>BGPR01000466.1:375931-493765 GCA_013235015.1 Araneus ventricosus
CGTAGCAAAATTTTAAAAAACTCTGTAGATATTATCTCTTTGACTTACATAAAGCAGGCAATAAAGATAAAACAAAGTAAAGTTTTTCTGAATTCTTTAAATTAATTAAAGACAGAACTGCAAACAAAGCATTTTAACAAATTATTTCTAAAATGCATTATTTGATAAAATTAAAACACTTAAATTAATGAACATAAAAGATAAAGCATTTAAATGTTATAGGATGAACTCATCAAGAACATCACAATATACATTGAGGTTTTTAAGTTCTTATCCCGTTCAAGGTACTGCAACACTTAATTGCTCTTGTATACGAATTGCATGCAACTTACCGACCTTAACCTAGACAAAAAGAAATCTACCTCGGCCTTCCGGCTTGCCGAAAGGATTTTTTTTATCTGATAACTCTTTATAACGGAATTTAAACTATTCAAGTAAGTAGTGAGAGTATGACAAGTTCAAAGAAAATCACTGCCTATATTTAAATTCAACTTTTCAAGGTGAATTTCAGATTTTTTAGAATGTCCAGTCTTAGAATTTCAATGTGTGTAAGTACGTTTTAGATTCAAATATAAGCATCTAAAATAACAAAAAATTGCCCAACGGAAAATACAAATCCGATTTAAAGCTTAAAAGAATTTGATAACGAAGCAAATACAGCTGTTCAAATTTCCACTGGGATAATCGTTCTAATGAACGATTTGAGCCAGTCTGACCTTGAAATATTTTTCGATTTCCTATTCCCTGGCTTATTTTCTTTTATTTTTTAAGCTGTTTGAAAGATATGATATGATACGAAGATAGTATTATAAGCTGTCTTTCTTTGACTATATTTGGTTTCGTTTTTGTACCGATTCGTTTAGAGAACGACTTCTCGATTTATACGGCATTGAAATCGTACGACTTCAAACAGCATGTTTGAACAAATGCGGAAGCCGTTTGATTTACGCGGCACTTGAATTTCAGCTTAGCACGACTCGATAAAGCAAACGTTATGCTAAGCAAACAATATTATTTAAACGAATGAAAATTTACAGAAAAAGATATTCTCCAATTTTTTTTATAAATTACATAAAACTGTTCATAGAGATTTGTTAAATTTATTACATATCTTCTTTTGAAAATGAAATAAGGATTCGAATAGCACGATTTCAACTTACACATTTTTATACTATTAATTTTATTTTCGAAGGACAAATCTGCCTCGTAAATCGAAGTTTATGAATCGTTGGCTGGCGGTTAATTGAACACTGTGTATCGTCACGAACAGTTAAATGACCTTAAACATAATGTTTACGTGTTAAGGATCTTTATCCTCTTTAATACCCATTATCCATAAAATATAATACCCGTTAGGGATTTCAAGACAGGGACAAACATATGGCCGCACTTATATAATTAGAAAACACCATTTTATGTAGATTTCAAATTATCTATTGATAACTGCACCTAAATGTGTGAGCAATCTTCAGAAACTAAAGCAATTACAATCTTCTGCACACCAGATTACTTATGCTGCAGTAATTCATTTTGTAAAAATGCATCATTAACATTTTTTTCGTAATATTTTGGAATTGATTCATTACTTATGTGTAACTTCTTTCATATAACACGACTCGATAAATGCACATAATTATTGTGTACACATACAAACACGAAATTTCGTTGATGCCATGCTGGGGTACCAAGAAATATTTATTCCAGTTAAAAATAAATTTTGGAATGTGTTTATTAAACTGACATTTGTCGAGAAAAGTAAATATAAAATAATTCGACATCATGAACACAAATCCTTTGCTTGCTTTTAGAACTTCAAAAAGCTCATAATAGTTCTCAACGAAGTTTCAGGAAATTCATTACATCAAGGAAAAAAAAATTATTATTCATGACAAGTCAACAAAGGGGGAAAACCTATAATATTTTTATTATTTATTTATTTATCACACACGCCAACCCACACACCCATAGGGTATGGAGCGTTTTTTCGGAGTGCAATATTTTTATTAAACACACGCACGGCGTTGCCCGTGGAATCAGGACTTCAACAAAATGGAAAAAAAAAGCCCACAATGACACGAAAAAGTTTTGAAATCAAAATCAAAACAAAAGATACAAATTATTGGTTTTCCTGCTTATTTTTCTTCGCAATAATGACATTTGACAGTACAGAGTAAAAAATAAACCGATATTTTCGATTAAGGATTTAAAAGATTGATTCCTATAAACCAGGTAAAATATTAAAGAATGAAAACCGAATGAAATCTTAAACGATTTCAAATGGAATAATGCGCCTCGAAAGATACAGACAAACATAATTTTTATAGTATTTAAATATATCCAAAATGAATCAAAGAAGAAAAGAAAAAGAGAGATTAAATCTTTCACTTCAGATTTAAACTTTGAAACCATATTATGTAAATAGATCCTTGAAATCATATTTCATTTTTTCTAGTATTCTTTAACTAAAGATATCAGCCGTTTGATTTGATTTGAAAAAGGGGATTGATTTTCAGCTACAAGCTGGTTTATCCCCTATTCATTCAAGGTCTTTTCAATCTCAAAATCAAAAGAAGGAAAAATTGTCATCATTGGTCTAGAACTATACTGATTTTGATCGTCATAGTGAAAAAAAAAGGCGCCTCCTAGAGGCTTCAAATTCCTTTTTTTTTTTTCAACTTACATACTCTACTGTCAAACAGATAAAACGAACAAATTAAGAATTATCTGTCAGGATTTCCAGCTAAAGGTGTCACACAAGTGATTTCGACGAAATGTATGTTGGGAAAATACGTCACGCGACCTTGATTAGAACCGATTGAAGAACCGTAAAGAGAATTTTGAGGCGAAAATTTGTTAACACTTCAGAAAAAAAAAATTAATATTCAACCAACTGTTCAATTTTAACTATTCTTGTCTTAAATCTCGGAGAAACGTTATGTTTATTACTTCAACAAATTTCAAATTGATAACAAAATTAGAACGGTGGATGCGAGAAATTGAAATTCCAAACAAAGTTTTTTAGGCTTAACCGACTATTTTTGGAAAATTTTTCAAAATTCAGTAAATTACGTTAGAAATTCAAAACTAACTTCATTAGAACGGAAATCGCATGCTCTTTCCGATGGTATATATATTTTTGTCGTAAACTTATTCGAAACTATTCTATTGAGAAAATTAGTGCGAAAAATCAACCAAAACAACACAAAACATTAAATAAAAAATTTTCTAGATTAAATTTTAAAATTTCGGCTTCGAGGTGCATTCAGCCACCGTTACGACTACCTGTGTGCCAAATTTCATGGCTGTAAGTGCGATAGATTTGTCTAGACATCGCACGCAGACACGCACACACAAACATTGCCTTTTATAAGTATAGATTAATCTAATTTTACTTAAATTCGTAATCTATACTTATAAAAGGCAATGTTTGTGTGTGTGTGTGTGCGCGCGCGTGTCTGCGTGCGATGTCCAGACGAATCTATCGCACTTACAGCCTTGAAATTTGGCACACAGGTAAGTCGTAATGGTGACTCAATGCACCTCGAAGCCGAAATTTTAAAATTTAATCTAGAAAATTTTTTATTTAATGTTTTGTGTTGCTTTGTGTGATTTTTCGCACTAATTTCTCAACAGCATGGTTTCGGATAACTGTACGACAAAAATAGATACACCGTCGGAAAGAGCACGCGATTTCCGTTCTAATGAAGTTAGTTTTGAATTTCTAACGTAATTTACTGAATTTTGAAAAATAGTCACTTTTATGGTCATTTTTTATTCGGATTTCTTGAAATTCTAGCATCCGCCTTTCTAATAACGCTATCATTTTCAATATTTTTCAACTTATAACTGGAGCGTTTCTGTCGGAATTAAACAAGAACCGTTAAAATACATTTTCCCGTTTTTTTTAAATTAATTTTTCCCTGAAAAGTACAAACAGTATTTTTGCTAGCGACCGTTCCCAACGAGACCTCCTCCAGATATTCCCCCGACTGCATTGTTGCAATTTCATTGGCTGGTTACGTGACTTTCCTTTTTCGCGGCAGGTGACGTCACAACTTTCGCGTTCTACGAGATGATTTATTCACTCGATGACTTCGATTTATTATTTTTAAGCGTGTCTTAACTTATTTCTTTGCCTTTCATACTTTGCTTGCGGTGTAATAAATTTCACATTGTAATTTTTTAACATTGTTTTGGATTAACGGTACTAGGTCGAGAGGGAAAAAACTCAATAATATATATATATATTTCTGTTTTGATTTCGTTTTTAAAACTTTCATTTATGTAATTGTATGTGGGCTTTTTATCATTTTGTTGAAGTTCTGATTCCACGGGCAACGCTGTGCGCGAACTGCTAGTATAAAATATTCTAGTACAGTGTATATGAAAAGACTTTTTGATCAGCCGATGATTATATTTAGAATAAATGCAATCAGATGCGAGAAAAACCGACCGGAAACAATATTTCGAACTCGATTGGGATTATTTATCCGGAAATGTAAACAAATAACAAAAATGATCCCATGCATATCTAATGACAGGTGATAAAACTGACCTTGAATACCTCAATGCCACAAACTTGTAACATCGGTATGTACATCAGATTTTCATTTGCAATTCTAGCGTAAAGTATGCAAATATACAAGGTGACTGAAATTAAAATATTTATGTTCGCAGAGCAGAGAACAGGAAAAACGCCAGTGGTCATGAGAATACCGTGTCTCGATGGTGCGCATTTTAGAACACTATAAAGAGAAAGAAGACCCGCTTCTAACTTTTTAAAAATTTACACTAATACTTTAATTTATAACATACCCAAACATACAACGAAACATTTAGGACTTCTTTCCCAAACCAGCAGAAGTGCCCTCTTCTCGCACATTGCAGCGTGTTTTGTGTTTAACTGCGTAGTATCGAGTACGCATTCCCCTCTTCTACCCGCCGACTGATTGGATCCGACATTCGATATACAAGCACAAGTCCAGCCATTCCCGCCCTGCCTAGGCATCCGGGGGCAAGAAGTCAAACTGAGGTCGGTGTCCCAACAGCCGTCACCGGCCACAACCCAACCCGTCCCGGAGGTGATCGGTGTGGAGGCAACTCAACTCTACACCAATGCTATGCCCAACAAGGAAGCGAGAACCGTTTAATAATCCGGCGGCTACCCATCCACGTGGTGCCCCGCCGGGAGAGACGTGCGACACACAGGGTGTCCCAGAAGATCGTTTACAAACTTTAAGGGTACGTCAGGCGTACAGAAACAAGTCATTTTTACAATACAACAAGGGATCGCAAAGAGCGACTGCTACGAGCGGCTCTTTGGCAGCGAATTAAGTTAAGGATATGCCAGATAAAGTGCACAGCACAGGTTTAACGGAATATAAAACTGCAATAGCACGCCAATACAGTTGCACAAATAACGACATACATCTTCGGAGGGGATGCCCTTCGAACAATTAAATACTTCAGAAGGTTTGTTGTTGCCTTTGCATCTATCATGCTGCGTTCGACTTGTCATTCATGCAGCAGTGTAGTTGAGATGCAGTCAGTGTATATAAAGGGACTTTCAGATACACAATTTAGAAAGAAATCAGTAAAATGCTCAAAGTTCTTTAACCCTTTTAGTGCCGACCGAAAATATCTACAATACGAATAACAACATACGAATGCAAAGAATGCCGGACCAGTTTGCTAAAGTTTGGGAAAAAGCTCATAGAACCAAAATAAGAATGATGTTTAAGAAATTCAAAAAGGAGCATATTATGAAATAAAGGGAGAACAAATTAATGCCAATTTTTTTTCAATATTTGCTGAAAATCATACGAATAGCAAATATAAAACGTGATGAAAAACAGAAAAATCGAATATTAACTTATAATATTAATCGAATATTATTGCTTTTTGATTGAATACATTCTACAGTAGTGAATTCCTTGTGAGAATTAAAATTTATTAAGTTACTAGCAGTACGCACGCGGCATTGTCCGTGGAATCGGGACTTCGACAAAATGGGGGGCGGGGGGGAAATGCCCACAATGACACGAAAAAGTTTTGAAAAAAACAGATACACGTTATTTATTTTCCCGCTTATTTTTCCTCTCGACAATGACGCCACCCACCGGAAGGTATCGGATTGTAGAAATACACACTGGGAATGAAAAAATATTACGTCACCTCCTGCGAGGAAACAGCAATGCATTCTGGGATCGTTCGGAGAAACTCTTGCTTTTAAATCGCGCTAGCAAAAAAACTGTTTGAATTTATCAGTGAAAAATTAAAAAATATCTTATTCCGGTTTTTTTCTTCTTTTTTTTAACTGTTCTTGTTTCAATTCCGACAGAAACAACAATTATAAGCTGGAGAAAAAAAAATGAAAATTAGTGTTGTTAGAATGTCAGATGCGATTATTTGAAGAAATCCTTATAAAAAAATACCATAAAAGTGACTATAATTTAAAAATTTCTCAAAATTCAGTAAATTACGTTGGAAATTCAAAACAAACTTCATTAGAACGAAAATTGTTTGTTCTATCCGATGGTGCATTGATTGTTTTTCAACTATCATTAGAAAAGATACTAAAGCCGTAAACGTGCCAAAAATGACCCAAAACAACACAAAACATTGAATCTAGATAATTTTTTATTTAATTTTAAAATTCTGGCTTCGGAGTGCATTGAGTCACCATTACGTCTCTGTGTGCCAAATGTCATGGCTGTAAGTACGATAGATTCGTCTGGACATCGCACACGCGCAAACATTGCCTTTTGTAAGTGTAGATTAATCGAATATTATTAATAAATTGAATATATGCATTAATAAAACCATTTATAACGTTTTATAAACTCGAGATAGAGTTCTCTAGCGATGCGAATAGTAAGTCGCCGTCGCACACGCAACGACACATCTTCGTTGGCACTTTTCGCAAATGTTGCAAACGAGGACATATCGTCTTTAACCCTCATAAGGGTTAAAGACAAAAACATTCTGAATGCATATCGCAGTTCAGCCTTTCACTCAGCTAACAGATAGATACGACTTCGTTCGAAATTCCTTCAGTGGATGGAATGAATCTACCACAGATTAGCGACTCGAGCTAGTCATGGTCTACAAGTGAGGTAGAAATAATTAGTCGATGGGATTAGATCTCGCTCAACATAAACCAGAAGACGTAAGAGACACGTCTATAATTGTTCCGAAGGACAATATGTTTTGTTCCATTGTAATTGTTGTCTGTCGCTAATTCGCCGACATGGAGATTAGTCGAGATTTTAAAGATGCGTGACCTTCCTTAAGTCACTTGGATGTACTTTTTAAATGTGGAGGATAAAATTACTAAGACTAGAACACATTTTTTAACAGTAATTTGTTGATAAGAATTGTAAAGTCAGTTAGGTTCATCTTATAAGTACTACAGCAATGTTAAAAACGCAGTGTCCTCTTGATAAAGAATGCATCCTTACGCCAACGATAGTTTTAATTTGTTGTTGGCGCTTTCTGACCTCTTCGGCGAACTGACGTATGTATCGAATAAGAGAATTTTTGAAATTATATCTAAATCGATACATTTTTTTTTATTTATTTATTTTAAATCTAAGGCTTAAAAAAAAAAGAACGTTTTGGGGGGGACACTTCCTTTTGAAATTTATTTATAGATTACATTACATTGACTTTGCTTTCTAAATTAAGCAAATTTTGAGATATACTTTGAATTTTACTTATTTCGGTTTTTTTCGTCTGTCTTGGTTGTTTTAAGTGTTTGCCTTTCTGGTTTAGTCGATTAAATTTGAATTAACTTTTGTTGCCATGCGAAAGGCACTATCTGGTAGTAAATTTGAAAAAAAAAGTGATTATTAGATTGTATAATGAATTATTAAATATATTAAAAACTATAAAGTAGAAAACAACAAAAAAGTTACCAAAAAAAACGTCTTTCTCAGTGTACGAAAAAGTAGAAAAGTTTTTATCAAAAGTGTGAATGCTCGTGAAAGCGCGAGACTATAAGGAAATTGAGCTATAATGAATATCATAGGAAAGAATATTCTTAAACATTCATTAAAAATTAAAAATATATTATTAATGGGATTCAAATTCCGATTTACTGAGAGTACTTCTATCAGGCTCTCTCGCTTACGATCCTCTCATTGGGGTCTCAGGAAGGAAATTGAACAAGCCAGAAAGCCACAAAAAAACGTTGTATGGGAGATCCTCTATATCTCGGTAACTACATATGTTAAAAATAAGTAATGACTTATTTTAGAGATAAAGGGTAACAACAGAAGTTACAAAAAAAATGAAAATAGGAATTGTAGTTCAGCGACTACCGAGTCGCAAAGTTGGGCAAAAATAAGCATGAATTGGTGACGCGATCCTCTATATCTCGACAGCTGCATATTTTGAAAACACAGCTAATGTCTTACTTTAGAGATAAAGGGTAACAATAGCAGTTACAAAAAAAAAAACTTACTTAAACTTAAAAACTTACGAGAAACAAAAGAATCAAGCGAGTAAAGTAGTCCTACGCCTTCAACATCAGCGGCTGTTTGAAAAGACAGCCTCTAGTCTTTTTTTTTTTTTTTTACACCCAAATTTGATAAAAGAATCTTTTTTCGCACTTCTGAACACTAATAAAGGCGAGTTTTTAAAAACATATGTTTATTCCGTTAATGTAAATTCATTTAAATGTTTACCGCGATGACCTAAGTAAATAAACCAATAAATTTGTTGTTATTGTTCTTTTTACTGCAAGAATAAAATTTTTGTTTTTTTAAATTTAACGAGCGTCTTTTCCTTCCTAGTTCGTCCTAACAGTAAACAAGAAATCTTCCTAATTACTTTTTATTTCTGACGCATTTTATAACGACTAAGTCTCGGATGAAAAGTCCTTACTAATTTTAAAGTTCATTTTCAAATCAGGAAGTTTATTAGTGAATCATTGCGGCATCCTGTTGAACGACTAAAATTTCAATTAAGAGCATTGTATTCATTTGCTAATCAGGGGAGAAGGAGTCAAACATAATGACAGAAAAACAAAATTATCTGACATTCTTTGAATATGTGGGCAAGACATGATCATATCATTCAGAAAAGACACCTTATATTAACAAGACTTAGAGGGACTTGGCTAATTAGAATATTTTTAGTTCGGGAATATTTTTATTCCTTCTGTAGGCGCTTGAATTTCTTATTAACATAATGATAAAACATGTCTGTAACTCGGATTCATTTTGGTTAATAAGAAATCAAAATTAAAAATTGTTTTCATTTTCAATTTTTTTCGCTAGTTAAATACGTCCGTATTTTATACCCTCAAGCGATCGTACGGGAATTAATAATTCATCTTTATAATAATTTATTAAATTTTATTTCACACAAGGAATTCACTACTGTAGAATGTATTCAATCAAAAAAGCAATACAAATTTCACACAAATTAAATTTTTAAAAAATTGTACACAATTCATGTGCGAATTGTACTGTTTATTTACATTACAGCTGTTGCATTAAAGTGTTGTACACTGTTTATAAAAATAACTTATACATTAAAATGATTATTTAAAAAAATTTAATTAAAATTATTGGCACTTTTTATATTACACAATTTTTAATAATAATTATAGTTATTTTTAATTATGATTATAATTATTTATTGATATTACTAACTATTTATGCATTAATAATGTATTTATTTATTAAAACTGTTAAACATTAAAAATACATCCTTACTACCATTTTTAGTATAGAAATTGTCATTTCTCTTTTGTACTCATTTTTAGACCGAGTTTTTCTTAATTCGAATTTTTGAATAAATCGAATTTTTATTCTGGTTCCGTCAGCTGACACTAGTTTATTTTGAAAGATTCTTCTTCTCATATTTTAACGTCTCTAATTCAGAATCATCGTCAATTAAAAATAATACTAATTCTTATACACCGTTGTCTCAATTGACCCGGTCACTGATTAAATCAATTCATGCTCCATGATGTATAACGACGCGCAGCACTAATTTAATTTTGAAATCAACTGTACATTCTGCTGGTGAAAAAAGAACGTGAAGTCACAGCAAAGCAAAAGACAACGTGCATTTCCATGTTCGATGGCATGATTTAAGGTGTATTTAATTTCATTTTTTTAGATTTAAGTCCAAATACAATAAATGCAATTACGAAGAAAATTTAGAATATTACAACCATCAACCTAAACAGCAAATAAACAAGCACTGTTTTTTTTTTATTGTTGCTGGTCTTAATATTTTTTAACTGTTCAGGAATTTCGGCTCATCAAAATTTTAAGTAGTTAAGAGAATGGGATTAAATAATATCATTAAAATTCAATGCACATGGCCTATTATAACTTTTACAGACGTCAACAAATTTAAAGGAAAAAATAACTATCTAGCCTTCACCTGTATTGTAAGTAAGCAACAATTTTGAATGCCTGCAACTCGTTCTCATTTCTGGTAAATGAGAAACCTGATAGCTTCAACAATTGCACAGTTCTCCAATCAATAAAAGTCATAAAAATGACGATAAAATAAGGTAGAAAAGTGAAAATTTATACGGAAAAAAAAGAATAAAGCACGTGAGGAAGAAGTGCAACGTCCTTCTCCCAAATCATCGTGCATTGCGTTGATTTATGCGGCTTAACCGGTTGGGTGGCAATTTTGCGATGTAGTTTAAGAAAAGTTAGAGAATTTTTAAAGAGAGAGAGAGAGACAGGGCAATGAAGTCATGAAGCTGACACTATTAGTTAACAAAATGTTCTTTAAAGAAAACGGAGGGGAAAAAAAAGACAACTTCATATTGTATCTACTTCGCCAGAAAAATTCTTATTAGAATACAGAATAAATATTTGCATTTTCTTCTTCTAAGTTAATCAATCAAATTTTGAAGAATTTAATGACTTTAATGATTATTTGTTATATTTTTTTTTAAAGTTCACAAGCACTTTTTTAATAAATGACTTCTATTTAAATGTCCACAATTTTAGTAAAGTTGCAACTGTTCAATTAATGATTTAAATCTTAATTCATTCGGTATTTTTTTCTTTTGGATCTATTTTAGTAAGGAAAGTAAAACTCAAATTTTCTGTAACGGTCTATACTTTAATCGATAATTTAAAAATATTTCTCTGTAATAATATTTTTAAAATCGAAATGTTATTGCATTCTGAATTTTTTTATAATTCTATTTCATAAAACATTTTATAAAGAAATAACATTTCCATTCTAAATACAAGCTTCTGTATTTGGCATGCTTTTACTTTAGAATCGTGTTTTACTTTTTTTAATTCAATATTTTTATAATATACCTGTTAAAATAAAGATTCCTTTAACAGCCTTTTTAATTTTACATAAAAATAATATTGAAATGGGCCGGTAATTTATTCTAGCCAGAAATTTTTTTTAAGATGTTCTATACTCCATATTTTCCTATAAATTATTCTGTTAATAAATATATATCGTAGAATGATTCGTTATCTTCACACAAATCAAATCAGTCAAAAAACTTAAATAGGAATTTTAGTTTAAACACGCCATTTTTTAAAAATAAGTTCGAGGAAGCATTATCCCTTTGCTAAATGACACACACAAATAATAATTCCTTTAAAACAAAATGTTATGTTAAATAATTTTAATTCAACAATGGTTGAAGTTTTGATATTAATTATTAATAAATAAAATTATTCAGTTAGATTATCATCAAAGGTTTCGACAAAATAAAATTTCCGTCATCTGACGGCAATTCTAAATTATGAGGTCCGTCACAAAATAGTCCTCCTGTTGCTTCAAACTAAACCAAACTATAAAAAAAATCGAGGTAAAAAGATTTTCAGTATAAATATACATTGTGAAAAGAAATAATGATATGTAAATAACGAATTGCTGAAAAAATTTGTCCATGACCACGCTTTTAAAAATGACAAACGATAATTATCTAGTTTTCTTCACGGTACAGAAAGACAAACTGAAATCAATTTTTAAGCAGATATTATAGGTAGTAGAAATTATAATTGTTCAAATTCTAATAAAATTAATTTAATAACATTATTAATAAAAACATATATAATTTGAAAATATTTTACTTTAAATGTTAAAATATTTTTAAAAATTTGAACTTTTAAAATAATATTTTATCGTTGTTGAATCATACAGCAATTCTTAATACAATGCAACTTCACTAATTCGAATGTTTTAAATTCAAAATTTTTTCCCTGGTCCCTCGAGTATCCTATCAACATAAGGTTAAAATATTTAATTAATATCTACCAAATTAATTCTAATTTATTTTGGTTAATTCGTAGTCAAAACTTAAAAGTGTAAATAACATACTTTATTTCTGAATTGTTTTCTTAGCTAAAATACGCCCTGCTTTGTGCCCTCAGTGATCGCAAGCTGTAATTGTTTTAAGACCCTTAATTCACTGCTATACAATGTATTCTATAAACAATAAAAATTCCTCACTTGATAAAATTCAAAACTTAGATGTGAAATGAACTGTTTATTTTGAAGTTTTATTGCACAATTGTTGTAGTTAAGGTGCTGCATACTGTTTATTAAAATTAGTTATTTATGGAAATTTTTATTCTTGACATTTTTAATTATTATAACCTTATTTATTAAAGTTATCATTAATGATATATCGGTTATTAAAAAAGTAAATACCAAAATTAACTTTTACTGTCATTTTTAATTTAAAAATTGTCGTTTCCTCTTGCTGTACTCTTTTTTTAGAACTAGTTAATTCGAATTTTTGGATAAATCAAATTTCAGATCAGTTTCAAATTAGCCAAGTTCACTGTATTTTAAATGCTTTAAAATTATATTTAAAAAAAAGCTGTAGAACAATGCAATAATATATGAATGAAGAATATACAGAGAAAATGCAAAAAAACCATAAGAAATGTTTTAAATTTTGTTCTATTTATTGAAATTGATTGCGTGAAGTATAAATAAGAGTAGGAACCGATTCGAGACGCTGCATTCTCACAGTTTCACTCCCTATAAAAAAAACAAGAAAGTACTTTTGAGAAGTTAGGATAACGGTTTTAGTTCACATCTATTATGAGCAAACAACTTATTTTTTGCTTTAGGTGAATTCTATTGTAAGAATGCCGTTTCATTTAAAACTTTTTGATAGCGTTTATGTAACATTCTATCTGTGAGAAAGTTTTAAGGTATACGAAAATTATTTTAAGGTTGCAGATTGCTCAGTTTGGTTGCACGTGTCCAATTTTATTCTGAAAAGGTAAAGAACTTGGGCAATATATTTCACAACTGTAACAATCTTTTTATGGCATAAACCAAAAAAAAAAAATGAATCCACACAGAAAGAGCTTAATTTTGGATTCATTAGATTCTTTAAGTTGGTTTCGCACATGAGCATCAGTAAAAAGATAAAACCATGGGGAAAATTTTAACTTCATATTTTTAAAAAAAAATTATATTGTAAGAACACGATGAGTAGCAATAAATTAACTTTTCTGATCGAGTAAATATTTTATATTCAGATTAATTTTCAAGCAAAAATTCTAATAGCGCTTTCTCCTTTTCTGCTTTTAAGATATTTTTCCAACGAACACGAGTCAAAAACAGAAAATAGATTTAAATGTTTTCAGTTATATGTTCAGTTTCAGTGCATTTCAATTAGTAATTCCGGATATGTTTTGTAATTAGGATCCGAATTCGACTTCCATAAACTAATAAAATATCCCATCTTCTCCTTCATGCAGGGAAATTATTGACACTAAAACCTCTTCAGCACGTCGCACAGTAGGGTATTTGCATGAAAAATGTGGACAAAACTATTTTCTCGCGATTTTTTACCTAGAACAGGGGTTCTCAGACTTTCTTCCCTCGCGTACCCCTTGATTCTTCATTTTCGCGCACCCCTACTGTCATAACCCCAATCATCCGTCCGCAAAGAAGTTTTCATCAATAATGTTAAGGGCTTAGGTAAGCTTCAGAGTCAAATAACGCGAATGAATGGCCATTTGCAAGACTTATTTTTAATTTTATATTTCATACCAATTTTAAAATATTATTAGTTAAACGGCAAAACAAGTGAAAACAGTATCGTAATAATTTCACATTAACTTATAAGGTTAGCTAAAAATTACACTTCGTAATAATCAGTTATTCAAGTGGAAGAAAATTTCAATGCGATCCTTGAGCTTGTCTCAAGCAGCTGAGTTTTATCAAATTGGGTTCAAATGCAGACAGATATAATCTCATGTCTGGAGCTGCGTCAAGCTTCTTTCGATATTTATTCTTAATATATGTATAAGACGAGAATGCTCTTTCCACAAGTTCTGCGTTCGTGAAATGTATCAAATATTTTATTGATTTAACACCGAATTCTTGGTACTCTACTTTCACTGCTACCCAGAAGTCAATCAAATTTGTTTTTTTAAATTCAGATTCTAATCAGTGGAAAGTTCAATTAATTTCTCTTTTTCAGAAATTGTTAATTTTTCAACTTTTTGAAAAAACGCTTCGTTGAATGGATTTAAAATCCACGTATCTGCATCACTGCGCTTCGGAAAATATTGTCCGAAAGACAACTTAAGTCCTTTTAAATGTGCTATTATACTAGTTTTTACTTGTTTTTTTAATTTAAGTTTGTTCTCAGATAAAGAGTTCTGAAGCGGCTCAAAGACTTCATTCTGTTTTTGTTTATATACAGGATTCCCAAAAATTCAGCTTCTTAAGCATAGACTCGATATTGTCAGTTACCTTAAAAATGGTTATGGAATGGTTCTGCAATCCTAAATCAAGTTTATTTATATTTGAAAAAATCTAAGATAAGTACGCAAACTGCTGCAACCATTCACTTTCATAAAATTTAGAGCTCAGCATAAAAGGGTGGTCTTCAAAAAACATGAATTTCACTTCTGGGTGCAAAAACGTAGTATGTAGGCTGCCCATGTCTCCACACAAAGATTTGAACACTCGGGTGATAGTTGAATTAGTCTTAATGAAATTTACAACTTTGATAGATTGATTGAGTACTACTTTCAATGAATCCGGCAAAGGCTTCGCTGCTAAACTTTGTCTGTGGATGCAGCAATGGCTCCAAGCTACATGAGGAGCGACTATTTTGATACGACCAGGCAAACCTTTATAACAGCCAGATAGAGATTTTCCACCATCTGTGCAAACACCACAGCACTTAGCCCAATCTATTTCGTTTTCACAGAAACAACCCTGAATGGCATTAAACATATCCTCGCCAGTACATCTTTTAGTGAGAGGATGACACAATAAGATGTTTTCTCCAAGTTCGTTAACATAAAAATATCTTGCAACTACAAGCAAAATTGACAGATCGGAAACATCAGTGCTTTCAACTACTAACTATCCAAACTCATCCACTAATTATCAAAAAAATGAAGGAAACTAATATAAAAAATTAAATAATATAGGAAATGTTAATAAATTAGTCTAGTCATTAAATTAGTTCAAAATTAAATAAAAAGTTAAAATATTTATTAATTAAATGATAAAAATTACAGCAGGGAACTGGGAACCTAGCAACATCACTAACGCACTGAAGAATGGAGGAATTTGGAAAATTAGAATAGAATAACACCAAACGAAGGCAAAGGTAGATTCCTTTACGTTAATGTTACAAAAATAATGAAATATTACATATTAATCAACACATACATAGACAATAACTTTATTTTTTCCACACATTGCAATATTTACGTCGTGATTCTGTTTTCATGACATTTAATTTTTAACTATATCAAGGTTTTGTCATTCTACTAAAAAGGTTATGCTAGATTTATTGGTTAGTACATAGCTCATTTTTTTTAATATCTCAACACATAATCATTTTGTCTCAAATATTATTATGCACAAAATTCTTTCATCGTCTGACCGTTTTGCTATTGAAAAATCAGAAAGTCAATTGAAACAAACGATTTTTTTAATGAGAATATCAAATAAACTAGACGATTTTTAATAAGATATTATTGTTCAGAAAATCCATTTATTGTCTGCAATGTTTGTAAATTAAACCATTCAATTAAGCCAAACAATTTTTAAAATCTGAAATGAAAATACCAATTAAACCAAATGATTTTTTGTGTGAAATGCTTGTAAATAAAAATAAAAATATCAATTGAACCAAACGATTTTTAAAAACCTTAGAATACTAATTTTCTTCATATGTTATTAATATTTTTTTAAAGAATAGAATAAAATTTAATTAAACATTGTGATGTTTTTGCTTTATTTACATAAATTAGCACTCGACAGAGTTCCAATATAAAATCTTTCTATCGCCTGCCTCTTTATTTTTAATTAAAATGAAAAAATCTATTACTTGAGGCAAATCTCCAAGCTCTCAAAAAATTACTTTTGCAAACGATATTTTAAAAACTGTGGAAAGCTAATTTTTATCATAAATTAGTAATAATTTTAAAGAATGATATGAAATTTAATTAAACATTATGAGTGGCAAATTAAATACGTGTGTTTAAAACAGAACACATTAACAGAATTCTCGACGAATGTTAAAAATTTTTTTTAAGTAGACGATTAACAATTTATATTGACTAACTATTGATTTGATTTATCTTCATGCTATAAATTAATGAACAATTAACTATTTAATTTAAGTGTTTCAAAATATACATAAAAATCTTTTTTTTAATGTATTAATCGTTAACAAAATTTGAAGTACCTATATAACAAATTATTAATAATTTATGGAGAAAATTAGCTATCGGCTGTATATAAAAATCGTCTGGTTCAATTGATATTCCCATTCTAATTAAAAACGTTTCATATCAGAAAAGAGGAATTTGTGTATTATAATTTTTATACAATATTAGTTTTTACATTAAAAATATTAGACATGAAAGCATTTTAATCCGGAGCAAAGCCGGTTATACCAGCTTGTTAACCGTATAAAAAGTGGATGTGAATGAGGAGAATGATGGGAGCTTTTCAACAAGGTGTCACATACGTAGGTTAAAACGCAGTCAAAGTTGGGGGGGGGGCCCCACTTTTCAGCTCATAACTTCTAATTCTAGTCGTCAAAAAACTTGCAATATAAAAGTAGTTTGTTATGATAAGGTGATAATTTTCCTAATTGAAATTTTCTTTCCATCTTCAATCGTAACGGATTTATGGGAAATTATAAGTCGGGGGGGGGGATTGGAAATGGCTTTTCAGCTCATAATTTCTAAGCAATTCTAGCTCTCAAAAAACTTTCAATGTAAAAGATGTTTGTTATGATAAGGTGATAATTCGTCTATCTGAATATTTTTTTCTGTCTTCAGTCGTAACAGAGCTACGAGGAAATGATAAGTTGGGGAGAATTATAAATGTCTTTTTAGCAATTGTAGCTATCAAAAAAAAGTTTTAATACAAACGTTGCTTGTTATAATGAGGCAATAATTCGTCTAATTTTAATTTTTTTTTCTATAATCAATCGCAAGGGAATTATTTTTGGAAAAAGTTTTTTTCCCCCCCCCCCCCCCGCCCTACCATTTCCACCTCCTTTGAGCTGGATAGCCCATCTACTAACTCGGCCGAGATTTTCATCATCCTTACAACTTATCCCTCGTCGGTTAAAATCTAATCAAAATTACTCTAGTTTTCGTGTTCACAAGATAACATGGGCAAAAGCGTTCTACATGTACTAAAAATTATATATAATTAGTACATGTATAACGCTTTTTTCATTTTTCAGAACATTTCGCCTTTTTTTTTTCATAAGGATTAGAGTTGTAAGCATGAAAGCGGGTGGGAAAGACTGCAAATGACGGGAGCTTTCCAACAAGGGTAACATGCATAGGTCTAAAGGTTAGGGGGGGAAGAGAGGGAAAATCATTTTTCAGCTCATAAAAAACTTCTTAAGCATTTGCAGCTATCGAAAAAGTTAAGGCAAAAATTGTTCGTTATGCTAAGGCGATAATTCGCCTAATTTGAATTTTCTTTCCATTTTCAATTGTAAAAGAATGATGGGAAAATAAAAATTTTCAACCCCTACCATTTCCACCCCTTTTTGAGACGGATAGCACATCCCATCTACGAACTCGACCGAGATTTTCACTATCCTTACAACATATCCCAAGCCGGTTAACGTCATATTATATAGATATAACTTTTTAACGGAGAGTGGTTTGGGGTTGTAGGGGTCATGATCGATGAAAATTTGCAGAAATTTTCTGAAAGTCGTGTCATGAGAGCCATTGCAATAAATAGAGTTCCTAAAAGATCTAAAAAACTTTGCTCAAAACAAGAAATTGGAAAAGCTTAATAGACTTACTCGGATCTCCTAATATTATACTGGAATCAAAAGAATAAAAATATATTCTACAAGAAAATTCAAACCAAAAAGGAGACAAACTCAATCGCAATGGCGAAACGTTAAATAAAACCAAACGATGGCAGAGCAAAGCAATGATTCGTGCAAAAGATTTTTTATTAAAATAATAAATGGAATAAAAATCGGTTATATGCGAGCGAGGAAAAAATGGAATAAATAAATTTCAATTCTTAATAAAATTCCTTGTATTATTTGAAATTATCACATCAAAAAGAAATTTTATTCTTTAAATAATTATTTACAAACTATTTTTAAATAATTGTCCTCATATTTAGATAATTATTCTCATATAATATTTATACTCAAGTACCATTCAACACTTGTCATTATGCCGATACTCAAGGCGAGGAGTTACTAGTACAAACATCCAGCTTGATTATTTGCGGTGCCACAGTGGCAACAAACTTTCTTTTAAAAGAAGTTTGAAAAGAAATGGTCTAATTTTAACTTTGTTTATTTGTTCTATTAATTTCGATTGTCGTGACGTTTAATTTTGGATTAAATTGAATTTATATTCTTAGAAATTTTTATTTCATGTTTTAGGCGAGGCACTAAAGAATACCTGTGAGGTTACAAAAAAACTTTTAATACTGAAGTGAACGGGAACAAATCAGGATGACGGCAAACTGATATCCTAAAGAGGTGTTACTAGGTCGTCATTTCACGACAGTGGAAAAGACACGAGTATAAAAAACTTATTTATTTTTGAAAACTGTTTTATAAAATTAACCATTATGTGGAAAAATCTGCGAACTGATGATACAACTGTGCAATATAAAAAACAAAGCACAGACGATACTCGATAGCAGAAACAAACAAATCCGATGCATCCGAAATTACATCAGAATCGCTTCAGAACATCAATTGTGTCAGCGGCATTCGAATCGAAGACGTTCGGAAGCAAAAAGACTTGTGTCACGTTCTAGGAACTGTCAAACAATAGCCGTGGAATGCCGAAGAAACTTTGTTTTTCCAGCTTTAGAGAAGAAAAATGTCGGTCAATGGACCGACGGCAAAGTTCCGAAATCTTTCAACGAGAACTGATACTTTGATTGTGATTTTGTCTCAAAAGAGGAATTTGACAACTTAAGTAATCTCACAGAAACAAATTTAAGGTCTTCTGGTATGTTTTCCTCGTTTCATGAACTACATACATCAGGTGGTATTGTTGTGTTTTACCAAATAAAGCAAATATTCATTCTTATAGCTGTAGACGACAGTAGTGTTTTTTTTTCTGTAAAACTTGACGGATTTTGCAAGCTGTTATTTAACCCGACTTGTTTCCTGTTTGTAAAGATGGAACTTTTAAATCGATTTTCACTCAATTTTTGATGTACTAGAGTTTTGAAATTCTATACCCATTCACAATAAACTATTTTAATATTTTCACAACTTAGTTATTACTTGATCGCCACCGGACGCAACCAGTTCATCCGATTCCGACCCAGATTTCTCTCCTTCACCAAGACCTCAGACTTATGGACTGAGACCCTCTAGAGGTTGAATACCTAAGACCCTAATCAGTCCTCCTATAAGTATATAGATGCAGCGAACTTCTGGGACCCGTCTTAAAATTGTTTTTGCTTCGCGAGTCTTTTTCATAAGCAAACACACATTTTTCATCGTTTTCATAATGCTCACGTTTTTCGTCGATGTTAAAACACTGTATGTAAACTTTTTTTGTTCCATAAAGTTTCTACGCACATTCATCCAAACTGCAAACCGGAGATTTTTATCTCTGGATTCAGGGATGTATCGTAGTTTAATGTAAAAAAAAGGTAATGAATTTGACAAAAACTCATTACCAGATTCCATAACATTTTAATATATTTCATAATTTATTATTATAAGACTAAAATGCAGAAAATAATAAAAATAAAAAAAGGTAGAAAATTTCTGAAAAAACGGTAGTGGGAATATTGCTTCTTCGCTGCACTATTAATGACTTAGCGTGTCACGTGTCTTTCTAGTCTCGACTTGGCGAGGAGCTAAATGAGAATTAATGTTCCAAGAATGACGTCTCGGACAGCACCGTGGGGGTACTGCTAGTAGACTTACAAAGCGTGTTTTAAAAAACTTTATTTTATAACAATTCTTTTGATATAACCACAATTCCATAAAAAGTTCTTTCAGCAACTGTTGTGGCAGAACTCTTTTTGCTAGTAAAGCACGTCTATTGCATCATATAAATACCGAACCCTACCTTTCAAATTAAGAGGAAGACCTCCGCAAAGCCGCTTAAGTACAGAGTACGCAATGTTAATGCTTCTTGCGACAGACATTCACATTTCTTACTTTCAGCAGACCAGCCGCACAGACAAACAGGAACAAAAACTAACCTTATTACGAAGCATTAGTTCATCCTTCAGGAAGGTAAAATAATTAAGTAAAAAAAAAAACCGTTCTATCCAAATGACTCAAAGTGACTTTTTGCGGTCTCACCTCCGACTACAGAAAGAGCCCACACGAGTGATTCAGCAAACCTTGGCAGAAAGACTTTTGCCTGGTCACTCTTCAAGGATGAGTGACCGACTTAATGACGGATTGAGGGCCATTTACTGCCCAGTTCCGATTTACTTTCGCCGCATTTTAAGTGCTGGGAGAATAAACAAAATTAAAACGCTGTAATCCGTAAAGCGTTGCGTTTCATTTCAGCGAGGAAATTAAGTCGATTTCGAGGAAATTTTTTTTTTTATTCCAACGGATAAAAGCGTTTTTTTATATTGAAGTGTATCATTTAAGTGTCGGCGTGTAATGATACGCCGAGATGCTTGATTTCAAAAGCTCGTTAAAATCGAATTTATAAATTGTAAAATGAGTTTTGATTAAACTCCTGGTAAAGGTTTGTGAAATTCGCTAGAGAATTCTTTTAACAATGAATTGCAATAGCTTTTCAGTCTTAGCACGAGAACGTTTTCATGCTATTCTTATATTAGTTTATGGGTTTACTATCTGTAAACTGAAATGCCTCCTGTGACATGGTTGATACACAAATCGTTCTAAACGCTCCGCAGGACACACTGCTGGACCTAGAGATACCAAATTTGTCACAGAATTACTGCTTGGGTAGTAGGCGATCACTAAGAAAGTAGTTTTCAAAGTTTTCATAAATTAAAAATGAATTGAAATTTTAACGTTTTTCCTCAATAACTTCGAAGCATATTATCTATAAAAAAAAGTCCACTTTAAAATTTAAAAATTAGCATTTCAGTGATACCAATTTTATTTCTGTACAATTTTTTCTCTAATTTTAATAAATTTGTAAAAATACTTTTAAGTATATTTTACAATATATTTCATTGTTTAGTTACCTTGTTTATCCACACGCGTTAAATGCATTTTTTGAGTGCACGTTATCATTGCTATAATTAAGAGTAAATTCTTGAAAACATTATAAAGATGGACGAATCAAGAGTAAAGCAGCAAAGTTTAGAACGACGCGTGATAAATCAGTGCCAAAAATATTAAGAAACATTTGAATCAAAAGTTGAAATATGGGTTGGTTTTTATGGCGCAAAAATCTGCCCCAAACACTAGTTAAAATATAAAAAACGCACATAAGAAATAAATAAATAAACCTTAATTCATCCTTGATCGTCTTAAAAATGACTCATGCATAATATTCGAAATTATGAATAAGTATAATAAAAGTGACAAGAACAATCAAATTAGAATCAAAAACCCAATTGGTCGTTAATCCTTTGACCTACGAATTCATTTCACCTCCTAAATTAGACGACGTATCGTATTTGGGACATTAATCTTTATTTCAATCCGTACAAGAACGCAAAAGACACTCACTTAAGCACAGGAGAATTTTAAAATTAATTGCTATTTTGACTTAATTAGATTGAAGTATCAAAAATTATGTAGCTCGATGCGCGAGTCACACCATTGTCTGGAAAGGGCTCATAAGGAAAAAGAGGATTTGGGTAAATCTTCTTCCACTAAGTTTTGATTTAAAAAAGTGTGATTGACGATGAAGGCTAAAAAGTGAACATTCAGTCAAGATGAACGATGCCGAGTTTAAAATATGTGTAAAGCAAGTAGAATGTCTACAGGAATTCAGAGATTCGAGATTAGAGCACTTTGCAGGGTGCGATCTCGAATCTGAGCGAAATTGCACTAATTCTTTTTTTCTTCCTGCAAAATCACCTACATGTAAAAAAATTTATACGTTAGACACAAAAGAGCTGTTCCGCCAAACAGTAGGAATGCTCGCGTGTAAAGTTTGTAAAAATTCGCAAAAGTCAGCGCGTGTAAAATTTTACACTCTGGACATATAGGAGCTGTTCCACCAAAAAGCATGTAAGAATTTGTAAAAACCCAACGCATAAAAACTTGTAAATCGGATATAGAGGAGCTGTTCCACCAAAAAGCAGAAAGCTTGTAAGAATTTGTAAAAACCCAATGTATACAAACTTGTAAACGTCGGATATAGAGGGAGCTGTTCCACCAAAGAACAGATGCGTATGTGGGAAACCTGTAAGAATTCGTCGAAACGCGAGACCAGAGCAATTCTCTAAGAGAGATCTCGAATGTGTGCGAAAGCGCTTTATTTCTTCCTGCAAAATCATATTCCATCGCCATGACTGGCTTTCCGTCCGCCATCAGTTTCTGAAACGCTGCGGGCCGCCGAGCAATTCCATCGAGCAGGTGAGCTCTGAACCGTTTGGTGACCTTTCGGAGTGTAGGAGGAAGGAGATATTTGGGAAGATCTTCCGCTTTCCAGATAAGAAGTTTGCGTGTTGCGAGGTAAAGTAGAGCATCGCAAGGAGATATGCTCACCCGGAACATGGCGAGACCTCTTCTTCCTCAGAATGCGGTGACGTCACGCGGATTGGACCGAAGGTCTTTTCATGGCAGGCAAATCGGGTTTCTGGCCGGGTGGGGCTCAGCAGTCTTTTCCCATCGACATGGAAAAAGCGAACAAGTTCTTTGTTTCCAGTGGTTTGCAAAGTAGATCGTGAAAAGGTAGTGATTTCGGGTTATTTCGACACTGCAAAACAAAACTCGATTCTTGCGATGTAATTTTGGTTTAGGTGAATGCCAATTTAAGCAAACTCTTGCACCGGTTTGGTAAAACACGAGTAATGATGGTCATTGTAGCAGCTGACTTTGTTTCTTCTGTTAGAATCGGTTGAGTAATCTGCATTTGCTATTAGTTTTGTTTCTCATTTTATAGGGAAAAGCTGTAGTTAATGGACATTTTCAGAAAGAGGTACTTTATTACTTTTGTGTCCCTATTCGTAAACGATGCATAATGTCAAGTAGACGGAACTGAAAATTTTCATTATTAGAACAAATTCTCTTAGCAAAAATTTTGATAACGTAAAACCAGATAATAGGAAGTCAAAAGTGATGAATTTAGCATCTAACCACGGGTTTTTAAAAACAGATACTGACAATAGAGTCATTTCATATGAAATTACAATCGCATTACAAACGCCACTGCGCTGGCCATCTAACATATGACTGCGTGTTATCTTGCGTTGTGTTAGTACGTCAAGTTATTTTTCCTTCTGCAAGATACGCGAAAGATACCAAAATTAAGCTGTTGCGATGCGTTTGGCATGTATCATTTGAGCATGAATCGACTGCATTAAAAGATAGCATTCATTAGTTCCAGATATTCAAGTCTAAATTTCTTTCGAACAGTATATAGCATATATAGTACATTTCATAGAGCTTCAACACGTTATGAAATTAAATATCAAAACAAAATTATGAAAAATCAAAATTTCTGCTATACAACACAATTTTTTTAAAAAAATTATAGTTATACGAAAGGTAACTGAATGCATTCCTCAAAATCTTGAACTGAAAACCACGAATCAAATAGTAAAAATTTCTTCAATTGAAATTTGGGCTTCGTATACTTTCATGTTATATTAAGCTTTAACTATATATCATCAGTTCTCTTCAATAATTCTACCTTAATGCTATTACACATAGTACTCTCTTACAATACGGCATAACAAGGTTTCCATGCCATACGGTGCCAAAATGGCGACCTAGCATTCCTTTGAAACACGGATTCGATATAACACGGAAAGGATTCATCGTGTTGTCGAATGGTTGGATGTACATAGGATGACAGATATTATCGTCTGAACAATATATAAAATTTTAACCAATGGTTTAGTCGCATATTAAGCAGTGCCGGCAGGCTCTAACCTGGGTGTCAAAAATCTAACTGTTTTAAGCAGGTTTTAACAATTTTTCTTATTTATTTCTCTAAAATAAAAAGCAGCACCGGAACGCCATTCCAGAGCATTCCGGCTCCACTACACCTCTGGTGTTAACTTACGTGTTGAGTAGCATTCAGTAAACGGAGAAAACTTAAAAATAAATCATGGGGAATGCTCTGTTCTCGACTTTCTTGTATACTTACACAAAATGCCGAGTTTTGTGTTTAGTTTCATAGCATAGCAAACAGAATCGGGGATTTTGGTCTACTCGTTGATAATTTAGTCCAAAATCAGACACACATCTAGAATTTTGGTGATAAAATGCCAAATTTCATTCATCTAGCTTTTTGCGTTTTTGAGTTCACATGCACACGGACGGACAGACTTCCTGTGCATAAATTTCGACCAAAATTTGATACGAATCCATAATTTTGGTGTAAAGACCACTTGCCAATTTTCATTCGGCTACCTCGCTACGTGTTTGAGTTATAGTGTTCACAGACATACACACATAATTTCAAAAATGGTTTTCTCATGTCCAGGGATGTCTAAAACGTAGAGATGCACCAAAATCTCGAGATCGAACTTTTGGACAATGATTCTATACATTCTCTTTGTGTGCTTCGTATACGAGAAATTAAAAGCGCCCCTCTTTGGCCACCTGTGTGCGATACTTTTAAAATGACAGCAACAGTATATTTTTCCTTTCCATAAATATTTCATGCATTAAAGATATTTTTAAATAAACAAGAAATCGCCGTCTATGGCAGAACCGGCTTCCTCCGTTTTTCATGTTCATTTCAAAGACAGATAACTTATGTCCACATTTCCCTAAAATTCCACGGATAAAATATCCTCAAGATTTCAGAGATTTAATTTTTTAAAAACGATTTGTTTACTTCAAAAGCTAAGTTTTTCGACCTTAAAGCTATTAACTCAAAATAATCGGGTACCTGGATCGCCAATATTTACCAAGATATATCCGTATAAGGTTTCAAAGTGAACCAAAAGTTTCGAAAAAAAGATTTCGGTTAACAATAAACATTTATACTTGTAGGATTTGAATGTGGAGCATCGGGATTGAAAGCAACATCCTCCAAGATGAAGGCACTGTTCGGAAACCTTTGTTGGCTCGGTACACCAATGCCCATTGTTCTCCCAACACATGTTCCAAATTGCTTTCCCTTTTCCCCCCCTCCCTCCTTCCACAAGTCGATTGTAATGGGAGATGGATCAGAGGAAAAGTAAACAGTATTCATCGAAAAAACTAGTTCATGTTTCTAAATTACATTCCTTATTGTACACTACTTGTATTACGCGTTACTCTGCCGTTACTTTTGTGTCTAAAAGGCTTCAGGTTGGTTGTCAGGAGGGGTATTGGTTATCGTCCGAGGAATTCTTTTATTACTTGTCAATTAAATAAGTGTAACAAGCTTTAACTTTATCGTTTGCAACTCAATGTTTTAGAAAGTAAGAACTGTAATTGAGATTTTCAAAAAGGACAGAGTCGGTAAAAAATAAATAAATAAAGGAGATTCGAACTTCTAGTCCGACGATGTTTCAGGCTCGATTTGAATACATTTTTATATTATTTTTTTTTAAATTTACTCTTAATTATATAGCAACTATAGACACGCACACAAAAAAAATCATTTAGTATCGTGGCAACGCGCGTGTTTTATAAACGCAGTAACGAAAACAATGAAAAATACAGTTGCAATAAATACAAATATTTTTACAAATTTATTCAAATTAATCAAAAAAATTGCAAGGAAATAAAATTGGTATCAATGAAAAGCGAATTTATTTAATTTTAAAGTGGTGTAAGAATGGTTTTTATGCAATAATATGCCCCGAAGTAATTGAGGGAAGACGTTAGCATTTCGATTTAATTGTAATTAAGAATCTAATTAAAATTTTGAAAATCCTTCCTTGGTAACACCTACTACCAAAGAAGTAACTATGTCGAACTAGGGGCATTTCCACAACAGCAATAACAAATGCCATTATTTTATATTTTTTAACATAGAATCGTACAAAAATATTAACAGGAATGGAATTGATTCACGTGACGCCACAGTCAGATGACAAACGTAAAAATGCGTGTCGATATCCCCAATCGCAAATTTATGTTGTCGCGGCGGATTTCATGTGTATTTACGTGAACATGACTACATTAGCACACTGATTGCCAGCAACGAGATAACTCGTGATTTCTTCAAATTCATTATGACATAGGAAAACCCCACACACTCTTTCTTTTGTAATGAGTACGACGCCATCATTTGTATGGAATTAAGCACTCACGGAAAAAAGGGTACAAAAATTAAAGAACCGCGCGACATGAAAATTATCACTACATTATCACTTTTTCCCACACAACCCAAACTGGCAAGCGTTTGTACGGGCTGAATCGACAGCTCGTCGAACACCTGTTACTCGTGCCGAAAATGTCTCGGTCCAACAGAATGATGCACTCGGGTTTCAGGTCGCTGATTTAAGCTAGAATTTATACGTGCTCAGAATATCGATTTCAAGCAGCGGGAATGTTCTCCCCTCGACTTTTTTGTATATTTCCATATTATGGCGCGATTTGTGTTCGGCTTCGAAAGAGAATCGATTTATGAATCTAGGGCCTCTTCCCTTTCGCTTCTATACTTATAAAAGGCAATGTTTGTGTGTCTGCGATGTACAGACGAATCTATCGCACTTACAGCCTTGAAATTTGGCACACAGGTAGTCTTAATGGTGACTCAATGCACCTCGAAGACGGAATCTTAAAATTGAATCTAGAAAATTTTTTATTTAATGTTTTGTGTTGTTTTGGTTGATTTTTCGCACTAATTTCTAAATAGGATGGTTTTGAATAATTGTACGAAAGAAATAGATTCACCATCGGAAAGAGCACACGATTTCCGTTCTAATGAAGTTTAGTTTTGAATTTCTAACTTAATTTACTGAATTTTGAGAAATTTTAAAAAAATAGTCAGTTTTGCCATCGAAATTTTATTTTTGTTTTTAGATTTGATGCAACCGATGTTCTAATAACACTATTATTTTCCATTTTTTACGGCTTATAACTGGAACGGTTTTGTCGGATTTAAAACAAGAACGGTTAAAATATCTTTTCCCTTTTTTTTTAATTAATTTTTTCCTGGTCGGTTTTTTGAAAGATATTTTTCCTCTAGCGAGCTTCTTCCCGCGACACTTCTCCGGAACGCTGCTGGCAATTTGATTGGCTGACGGGGAAGGTGGCGTCATAGCCTTCAATTGAATGACTTCGATTATTATTTTCGGATTCGATTTTATATTTTGCTTTGTATAATAATCATTTTCAAGTTTCCAATTTTGTAATATTGTTTTGGATTAACGTACTCTGTATTGTTCTTCTACAGTTGAAATGTCATTATCGCGAAGAAAAATAAGCTGGAAAATCAATAATGTCTATCCTTTGTTTTGTTTTCTGAACTTTTTCATCTCATTGTGAGCGTTTTTTTTTTTATTATTTTGTTGAAGTCCTGATTCCGTGCGCGTACTGCTAGTATTGGTCTAATAGTTGATACAGATCGGCAATTTTTGCGTCAAGCTCAAAAACCGAATTTCAGTTATCTAGTTTGTAGCATTTTGTGTTATTGCGTTCCCATGCACACGAACAAACAGAGATTCCCCATCAATGATCGAATTGGGTCCAACAGATCTACAATTCTGGTGATTAAATTATGTGCCAAATTTCATCCATGCATCTCTCGTTCTGATCCTGAGTTACTCTTTTCACATGAACACCGACAGACAGATTAGGTTCAAAAGAAGACGAACATAATCCCATACCTGCAGCCCCGTCAGGATTATTGCGATATTTGTATAAGGGATATGTATACCAATATAGTTTGGACGTGCAAAACTTCCACTTCCCACACAAAACGAAGAAACAAGACTCTATCTCTTTATATACAGTAAGTAATAATATCAATTATAGTAATGTACAAAATCCAAACACAAAAATTGCAATATCCCTAAGCCTTAAAATGAAATAAAGCTATCCTATCTACACAGTAAAATTAAAATCCAAAAATCCTCACCTAATTAGAATTATCACAAATAATTAAATTCACTAATACTAATAATGAATAAGTCATTAAATATTGCAAAAGCACTAAGAAGTGAATAGAATCTAAAAGAATTTGCCCTGCCCTATCAATAATCAGATAACAAAGATAAGAAAAATATAACCCAAGATGGAAATCCAACAATTATAATGACCTGGAGGATTATATATATATATATTCATTTTAGGCCCTTCTGGCGCCATTACCAATAAAACTTTCGCATACCTCTAACTGGTCCGCCGAGTACCCACAGGGGTACACGTACCCCAGGTTGGGAATCTCTGAGTTAGAGAAATGAAATCAGCATTTGATCATTAGACATCTGCGTTAAACTTTGAACTAAACCCGTAAATGGGAGGTTCTCCTTAACACGTAGTCGATTTTCTTCAACGCCAAATATAAAGAATATCTACAAAAATGTTGCAACAGGAGCATCCGCCTTAAGAACATGTTACAAAGCGTCAGAAATAATGAGAAAACAATGCTGAAAATTACCTACAGAAAGTATCGTTAACATTCTTCGAACTCGTTCCAACAGGTCGAACGGGGACTTTCGGCCTCACAGTCACGTGATGCAAAACTGACCTTTCCAACGGCGAAAGTTCTCTCTTCCGTAAACACAGAGCCAAACAAGGTGCTAATTTCGTTCGACCCTCGTATCAAAGCAGCAGATTCTTTCGGCCCAAGCAGCGACCTTTCGGAGCGCAATTAATCGAGAAAATGAGCGGGAAACGAATGTCCTCCGAGGACCCAAACATTGCTGCAGAGAGGGGAAGGTCGATCAAGTTTGTGGATAGTGTTGCTGCTCATGATTAGCCCTTAATAGTTTCTGATTGCCGATAGAAAAAAAAAAATCGCGAGTGTTCTCCCATCGACTTTTTCGTATACATCTACAAAATGGCGCCTGTTACGCAGGTTCCTCATAAGAATACTATCAATGGTTCTCATGGCACGACTTCGAGAATAATCCTGCAGACCTGTACTGATCACGATCCCTAGATTTGGCTCAAAATTTGATACAGATCTGCAACTGACCTCATAATTAAATGCCATCTATAAATCGTTTTCGAGTTATGTTATGCAGACAGACGGACAAACATAATTTCATAAAGGTCCAAGTTTAGTTTAGTTACATTAACGTCCCGTTTCGAAGCAACACGAGGGCGATTTTGGAACGAATCTCGTAATTCTGAACCGCGGTCAGACGATGAGGACGACATCTGAGCTGGCAAGCCCCTGTTGAGTCTTTCTTTTTTATTTTTATTATTTACATGGTTTGAGCTTTTTAAGAAATACTTTTTATTTAATTTTTCACTGAATGACAGTTCTATAGGTTTATAGTACTCTCCACTTGTTTATGCGTTTTTTTAACTTATTATTTACTTTACCCAGTTGGTTCCTTGGTGTGGGATTCTCTCGGCGCCCTAGGGCAGCTATTGGTCCATTAGCCCCGACAATAGATGACTGTTCCAATTCCAGAGTCTCTCCGCAGTTCTGGAAACCTGTTGCCACGTTGTCATCCACTTTGCTGGTTGTTTAATTTTTTTTTTTTGGGGAGATAGGGGCTATGCATTCTACTTTTTGACCTTGTTTTTAGACTACAAAATTTCATTCCTTTTCTTCTCCCATTGGCCGTTTTTATCCTGTATAGGACATAAACTAATTTTTAACTTGCGCAGTTTTACTCAAAAAAACATTCTGTAATTGATAATCCCTTATACGCGGGACGTGCATTACCGTTGACTTACAGAATTTATTCCTTTCTATCTCAGAAGTAATTATTATTATTATTATTAATTTATGTATTTTTAATTCTATGTTTGGTACAGTTTTTATTTGTGTTTGTGCGTCGTTTGACGTGTAATATTGTTTGTGTGTGTTTTGTTTTTTACTATGAGGTTTCAATATTTGACTTTCTTATCTGATTTTTACTGCGTTTATTTGTTTGTTTCTTTTTCAATACTTATCTATTTTTATATATTTTTACTGTTCCTTGCTTGCCTGAGCAGTAAATCAAGCTATTCTCTCTCCACCGAGGTGGGTCAAATCATGTTTACACCCCCATCTCTCTTGTATTTAAAATTACTGCCCCTGTTCGGGCAATGCCTGTATCATCTTATTGTACCTAATAAATCCCGTCCTCCACATGCTGGTGGAACGGCTCTCTCCCCGCTGGTTCTCTACCGGCCTTACACCCTTTTTGGGTAGGCTGGGCCAGTGTGGGTACTTTTGCACCACACCAACGGGAGGATTTTTGGACCCTATGTATGTTTTAGCGGGCAATAGACCCCATGCACGGCGGATTTTTAATGGAATCCGGTTTCGAACCTGGAACTCTACGGCCCCGAAGCCGCTACCACTAAGCCACCGCGAGCCTCGGAAAGGTCTAAAACGTGATGATTCATATATAAATCGAATCGAGATCGAATTTACGTACTTTCAATGCCTTTAGAATACTTTCTCTTTTTATGCATACGAATAACAGAAAGTAAAAAGGACATACGGAACAAGTGGAATTAAATGTCGTTCCCCTCCCTCAAAAAATAGATAAACGACGCTTATGATATTTCATTTGGTTATTGGGAACTCTTTTCAAACCCCCCCCCCCCCGGGGGGGGGATTCCGTCCTGGCTATTCGAAGAAATCTGGTCACTTTAGTTGTATAGTATTAGCTCCAGGAGCGTCATTCTATTTGATAAGAGATATCAACGCGAAACTTACTAAAAAACAAGTTTCTTTCAAAAGAAATTTGGCAATCAACATAAACTTGACTCTTCAAAATTAATTTCGCTGTCTTTACACATCCTATTACATTATACTAATAACTTCTTATACATTTCTGTATAATTAAGAATACTTTGTAAGCCAACACTTTTTTGAAATCGAAACTGAAAAATTAAAATTACTTGACTCGAAATTTTTAGATGATCTGTTTGGACAATTGATTGCTGTTCCTGAATTGGCCCCCCCCCCCAATATTGATAGTTTCCCGAGCTTTGAATCTTCGGATGGGGACAATTCAGTACAATGAACGTAACTGCTGGGGTCATCCAGCATCTGACTGCATGTAGCCTTAATTTGTGTTGTGACGTTCGTTTTTTATTCCTTCAGCAACATGCGTAGTGCATTCGAAAACTGGATTGTCGCAGCGCATTTCTCAAGTTTCACGTGAATATGGATCGACTTCATTTTGCACGGGAATTAGCGCTGGCTTACTGACCAACAGTTTAAAATCATATTAACTTTTAACATTTTTAAAAGCATTCCATTAATTAAAAAGTTTAAGGGTAACCTAGCAGTATCCGCAAATTATAAATGAAAAGAAGAAAAATTAAGTTCGAGGCAATTTTTTCCACAAGAAATATTTTTTTTTAAGATTAAAACAATATTTAATTCTTATTAGAAAAAAAACTTCACCCCACATATTGAAAGACGTACATTCGAATGTACACCCTCATCGACAAAATAGGTGCGAAACAGCATAAAAATTAACGAAGACAAAACTAAAACGTTATGCAAGAATCAGACGAATTTATAAAACATGCTCATTTGTTGAAACAAACTGGACAATCCGGTCCTTATCATTTATGAAGTACTTTCTATGGGGGAAATACACTATATGCCCAAAAGTATCCGGACACTTGCAGATTTTCACATTTTTTAGAATTTATCCGGAATGGTTTACCCGACTGCCTTTAAAATTCTGACATGTAAAGAATAGACAATAACTCACATTTTACATTGAAGATTCGGTCCTGAGGGCAATTAGGGGGCCGTCTACAAACTGATGAAGACAAAAGCGGTTTTAGCCCACCCCGCTTCACAGAATACTGATACGAAGATGAAACTTTCAGAAATGGTAATGTCTAATGTGCATAATATTTACAGGAATTTTTGTGAACTCAGCGCAAATATTTGGGAAGATATAAAGGTTTTCTTAAAAAATCTCAAATTTTCCCACATGTTTTTTGCTTATAACATGCAGAGTTTTCTGTTATATTATACGAAACTTACAGAAAAGATGACAATATGTTAAACAAGCATTTGTGTAAAACTTTGGAAAAGAATTGTTGAATATTACAGGAATTATGAGCAATTTTAGTAAATAGTGTTTCACTGCGCATGCGCGAAACATAGTGTAATTTTTCTTTCACAGCTTTAAAGCCAGATATATAGGGCAACTTATATAAAAAAATTCAGTTCAATATCATTAGTATTCAGAAAGATATCGGCATTACAACGAGCAGAATTTTAGCTCCTGTCGAAGAGAAGCTAAAAGATGAGGGGTTGTACACAAATTGATATTTTTTAAACTTATATCTTTAAATAGTTATATTGAATTGTATAGCGGTTAGAATTTGCTACATACCCATGAACACTTATCAATTACGTGCATAACTTAAATTCCAGCTAATTAGGCACTATAAATAACAAAAATTTTATTAATTTAATTATATTATTTACATGATTGTTAACAAGTTACATATTACAATTTTACGGCCAAACGATATTTTTAAATATATTTATTTTATGGCGAAACGATTTTTTATCTAAATAATTTCTTTTCTCAAAATACTTTAATAATTCTACATATATATTTTTTTATTCGTTACGAATGTTAGATGTGTTCATGGGTATTCAGCAAATTCTAACCACTATACAATTCAATATAACTTTTTAAAGATATAAGTTTTAAAAAATATCAATTTGTGTACAACCCCTCATCTTTTAGCTTCTCTTTGACAGGAGCTAAAATTCTGCCCGTTGTAATGCCGATATCTTTCTGAATACTAATGATATTGAACTGAATTTTTTTATATAAGTTGCCCTATATATCTGGCTTTAAAGTTGTGAAAGAAATATTACACTATGTTTCGCGCATGCGCAGTAAAACACTATTTACTAAAATTGCTCATAATTCCTGTAATATTCAACAATTCTTTTCTAAAGTTTTACACAAATGCTTCTCTAACATATTGTCATTTTTTCTGTAAGTTTTGTATAATATAACAGAAAACTCTGCACGTTATAAGCAAAAAACAGGTTGGAAAATGTGAGAGTTTTTAAGAAAACCTTTATATCTTCCCAAATATTTGCGCTGAGTTTACAAAAATTCCTATACATATTATGCACATTAAACATTACCATTTCTGAAAGTTTCATCTTGGTATCAGTATTCTGTGAAGCGGGGTGGGCCAAAAACTTTTTTGTCTTCATCAGTTTGTAGACGGCCCCCTAATTGCCCTCAGGTCCGAATCTTCAATGTAAAATGTGAGTTATTGTCTATTCTTTACATGTCAGAAGTTTAAAGGCAGTCGGGTAAACCATTCCGGAGAAATTCTAAAAAATGTGAAAATCTGCAAGTGTCCGGATACTTTTGGGCATATAGTGTATAACATGATATATTTAACTTGCAACAACTCTCGTGACTTGATATCTGATCAAAATGTAAGACGTCATTTTCGTCTGTTCACCAACGCTGTATTTCTAATGTTTTCTTTTTTAAATAGCTTTTCTCATCAGATAACGCTACAAAAGACAAGAAAAAAATAAGTTTTAAGGCAGCTGCCCAAGATTCAATTAGAATTGGAGTCATTTCAAATGACGTCACAGTCACATGACAACCATAATTCCGCATATCATCTAACTGCACGCTGACTTTTTTTCAGTGTTTGACGTCACGTCTTTTTCCCGCCATCCAGGTGGATTCCGAATTCAAAAATTAAACTGGCTCGCCTTATTTGATATGCATCACCTGAGGGAGATGCACGTGTGTCATGTGACCGAGAAATAACTCCACTGAAGCTTTTCAATCAATATCATGAATTTCAAGAAAGCAAATTCCAGACTATACAGTGTTAACATACACAACAGGGAAAAATGGACAGACATAATTTCAATTTTTTTTTTTCTGACCGAGGGAGATCTAAACATATAAATTCATCAAAATCTCGATATTAATTTTTTTTTAACGAGTATAAAGTTTGTTTTGAAAAAGTAACGTGCAAGCTTCTTAAACGAACATTAAGCCAAGATAAGAAAGATAAAAACAACCTACTTAGGTATCCATGAGACACATGATTTAATAAAAATAATAATAAAAAGATCAGAACAATGCTTTTAAAAATAAATTAATGAACAAAATTAAGTGTTTTGAAAAAAGTGATATTGTGTTTAGAAACAAAATCGTGGAGAGGATAAACGCGCTCGAAGCATAGTATTATTAATCAACGTTTCATTTACTTTCTTCTGGCTTTAAAGAATCGAAATTAAGCAAAAATATTATCACCCCTCCCCAAGACTAGCCTTTTGGGCATTTGTATCTCTTCTTCGTCCACCTATTGCTGCGCCACTGTTTCTAGACAAGTATTCCAAAACAGCTCAAGGGAACTCAATATTTTTCATTTCTGTTCTCTAGGTTATAATAAAGATTTAACAATTTGAAGAAATACAACTAAAAAGGGTATTTTCACTACTCTAATTTATTTAGTTCTGCAACAGCAATATAGTTCACACACAATGTAATAGTTTAGCAACCATAGTATAGTTTTCCACAACCAAAATATAGTTCACCACAAAATACAACTGAGAAAATTTATTTTAAAATATAGAAGACATATTTAAGAATTTAAGGGAGAAAATTTCTAAGCTTATGGAAAAAGAATAAATGGTTTTATTTGAATTTTTCTCTGGTCGTGAGAAAAACAACGAATAAGAAAATCTGAGCCCCACCGAATGCATTTCCAATATTTTAATTCAAAACATGAATTAATGTTTTATATGTTAGCAACCACAGAAAAAAAACGATCCTGCATACAAATACATACTCAAAAAATGGCTCTTAATATATAGAGATAAAAAAACTTTGCAAAATAAACTAATAAAAATCCAGTTTTTTACAATTTTGATATTTTTAACTGAATAAAATCGAAAAACATAAACGATAAAAGGCCACATTTCAATTTTTTAAATGATTTGTTAATGCTTTTTCTAATTTACGAAATAGAATCACAAATTTTATTTCCTACGAAGAAAAATATTTACATTCATTTTGAATAATCATATGCCCTGATAATAAAAATAAAGAAAGAAATTCCAGCTATTTTTTGTGGAATATTATTTATTTTTTAACCAAAGATTACGAATCGCATAGCCATATCTGGAAAGTGGAGCCAACGAATATAAAGGATAAAGAACTAAATAATAAACCACATCCTCCAACGTTCTTCGAAGCATCGCATTCCATGTGAATATTATTCCAAGGTTTATGTCGGCGTCTGGTCGAATTTTCTTTTTACTATGACTTCTCTAACTTTTTTGTTCGCCTTTCGGAAATAATAACCGGTTCCATCTAACTTTTTTTTTTGCTCTTTTAATTCTTTCTTCCCCTTTCGAGTTGAAAACTAAACGCGTTTGACTTCGAGAAATCAACGGACGTGAGAAAACTCGGAATATGCACAACATCAGCAGGCGACTTAGTGATTCGTGAAGGTTAAAAAAATGCCTTTAGACCGGGGTTGCCACTAGCAAGGTTGGGGGACGCTCGCATGAGTGCAAGAACATCAGAAGAATGATATGATTTATTTAAAAAAATTTATCGTTTGGCCGTAGCTGAGAAAGCCACCTGTTGGCATGGTGTGTTTGTTGAAAAGAAACGAAAAACGAGCAGAAACTAAAATATTTTTTCGGTTAGAGTTTTAAAATTTTACTGTTGATATTTATTTGCATCATTTCAAGTGAAAACATTCTGTTCACGTTTCATTACGATAAATCACTGTCTTATTTTGTTTAATCCTTAAGAACCGCATTTTCTTTGCTGTCTAATAAGATGACCCCTCCTGTTTTGGAAAGGGGCTGTCGTTTTCATTCATCATTGGAAGGCATAGAATAATTGAGATGCTTATGGATTCTACATAATTTTTGTGTCAAATTATAAAGCTAATTAATGATTAAATTTTAGTTTATAAGCCAAAAAATGCCATAATTCGATGCAAGTCAATATGACGGGAGCGACGGTTAAGGGGCGAATTAGTACTAAATGGATTCAATTCATGAAGTCACAGGAAAATAATATTTAAAATATTATTGTTCGGCCGTAACTTAGAGTATTAAAACTAAAATTTTCTTTAGAATAGTATTTTCAAAATCGATTGCTGCTATTCATTTGCACGATTTTAAAGGTAAATATTTTGTTTCTGCTTCATCAATCATTCTCTTATTCCGTTTAATTAGTTATAAATGAATTCAATTCACGTGACTTCACAACCACTTGGGAAACGTTGACTTGTGTTATGCTGTGACGAGATACCCTTTTTCCTTCACCAAGATGCGCAATGGATTCCAAAATAAAACTGGCGTGGTGCCTTTAACGTGCATCACAGAAGCATTACTTAACTCCATTGTTTATTCTGCGAGTTCTCTTTCATTTCCATTTTCAATCCTCATAGAAATTTTTTAAGATATCATGTTTCATTTTACTTCGATACCAAATCAAAGTTTGCTGAAAACCGTAAGGAATTTTTCTCTTGCATTCCATAACTACAAATATGCTGAGAAATTGAAACTCGGGCTCAGTTCAATGCGTTGACAGATTTTATTTATTATAAGAACAATTAAATAAAAAAGAATTTTCTTCATGTTATAGATACTTATCAGATACTCAAAATTACTTTACTAAAATTCATGAAGAAACTAAAAAAAAAAAAAAAATCAAATTATAAAAAAAAAAATTTTTCAGAATTATTCGGCAGGTACATAAACATCTCATTGAATTCTATCAATTCCAACAATACATACAGTCAGTAGTGCAGATACAATATAGTAGGGTTTTTTTGCGAAACTGCGGTACCCGAATTTTCTCTTTATCTATATGATCTTACTTATATAAACTTCAATCTATATCTCTTAGAGAGATCTATAGTTTAACTTGATCAGGTGTTTCAACTAAGACCGAATAATAAATTGAATAAGTACTGGTAAAAAAACAAGAAAAACACAGGTTACAGTTATGGTAAAAATAACCTATAAAGAAACCATTTCGAATAATTGAAAGTTTGAATTAAAGCAAAGTTTTGTATATTTTTCAAAAAGGCTACAAAAGTAATATTATCCAGTTTGATGTATTTTTCCATATTCTTAACTAAACAAACACGAAATACGCAGACGATACAAAGGTAAATTTATGTATTTGAATGATCAATTCTTTGAATATTCTTTAGCCAATAAAGGTCACAAGCGAGAGAAATGAAAAGTATCGGAGGATTTCAGCCACAAATCGTGTTATCGTTTGCTCATATCTATAACTTTGAATCATGAAGTCATGCAGTTAAATATTTTTGTCCATGAAAAGCGGCGAGGTAAAAATTTGCATTTTTTTTTTTTTTAAATCTGAAAGACATGGCATCAACATCTGAGGAGGATTTAGTTATTGAGTAAATTACTGGGATGGGAGGGACATACACTTCACCTGTCACTTCCCCGCCATGATGCCCATATATAAAACAATTGTTGGGGACAGGGGAATTTAATAAAAAAAAAAAACCCTCTACCCAACAAAACTGACTACATAATATGTAGCCAAACACAATACATATTTGGTGGTAAATGAAAAATCGTACAATAATTTGAAAAAAATCAAATAGTTTTCCTTAAGGGAAGGAATATTATTTTACGCAGATGAACAACTAAATATCGCGGGCAAAAACTATTTTTGCACAGAAGACTGTTTTTAGAAAAAGATCAGTTCTTTCAGAAATGTTATTATGCTTCCTAAAATTGTTGCTCGTTTTGAATGAACCAAAGCATGGGTAAAAGTCAGACACAATTTAGACAAAAAAAAAATCCAGCTTTGTGGTTGAATTCGTGAATCAGTAACAAAAAAAATTTGTTTTATGTGAACAAAAAGGTTAGCTTTATGCTTTAAAATCAGCTAGGCAAGGCAACAAATCATTTTAAAGAATTAGCAACATAGGAGTATATTCTATTTTTTTAATTTACGCTGTCGCCAAATGACCAATATAATGGCCACTTAAGATAAAATATGTTTGTTTATATAAAGTGATCACATTTTCTGATACTCTAGGTTGCGGCAGAGAAGTGCGAGGGAGCATCAAAGTGGGACAAAGCCCGGGATTGTCCCAGCTAATCAGGGACGTCTTTATCATTTTCTCATTACTAATATAATAGCCCAGATCTGTCTCTCGGTAACGCTCTGACGTCACCAACAATAAAACTCGCGCCACAGCGCTGCGAGACGTTAAACAGCATTATTTCATTGTTAGAGAACCTAATGTTCAGTAATTTTAAATTTAAACGAATTGTCGTTCTAATTTCAAATTTAATAGCTCTAAAATAGTGAAATAAAATTTGCTATCGATTGATATAAACTTTATCTCGCTATGATCAATAGTTCCCGAGGAATTTTAAATTATATTAATCGTATATTTCAAATTAATTTTCGTTTTTTAATAGAAAGTAGTAAATTACATGAGTGGTATATCATGCGCGTGGTATAGTTTCGACGCTAACTGATTATTTATTGCAATCGTGATGATATAATTTGATAATATTTGTTGGCAACGTGTGACAAGCAGAGAAGTGCTTTGTTTTGATTAGAATTTCGAAAAAGAATTCCTTTGAAATTTTAACTTTTGACTTATGTTTGACAAGCTGAGAATTTCATGGTTATTGAATTATAATAAAATTGTTAAACAACGAAAAATACTTCACACGGAATGTTGTTTACCAAGAGGTTTTTTGAATAAAGAAATAAAAATATTTCCTGTCATACAACATATGCTTATTTTGTTTCCAATCAATGTTAAACATCTCTCTCGCATATATATCTATTTAAACAAGTCAAATTTGACGGGAAATCTCTCGAATGAAGAGGCAATTTGCACCCGTCATACCACGACGGGTGATTTTCTAGTACACATTAACAGTAGTCAAATTCTACTCATAACGGAAACTTGCGACACCATTTACTATAATAGTGATAGAATGTGCGTAATAAGAGCTATCAAGTTGGGAAGAACAATCTTTGAGAAACTAGTTTTTGCAATTATTCCTACTTAAGATTTTAACACGAAATAATGACTTCTAAGTAAAATGCGAAACAATCCGGTATTTTATTCAAAATCGGGATAAAACCGGGACTTCTGGTCACTTTTATTCACAGTAAAACAAACAGCAAAACTTTTATTCAAAGTTAAACAAACTATCCTCGAGGATCTTGTGATTAATAATATGCTGAATGCCTACAGAAATGGTAGGTTTATAGAAATACAATATTAGTTAGGTCATTGAGAGGTAAAAAAATGGTAAAGTCGAAAGCGAAAATGTAGGAAAATCCCAAAAATCACCCTTGCAGGGGCATCATACTAGCGAACGTTTTCAAACGTTCTTTTTGAACTACTTAGAGGATACCAGGCACAATTCACGTTTACCACATTATAAAGTATTGCTAATTATACACTTTAACGTAAAAGAAACGTTTGATTTTTTGAAGGCAACTTGCAGCGTTTATAATCTTTAATCTTCAGTTTATTAGTTACTTTTGCCAAAATGATCATTTTAACTTCAGGCCTTAAACACGATTTTTCATAAACTGAGTTTTGCTGATGAAGCACTCTATATAAAGGCACTGACGTCACTGAATTGATTATTTCCCCCCAAAAAAGCACGACTCGCGTCTCTTTTGTAAGATGCGCGAAACAATAAGCGCAGCAATCAATCGCAAAAAGAAACGACAACGTGCAACAAAGGATCGGAGAGGCAGAAGCCAGGCCAACGAAGCAAACGCACAAAAATATTTTATCGCTACCTAAAAGCACTTTATCAAAGGAATCGCGAACTACCCAAAGAAAGTATTTAGATGGCAAATGCGTCGTTTTCTGTTGTGACACGTCACAGAATTCCTGGGGAAATAAAAAACAATTTATATCTGCTATGAATAACGCAGGAGTGCGATTTGGTGAAGTTTTTCTAAAGCTGTCTACAAACAGGAGTTTTTCCACTGGCGTGTTTTCCATAAGTAACCGACATGCGAATGAAAATAGTTTTGATCGCAAACAACAAATCTTAATGTGGGCAATCCTCGATAGCGCGTACTTTCCTAAAGACCAGACTCGATCTCCAATTCACTAACACGCTGTAACTCATACAAATGCGATTTTATGGAACGGGGATATTCTTGACTTTACAATGATATAAAAATTTTGGTTCTTCGATGAGAATATGTGCAGGAAATTCGCAAAAACAGGCTGAAAACGACATAACAATATTGAATAACAATCTAATTTAAATTTTAAAATAATTTTTAAGGCTCCCATTTGTGCCAATTCACAGGTGTGCAGATTACGCCCAGGCCGTTTACTCACCGGCTCCGGTAAGTTAAACGGTCTGGGTGTGCATAGAAAGGAAAGAAAAAAACGAACATACATACCTATACAGAAAATAAGTTCTTTCTCATCTATAGATTAATTTGGTTTTGCGCCTTAATACATTACATTAAATCAATACAGAAAAATCGCCTTATAGAAAATATGACACGGGTGCAAAAAGTTTGTAAAATGTAGCATATTTCCCGACCAAATTTAGAAACACGGAAAAAAACATATCTTAGTTATACATCTTCAAAAGATACATTAATTATTAACGATAGAAATTTATATAAATATTTTTTTTTTTATTTCTGATCAGTACATAACTGCCCGAAAGTCAAAGCTAAAAATGTTTCCGTACGGTGGGAATAATTTGCATGAAACTACCTACTATTGGAATCGATTTCCAGTTTTTTTCCCGACAATTACTATTCCATGTAAGCGACCAAGGCTCATTTTCAACTTGACGGTAAAAGAAATTAGATTTGAAAATGAAATTAAAGAATATTTGCGAATTTGTTACACGTGAATATGGTGGTGTGGGGATGAGTAAATTCCACTTTTGAGCCCTATAGAACAAAATTTTCATTTTGTTTTATTTCATTTTATTACCTAAAATTTTCTTATTTGAACATGTTAATGGCCTCAAACATGCAACACTGATTTTTAATTCTTTGTTTCTATAAAATTTGCCACAGTGACTTCAATTCGATCCACAGTCACTTAGCTTCAGTGCATGTGTGGGAAGAAATCGGTTGAAGAAACCACAATATGAGGAGCAAATAAATGATACGATTCAGTGTACAAAATATGTAGAACAAATTCATTCCAAAAGTACTGAATATATCGATTGCAACCTCATCAGAATGCTATAGAGAATTTATAAAAGTCCAAAGCCACCTCACCCACCTTTAAATTAACAGTCAAGACCCAAACAGTATTAATTTGATGAACATTATTCCCACGGTCCGGAAACTTTTATGCCCTCTATTTTGGGTAGTTACGCATTCGATCTCAAAAATCAACTTGCTTATTTAAATTCCTAAATTTCTTATTTACATAAATACATCCTGTGAAAATGTATAATTATGAATAAATAAGTTTTATACTTGAGGTCTAAATTCTAAATTTGGTTGAGACATAGGTTGCAATTTATGCGAATGGGATCAATTTTGCTTGGCAAACTGCAGTTTTCAACAGAGCCTGGAATCCATCCACAATTGGATGATATCCAATTGTCATAAAAAAAACTAAAGGAGATTAATTGCATAATAATGTTTCAAGCTCGGTTCGTCTATACCTTGCTAAAGGATACATGGTGCTGCAGATCTCTGAAGGCTTGTCCTGTCTTCGTCTAGCTTGATTGCATTGACCTTGCATTCTGTGCGTAACGATTTTTACATAATGCAATTTACACAAAGAATGCCACCTTAAAAATATTATGATGGAAAAACATCCCATGTTTTGAAATATGTTAACGCGTTAGTTAGTAATAAACAGAAAAATCTAATACTTATTCTTGCTTAGCCGCACGACAGCTATTAAAACATGCACTTCGATTATTTCACGACAGCTATTAAAACATGCACTTCGATTATTTCACGACAGCTATTAAAACATGCACTTCGATTATTTAGAGTCTTGCCATCTTATTGTACGCGGGTATACTTGTATAACAGAAAAACATTGGTACAAAATGTTTTTAAAACTAATTTCTAAAAATTTATTAAAATTTTTAAAAAATTGCACGAAAATAAAATTGTTCTCACTGAAAAGCTATTTTTTTTAATTTTAAAGTGATGTAAAAATGGTTTTTGTGCTATGCTCCGAATTAGTTTGTTATAATTATTTACGTTCCGTTTTGAAGCAACATGAGGGCTATTTTCGGACGGACCTCGTAATTTCAAACCGCGGTCAGATGACGAAGATGACACCTGAGCTGGCACCCCCCTCGCCAAGGTCTGCCCTGCGGAGCGTTTTGAAAGACTTTCTGCGTCAAGCATGCGCAACTTGCGGACAGCCAATAAACATCATCAGAGAAGAATGGTTCCGGATTATTTCTATCGAGTGAAAAAACGAGCGTCCGGGAGTGGCCTGTCGTAAAATGCATCGCAATGCGATTAAGAATCTCTTTTTTGCAAGGATAAGAGGCATCTCGCAAAGGTGCTTGCATGCGAAAATCGTGGCACCATTACCGGGCGGGCGCGCCAAACGCAAGAAAGGTGGTCTATGTCGTTTCTACTTTTTTTCTCTCTCTCTCTGTTTGGTGTTTGCGAAAGTAAACAAACCAGAGTGAAAGTGTTTGATCTCCTCAGGTGCACGATTTCAGGTTAACGCTCATAAACAATACAACTGCCGCGCTCATCGTTCTTGCAAGCCAGATGTTATCGAGTTCTCGCAGGCATCTATTGTACGTGTTTTTCCAAAACATGGCACATAGTGAACTGTAGATATAACAACAGCCGTTATGGATCCAAAATCAGCGGAGCATCGGCTGCGTATCTAGAACACAAACTTGGGTTTTAATCAGTTTGTTTTTCTTGTAATCGAAACTACAGTCATCCTTGGAGATCGAGATTTCCTTCATATTATATTCGGATAAGTGAGATATTCGATTGAACGATGAACCCATTCATTGCGTTCATGAAACAGAGCTTGAGCTGTGCTGATGACCCCAAATGGGACCGAAGGACAATATGGGAGTCATAAGAACTTTCTTTGGGCTTCCTTTCATATATATGTATTTAAGTAAACGTAGTTTAAAACACTTAAAGGCTATTACTTAAAAAATCCCCATTAACATTTAATGAAAAACCTACTTCCGATGAATTTATCATTAATATATCATTTTTTCCCCAACTTTGGGGTCAAAAAAAATTTTACAGACGAAAAGAAGGGGAGGGAGGGGAGTCGAGAGTTTAGGAAAATTGAAAAACTTCATATCCAAAAATCTGGTCACGTTTAATCAAATCTACTTTATTCAATTATCCTAACTGACCTACCTCTCATTAAAATTATTTCATCTCCGATTCGCAAAGTCCAAAATAACATTTCATTTTTCGAGGCTTCTGTGCTTTTCTTTATTTTTGGATACATAAAAGAATGAAAAGAAACTTTTTGAGCTTAAGTGAATTGAAATTTTTTAATCAGTTCTTAAAATATATCCACTTTTTGAATCCTTAAGGAAGGCTGTAAGAACTTCACTAAGCTACCATATCTAAAATAATGCAGTTCGTTTTTCTAAAATGCCATCAACTTACAGCTGACGAGTTTCCTCAATGGAATAAATAGAACCATTTTAGTAGCTCATTTTCTAGCAACATCATTGCTGCCACTCCCTTTGCTCATTTTCTCATACTTTGGTTAATATGATTATTAACACATCTATTTGAAAACTAAAATATTGGAAGTGCTCTCCCTTCAAATTTCTTGAATACTTTTACATGAGGAAACCGCTTATAGCATGCAGTTATAGATTGTCTATATGTAACTAAATATTTTCAATCAATGCCATAAAAAATACAGTATTCAAAGTTATGTGCTCCACTGCAGTTAATACCTGTTTTATTTTAATTTCAACTATTTCATTATATAGGATGCATATCATCGAACCATCTCTAATAATGTCAACATCAAACATCGTCCATTTGGAAAAAAAAATAATCAAACAAACAAAAACAACAGAAGAAAACGAACGTCTCGCCAGGTTTTGCTCACAACCTCCTCCACGCTTCCTTCCTATATGGTCTGAACACCTGAATTTACTAACTTGGAATGGTTTTGAAGCAACGGATAGTTTCGTAACTGCATAAAGTAAATCCAATCACCGGCAGATGCATGCAATTGGTTGAGATTTGCGAGATTCGTCCAAAATAAAAAATAAATGCTAATGGCAGACACGAACAAAGAAAATCCTGTGTTCTGTCGAGAACAAAATTGTCCCTCTCATAGATAGTATTAAAAGATCTTGGGGTTTCTTCTGACTTCCTAATCTTGCAATTCAAAGTTCAAAACTACTATTTTATGTTGTTAATTAGTCAAGTTAAAATGATTTTTAACTCTGATACCGCGAATAAATCCATAATTTTTAAAACTGTAAATTCCTTAAAATTCAATCTAGATATTCAAAATAATTTAATGATAAAATTATAACATACTTTGAGTTTTATAAATATTTTCCGTATTACCTCATGCTTTATCGGTAGATTTAAAATTTAGGGTTAAAAAATTTATTTTATTTCATCGTAATTATATAATTTCAGTATCAAGTTCAATAAACGCAATTTACCGAAGTAACTCAAAATCATATAACAAAATATTATCAATTGCCATTAGAAATTCAGATTTACTTTTAAGTTTGACATTTTCTTATTACGAGAGACCACGTGGAATTCGAAATTTCATCATTTAAATCTTAAAGGAACAATTTTTAGATTAAAAATATTACACTATATTTTCCATTTAAAGCAAAACAAAGTATCATATGTTGCAAAGTATCATTTAGCGGAATGCTGGCTTGATTGCATTATAGAAAGATATTGACGAAAGTGAGATTGCTTTTGGTTTCAATAAATATTTTTTCTAAACTAAACAGTGAGGTCAAAATTATCATTTGAAAGGGTTTAAGTTCACAGTAAAACATGGGCCAGAATGGAACCAATGAGAAACGTTAATCATAAAGGCTTAAAAATCAGCTTCTAAATTGATATGTAAAACACTAATCGATAAATGAAAAAGATCACGAATAATTTTTACATTGATTCTGCTGTTATTTATTTTTAACTAATATTTTCTTTGGTTTAGGAGTTAACAAATGTGTCAGGAAAAGTGATTTTCAAACGCATTTTCGAGATTACCTTCTTTGAATACAAATGCTTAGTCGATTGTTGTAAAATTTTTTGAATATGATGCATTAAATTAAAATGCAGATGCATTTAATTTAAATTTTGGGAGGGGGGAACACGACGAAAGCAATGATAATAAACTAATTGCATTTATGTGCAAAAGGGGAAAAAATTATCTGTATTCGAATATCACAATCCTGCTTTACGCCGTAAGTCAAACTGCAATTCTAAAAACTAAAGGGTAATTAAATAAGAGGATCTAGTTTTATATCCACCAAGTAAAACACAATTAAAAATAAACGAACTTACAAAGAATACTGCATGTCTATACTAAATATCATTCATCGGTTGTAATATTGGCACAAGTCGAAAAAAAAGGAATTTCGAGTTATGACCATTCCCAATACTGTAAAATCTTCTTTGGAGCGTAAGAGAAATTGCTACGAATCCTTTTAGTTATACTTAATCTTTAACCTATCAATTAAGCGTGTGATTTCTGCATTTCAACGTTCCAACAAAATCTTTAAGCCATTCATTTCAAACCTTCATTTGTCGAGTAGTACCAGTAATGCAGCCGACGAACTATATAACTATCAAGATGGTAAGAAAAAAGGGAGCTTGCATATTCTATAGATGTACATACATTTCCTTAGGACTGTGTGACGCAGTAAACCATCGATTTGATGGTCAAAATTTGACAAATATTATCGAGTTTTTTTTCCTCTCTTCTAATATACTTGGGACTTTTTTTTTTTCACTCGGCTAATACGCAATCGCAAGGAGTTTTTGGTTACTAATATAGTACGCATTAAATATTTTACATTATATAGCACAAATTCAAGTGTAATATCTTGTTTTAAATACTGTTCATAGCACAGTTTACGATTTAACGGACACTCTTTCGCCCCAATTAAAAATCGTGAAATATAAAGTTTTCTGTACTTCAATAAAATTATCCAGATTCGAATTAGCATTAAAAATTCGAATCATTCTCTTCGCAAGATTTATCTCGTTCGAATCAAAGAAACAATCCAATGTCACTGGAACTATAAATTATAAATCCTATTAAAATTAGGTATAGATATCTTTTATAGATACTGAATACAAATTGCATATTAGAGTATTGCTTTTGTTTTACCATTTCAAAAACACTTGTGAAAAAAACTTAGGCATGCATAGTGAATGCTAAACGAAGCTACTTACGTCTTTATTCCTCGTTGCAAGTATGGATCCGCGGCCTATTTTCACATTTTCGCCTTCGAAGATCACACCACAGGGTGGTGGGACACTATAATCCACATAATCCTCGTCCTCATCATCTGTGGCGGCCCCGTCCTTCCCGTCGACGGCAGGGCGCTTTTTGGGATGAAGGGACTTGCATCCGAAGGGTGTGGGCATGACAGCCACATGGGGCACGACATCCTTTCCACGAAAATCGAACACTATGGATGTCGTCTGTGGAGGCGTCTTCTGTTTTTTCACAGGTCTGAAGTCCCGTTTCACTTCTGTGTCTTGAACTGTCTCTTGTTTGGAATTCTGAGATTTATCCGTACTCAAACTGGACGCATGTCCATTTTCGGTTTTCACTGGAGAATTCAGCGCCGTCGCTTTTGGAGGTTTGTTGTTGGTGCTTTTGAGATCACTTTGAACAGTCCTCTCGCTGATTTGGGGATTTTCCTTCACAGAGGGCGTGATGTCTTCCTTGGCTTTGGGTTCGGTGGGCGTGTGGGGAGGTTTGTCTTCAGGAGGATTTTTCACTTCTTTTTCGGAATTATTTTCTACTGTTGGTGGGATAACCCCATTCACTTTGTTTTCAGGGAGAAGTTCTGCGACATCTTTCTTTTCATCGTCAACTGGAAATCTGATTTCTTCTTTTTCACTCTCTGGCGACTTGGTTTCCACCTCAGATCTGTTCTGCTCGGTGTCTTTCGGTGCAACTGTTGGCGCAATTTTATGCTCGACTTCGAAAGGCTTCTTGAATCCGTTGGAAAGTTTCGGCTTTAACTTCGGAGGAATAATTTTGTCGTTTCGTTTCTGCTCTTCAGGTTTGTTAAGTACGGGCTTGGGGGACTTTAAGGACGGGCGATTCGACGGAACTTTCGGCTTCGGGTTTCCATTCACAATCATGTTGTTGACAACTGGTTTGTTAAACTGTTTCACGGCTTCATCATTTGTTTTGATTTTCAAAATCTCATTATGGCATCCGTTTCCATTTATAATGACATCGGCTTTGTTGGAGAAATGCACCTCTTTCTTGTTCAAGAGTCGATTGATAGAATTCAAGTTCTTTTCTACATCCTTGCCGTTTTTCAAGGCGCTGTTGTTTATCTTCACTGGACTTGCTTTCACGATGTGGCATCCGTTATACAATGGTCTGGAAGGCTCGCCACTCACTACTGGTTTTTTAGCATTTCCATTGATGGCAGGTGCAGACTCGGGCGTTGATTGAGCTTTCACCGGGGGTGATTGTTTGGCACTACATTTGCTCTTCGTGGTCACTCCGTTCACTTTGGCACTCGTGTTGGTTGCTACCCCGTTGACTTTAGAAGCCGCGCAAGACTTCGCACTGGCTCGCAACACAGGGGGTCTTCTGCAATGAGACCCTCTTCTGGACTCGGCTGGTTCAAACATGCGCTTGTAAGTCTTGACAGTGTCCGGCTTGGGAAGTTCTTCGTCGCACAAACGACTCAAACCGCTTTCTCTGTTTTTGACAATTCTTGGGATCTTTCTGCTTTCTCCGCACGTCTCCAGATGCAGATCCTTCATCGAGGGCGATTCTGGCTGCATTTCCATGAGAAGAGAGTCCATACTCTTCGCCTTCTTCAAGTTCCCCCAGGGGGTGCTCGTCTGGACACCGCTCCCATTGACCATGCCAAGGTTCTTTTCCAAAGATTTGCAGGGCCTGTCCTGATCCAGCAGATTCTCCATGCTGCACGATCGCCGCATGTTGTTCATGCCACGATTCTGCTTGAGGGTGATGCTCAGAAATCGTGTTCGCAATTTGTTGACGATTCCCGGCCCATACTCCAGTTCTTCTTCCTTTTCTTCATCGGGAGATTGGGGATATCCAGTGGACGTAGATTCGCTTTCCGCATCCTCAGAGCAAGAAGATATCACGGAGGAATGTCTGTGGCGGCAAGGGGGTGCAATCACATCGTTTGGCTTCTTTTCAGAACACGTGGTCCTGTCTTCCCCCATTGTTCTAACGCCAACTATTAGACGAACGCTCTGGCAGTAAGTAAATATTTACGCCGCGCCGGTGAAGTCCGCAGCGGCAGTGGAACTGGTTCACCTCCCCGACGCGCACTTCGGCAGTGTTTGGTGTGCTCTGCTACACACGACCGAGCACATCTGACACGAACACGAAACTGAAGGGTTGCTTTTCCTGACGTTCGACCTGCGTTCGCCAAAGAACTTCGCCAAATGTGGCGACAGAATTCTCGTTCCGCTTCTTTTGACAGCAGCTCGCTTACGTTGAAGGAAACGATTGTGCTTCGGAGTTGGGAAGATAACGTTTATCAGAAAATATTTTTTTCTATGCTTTTTATTTTTCGTTCTTGAATAAATGGTTATTTTATTCGAGCTCTCGGAGGTTGGAATAAATAAGCGATTTTGGTGAAAAATGTTTAACGACAATTTTTTGGATACCTGCAAAACAATTTTTTCTTAAATCTTTTTTTCCTTCAGATTAGAAACAACCAAATATCTCTTATTTAAAATTCCCCTTTTCTATTCCTGAGTTTGTATAGCTATTGCGACACCAAAATCTTTCCAAAGAAGGGGGGGACGCACTGTTATTCAATGAAATCGAAAACAAATAACCATTTTATGAAACGCCAATGAGATAAATTTCACTCAAATTACCTATTGACCTGAAATTGTTTTCAATTTCCTTAATGGAGAAGAAGTATAACAATTAACGAAATATTTTGCTGGCAGTTTTCATACACAGGCAAATTATTTATGCCTTTAACTGCCGGTACTTTCTTATATGTGTGGTTTATAAACCACACCCGCAGTTAAAGGGTTAATATTACCCAAGACAAGGGGACGAATAAATTGCCCGATTGACGATTGTGCCCTGGGTGTTATTTACCTCTCCTATAGAGCAGGATCATCTAGCTGATTTTTCAAAAATCGCTTCATTTTTTTAAAATTTCGCTACAGAAAGTCAGATTAATCATAAACGCCTAAAAAAACAAAAGGAAATTTTAAATCCGATACATGCACAAAGGTATTAAGCAAAGAAAGATTATTGTTTAAATATTATTAATTTAACTAAAGCAAGATTTATTCTAAGTTGAATAAAATAATTTTAAAAAAAACTTACTTGAGATCAAATTTATTTTGATATCTTTAAGTAGACGCTTGAAAAAAAAAAGAAAGAAAGTCGCAGAGGAACTTTAGACGTCATTCCTATAACTTATTTCTTTGTATATCGTATCGATATTACAACAACGTATTACAATAAAACTAGTCAGAATAAAACTCGCATTGTGTTCCCACAATTCAAAGGGAAATACCAACATTCTTTGCGTCCTAAGAACTCCAAGGGATCAAGAACCTGCTGATGTTCAAAGCAAAGTTTCTTGTTTTACTTTTTTTTCCCTTCATGTGTTTTACTTTTCGTTTCTTTTTTGTACTGATAAAATCTGTCACTGCTTTGTCTTTCTAATGCAGACGATTTTGAAACAGAAAAAAAATGCATTTTGGAATCTATTACAAAAGATTTGTTCCTTTTTTATACCTTTATTTAAAATATTCCATTGATTTTGGAGGGTTACTGCATTTAAATATGGTAATTATTTTTATTTCCTTCCTCTGTTTCAAATTTTTTTTATGAAATTCGCATTTACGATTTTAATCTTTTTTTTTTTTTTAATTTTCGAATCAGGATTTATAAATTTTTTTACACAAGTCTAAAATAAATTTATATAATTTATATCAACAAAGCTAATGCTATGGACGAATTTTCTGGTTTGTTTACTTACATTAAAAACCTTGACTTTATCTGCTTGTATGTTGGACTTCCGCCACTGACTTAGCATTACACTGGAAATACGTATTACAGGCATGTAAACAAACCAGAAAACTCTTCCATAATGCAACAAAGTATGTCAATTAATGAAAGATTCTAAGGGCAGAATCTCTAAAAAGATTAACTGAAACAAAAAAAAGGAATCAAACTCCATATTCTAAATTTAAAGAATTATTAAAACATTTACAAATATTTATTCCTAGCAACTGTGTTTTTATTAGATAGCATCTTTATCGAATATTTTTTAAAAATGCTATATATATATATACAAGTTATCTTCTTTTAAATTTTAGAATTTCATTTTTCCTATTTTAAATTTTTTCTTTCCATACTCAAATTGTAGGTGAAGTATTATTCTGTGCAATAAAAGTTTTTTATTATTTTTTTTCTAAAATATAAATGGTAAGAGGAGAGCAAAAATAGAGACGATTCAGTTATTCGAAAGTTTTTTTTTATTATTATTATTTCAGTTAGGGAAATAAAATTAAATTTCTGTCATTTCTACATCACTTTTCAGTCTAAAATTTTAATTTTTGGAGGAAAAATGCATCATATTTCTACTACTACAGTGAAACCTCTCTGAGCGGCCATCCCTCCGTTCCGAGAAAAATTGGCCGCTCAGAGGGGGTGGCCGCTCTGAAGGGTTTTCGTTACAATTACAAGATAATTGCTATAATACATAATATAAACAAGTCTCACACATATTTCTTATTTAAAATGAAGTTTGAGACTTATCTAAAGAGAAATTAGTACTTTATTTAATAATTTTTTACATTTTTTGAAAAAAAGGATACAATTTGTGACTGTTTTAAGTTTTTACCGTTCTCGGAAAAAACCATTTTTTCCAAGTTCATTTTTCAGTTTAAAAAGTAAATCTCTAACCGATGCGTTTGTCAAATGGGATGGGCGAACCCACCCGGCGGCCGTTCGGCCCGGCGGGTTGGGTGGCCGTTGCTAGGGGTTATTTTAACATTAAGTCTATGGCCCGAAATATCCGTGCCACGAAAAATTGGCCGTTAAGAGGGGTGGCCGCTATGCAGGGGTGGCCGTTCGAAGAGGTTTCACTGCATAAACAGAATTCGATTCTCAGATCTTGCAAAGTATGATAAAATTGAATATTTGAATTTTTTCAAAAGCAAACGATAATTATTTTCTAACAGATTATTTTCTTTATTATAATTATTATTCTTATTATTTTCTTTATTATTTCTTCTTTCTTTGAAGTTAAAAGTAAAACAAAAATATTAGGTTTTAAATGGATGAAGTGAATAACTGCTTGAAATTTCATTAAAAACAAATCTTATTGCAGCATTCAGACTATCATTTGTTTATTCTTGTATCTGTCATATTTATTTATAATGAACAGTGTTTTTCTGTGTCTATCGAATTCGAATTTTAAACTTGATATTGGAATTGCTTATCATCACGTAAAAGAGGTTTCCATTCTTAAAATGAAAAACTTTTTAACATTGGAATTCCATCTAGGCTTTCACATACAAAATATTCAGTTTTTTGAGATCATTCCATTTGAAAGAGAATGACTTAAATCTCAATATATAAAGAAATAGAACATTCGATAACAAAGTTTTTACACAATGAAACTAAGGGTAAAATTCTTCTGATAGAATCAAAGCACATGAACCAAAAGAAAAAAATGAAAGGTAAAAAAAAAACCATTTCGTCCTCACTCTCTCAAGGTGAGAGATGACCTCGTGCCCTTGTTTAAAGGTTGAATTGAATCTAATAAATAAGAGTGAAGCACGCTTCACCGCTTCCTTTAAGTGCAAACCATCTTTCAATTAGAGTCCGGATCAACAGACAGCAAATTGACAACTCTCCTCAGTATGGATCCGGCATAAAAATGTAAATCGTCTGAGAACTCGAGTCATAGCATTGACCTCCTAGATGTGGGGCACGGATTAGTCACTTGTGACGCAATAAATGGCGCATTCCTCGCATTCGCTGGAAGCCCTGTTGATTCTGATGGCATACAGGCATAAACGCATTCTTAAGTTTCCAAATGAATTTTCAAAGTGAAAGAAAGTGGCATTGAAGTGAAGTGTGTGCATGAAAAACACTGTATACATTCAGTTAAGTCCGCTATAAGAATTCGACTAGGAATGAACTCCCGGATGCAACGATTTTTTTTTCTGCTTTGGTTAAATGTTATATATCCAAAAAATGTCTTTATATGGCTTTAAAGAATCTATGAAACTGTTTGGAAAACAAGATTTAACGAAGTGTATCGACGGTATCAAACAGGACTTAAAGCGCAAAATCGGATTTTTTTTTTCTGTTTTTTTTTATACAACCTACAGGGAAAATCCATTCGTTTTCATATATTATAACTAATTTTTTAAACACGACAACGGTTTCTAAGCGATTAATGATTTGTAATAGTCAGAATCATTCACAATTTATGTAATGGCTGCTTTATTTCGGACTAGCTGTTACCCGCGATTTCGAGCGCGAAGAATTTGAATTATTCTTTTTTTTAATTCAAGAATGTGAATGTTTTGTTGCATTTTGAAAGGGGAAAGTAAAAGTTCTGACGGTTGAAAATACTTAATTGGACGGCTGACAGGAGTGTATTATACATGTATGCTGATATAGTTATGTAAATTGTTTATCTATGCTAATATACTTTTGTATACCACGTTATTTGCACGGATGTAGAGGTTGTGCGGGCTGGACACACATGAACACGCCACATATAGTTAGTTGTCCATGCGAAAAATATGGTTTTTCCAAATGTAAGCCTGCCACTTTCAGTGTGTGGCCATGAGCCTGGCAAATGCTATTTTTAAGGGGATTTGTTACCTTTTGAACTGAGATGATAAATCCTTCGGTATTATCGGAAGGCGTGAAATTAAAACACTCTCTCTTCTCCCTATATCAGTAATAACAGTAACTTTCATGACGTTTGGACCTACGTGTGTAATTTGTAACCGTGTGCCATTGCGCAGTCTCGGTATATAGAGGTTACGTATTAGTAATACTGGCACACCGACATTCAATCTCGGCTTGTCGGAAGGTGCCCCTGACAATTCTAAGATGTTGAAGAGCTGTACAGAATATGATGTTCCTTGTTAATGCCCATTACCGTATCTCCAGATGGATATTCTGTAGTATCTCACTGTGAAAATTAAACAAAACATCGAGAGAATAATTCACTAACGTCATTGGGTCACTATGTAACCTTATTAAAAGCTGTAAATGCTACGACAACAGGAAACCGGAAGTGCAAAGTCTCCTTTGTTGTTCATGGTCAAAGAAAGCAATATTTTCTTATATTAACTTTAACACTGGCAAAAGCCTGCGCGCGAAACAATAATTTGGCTTGAATTTATTTCTATAAGAATAAAAAGTATTGTTAGAAATTACGTTACAAAAATATTTTAAACCTTAATAACAATCAGAGAAAATATTTCATCGCAATGGGAATTAATAGCATTAAAAAGATCATTTTCTGGTCTTTAAAATGGCATAAAAATAATTGTTGTCTAATAAATATTTTAGAAGTTATTGGCAAATTAATTTTCTAAGTTATTGGCTAATTTTCGTTATTTAATTAAATATCTTAAGAACTAATTGACTCTGAAAGTTCAAAATAGCACCTTTGACCTAGAAATATGCTCTAGAATGTCGTGTGTATATTTCATGTCGCTACCGTTCACCGTTTAAGAGTTCTTGTGACCGACAGACAGACAAATACATGTAATTTCTGCCTTATTTTATAGATATTTATAAAGATAAGCAAAATTTTCAGAAATAAAGGCAAATTAGTTCAAAGTCTAACCGTTGCCTAGCAACGGAGTAGCTATAAATTTGCGTTATTTCCAAATCGTCTGCACGTAATTAAAGTTATTAAACTCTAAAATATTAATAAAGATTGAAGGAAAAATGTCACAGGAAATAAATTGGTATCATTGAAAAGGTAAAATTTTGAACTTTAAGTTGGTATAAAAATAATTTTTATCGGATAATTTGTTCCGAAGTTACAGCGGAAAAAAGGATTTCGTGATAGTTGATTTTAAAAATAATTTTTTCAACATGTTTTCGCATTCCTGAAGGATCACGTGACAGTTGATTGAAAAATAAAATAATCTTCATCGCGAATCGCGGAGTCAATGGGCTTTCTTTGTTAATTATTTAATTTTTATCTGTAGTCAAAAATAATTAACTTAACGCGATTTCACCTACCCTATGTCCGTTCCTGGGTTTCAAGCTACAACTCTGCCAATTTTCATCCAAATCGGTTTGGTAGTTTTGCCGTGAAAGCGTAACAGGCAGACACACTTTCACATTTATTACATTATTAAGGATTTCACACTTATTTAAATTTCTTTTTCATGCTTGTGCCTCGCTACAAAAACAGCAGAAAAACAATAGCTTAACAAACGCTTAAAGCTTCACTAAAAACTGTAAGAATTTTTTAAACCAATTTTCAAACGTTTCAATTACAGAATTACTAGCCCTTGAAATCAACCATGTTTGAGCTATTAGGGCAAAAAATAATAGCTTTGTTAGTCATATAATAGTGTTGTTTATCGTATACACTAGTCTTCTCTTTTTTTTCTTTGCATGCAAACCAGATACTTTTTTAGTCATTTTAAATGTTGGTTAAAAAAACTGTTCATTCAGAATTGGAAATGTTTTACTAAGTGGAGAAAACTTTGTAATGGTTCTATTTAAGACATTTACATTGAGTACTTCACAGCGTATAGTAATTCTCAAGTCTTTAAAAAAATACTTACGCTTAAAAATCTTTTTTAACATAAATAAAATTAATTAATTTTAGAAATTTTAATTTTTAGATTGAAATTTCTTATTAAAACCTTTCCTGCATTAAGTCAAAAATGCAATAAATAAATTTCTTATAAATTATTTATTAAAGTATCCAAAACTAATTTTAAAAGGGAAAAAGGTTTGTGAAGCAAACATGCTTCAAGTAAATCAAAAATGTAGTAAATAAATTGGTCAATTAATTATTTATTACATTGTTTAAAATTAATTTTAAAAGGACAAAAATGTCCGTAAAGAAAACATGCCCAAGCAAATAAAAAAGGTAGTAAATAAAATGCTCAGTTAATTATTTATAAAATTATTCAAAATTAATTTTAAAAGGGCAAAAATGTATATAAAGCACACATGCTTCATTGTTTAATGTAGGGTCAGAGCGAGTACTACAATATCATTTTATCGCCTCTCGTCAAAAATCAACAGCAAACAGCTTTTACTTGTTCCAAACTCCGATTCTGTGGTACGTGTTGCGCTGGAAGATATCACCTTGACCTGGAATAGAAGCATTTTTATGGAAAATTATCGATTAGTTTAATCTCAGTGTATGGATTAACCTTCCAGCGGGCGCGCTTACGCAAATTTTACGACATACCGTGCATCGTATTGCATATATATATCGTGTTATTTTACGAAAATAAATACAACTTTTATCTATGTTATCTGTATTTATTAGCCTAATAGTAAACAAAGATTTTATAAGTAAAATTGCACTTAAATATATAAAATAACGATATAAATATGTAATACGATGCACAATGCAAGTATCTCTTGCAAACGCGAGTCCGCTGGAAGGTTAAGCTCAATAGTATTAACCCTCCGACTGCATAATTTTTTTGAATCGCTATTTAGTGGCAACGTTTTAAAACATGCTCAAATACCGTTGGACCAACCTAATTGTTATTTACATGCAGGGCTTTATTGGTATAATATGATTCAACGTTTTAAAAGTACGAAGTAAACCCCTTAGCTTGCGAACATCACAGGATGCAGCAAAAAACAGGCGAATTTCCAACCCACGGAAATCGCGGGATACGCAGTCAGAGGGTTAAGATACCATCTACAGTACGCGCACGGCATTGCCTGTGGAATCAGGACTTCAAGAAAAAGAAAATAAAAAAACCCGCCCGTATTTCCCTTTAAAATAGATGTAAAATCTATCTGCTTAAAGAGTGAGTGTTTTATCAAATGATTGTTAAATAAAATGAAACGAGTGGTTAGAAAAGACAATATAGAAGGAAATTTAAACCTTAATTTCTTAGTATCTCAAAGAAAAAAAAAACAGCAATGATTTCCACTCGCCTCGGAATAAAAAACACATCGCCGAGCATACAGCGCAATTAGAATGATGGTACAAAACTATGACGTCAGATTTAAAAGACTTAAGATGTATCTGCGCAATGCCTGTAAAATTTTTAAACGTGCTTATATTTCATTTTTATTGGTAATGAACAAAATAATGGCCAAGCCAATGATTAGATTATAGTCTTTGTACCATATAAATATTCTTTTCTTATTATAAAGAGGAAAAAATTAATGAATTAGAGAAAATGATAATTTCTCAAAATTATTAAAAAAATTGCATTTAAAACGGAATTTAAAAACGTAAAAATTATGTTGAATAATGATGACTCTTTTTCTCTATTTTCTGTGAATGTCCTGAAAACTAATGAGAATTATTTTGAGGTTCTTTATGAAAAAAATAAGTTTTAAAAATTGAATATGAAATGTGGTATCTTGTGCGACAAAATTTTGTAGAAACATTTCTTCTGAGTAAAATGCCCTGAAAAAAAAATAAAGAAATATCCAATTACTTTTGGCGACACTAGTTATCTAGTATGCAAATTTGCAAGTCTATCTTCTTTACAGAACTGGGCAGCATATTTCCATCTTATCTCTTGATTGCTATGTAAACGGCACTTAATAGATAAAATACTTTCCTTACAAAATTCCTCGAACATATTCACAAAATCTTGTATCAGAAATGAGATTATGTTCGTAGCTTAACTAGGATTCAACTGAATGACAAAAAACTCATTTTGGCGAATTTGATCCATAATTTCGTACATATCTGCAATTCTGGTGATAAAACCGCCAAATTTCATCCATTCTACATATTGCGTTTGAGAGTTATCGAGTTTATAGCCATAGGAGAGGATGGACGGACAACGGATTGTATTCAAAGTTTAATATAAATATACAATTTTCGTGTAAAGAAAACACAACAAATTTCATCCGTCAAACTAGTTCCTTTTGAAAGTCCTCATGTTCACAGAACAGACATACCGACAGATAAATATAATTTCAATAATGTTTTTTTTTCTTTCTAATTCAGGAGGTCTAAAACATGGAAATTCATCGATATCTCGATATTGAATTTTTTTTATCCAATACAATACCTTTTCCTGCATACTTCGTATACGAAAAAGTAATAATGAGTTTGGAATATTAAGGAAATGAGTTTCATAGAAGTAATTTGAAAATTAATTTCGTGATTTAACCTTAACATAACGAACAGTAAAACTAAGTGAAAGTCTTTATTTCATTTCGTTTCCCCCTGAAATTAAAAAAAATAATAATAAAAAAGAAAGAAAGCAAGTAAAATACACAGACGATTTCTAGCAAAAAATGCAGACAGTCAACATTATTTAAAGAAAAGCGTTCTTTCTAATGTAAATTTCTCAAGAGTTATCACAGCTTCGATATTTCCGTAATTAAAAAATCATTATCTCTTATGGTGATCTTATTTATTGCATTGAGGTACAACGCTCCATTTCTTCCCATCTGTGTCTCTAATTGTATAATAATGGCTATAATTACTATTAGTTTCAGACGGAAACAATGGCTGGCTGAAATCCGTCAGATTCTGTGCGTCACCGCTTCATGATAGTCGATTCGAAAAGAAAGCTTCACACGAGAATTTAATTCAAAAATTGAAAAAGCATGCAAATAAATACTTTTTCAGAAATACTGAGGAAGGGTTTTTAAGCCATCAAACTAATTTTTACCAATGATCATGTCTTTGCTGACGATGCGATTTTTAATGATAGAAGACCGAGAAACTTCTGGTTCCTTTAAAGAGGAATGCTTGAAAAGTGTTTTGAAGTGTGTCAAACCGTATAAGATATCTATCGTGTATTGCGACGCCTTTTAGTTCGTGGGTAGCAAAAGAACGAAGATTTGTGGTAAGCACACCATTTTCCTCCTGCAAGCTGCACGATGGATACCCAACTTACTCCTTTATGCATTCTAGTTCTAAAAGGAGAATACTATCACTACTAATAATAAAGGAGAATATGTGCCTGTCTGAGCTTATGTGTGTCTGTTGGCACTACAGGACAGACCGCTGGACACAGAGCTACGAAATTCGGCACAAGCATACTTTGGACGGCAGAAACGAGCACCTCAGAGATATTTTTTGAAATTTTAATTAAATAGCAAACTAAGCGAAATGATGGAGTTTTTCCGTGATAGCTTCGGAAAATATTGAAACGCAACAAGGATTTTTACACCATCTAAAAATTCAAAAAATTATCTTTTTTAGTGATACTAATTTAGTTGCAGTACAATTTTTTTCTCAAATTTTAGTTAATTTTTAAAAATACTTTTGTTATATTTTAGAACAATATTTTTTTATTGTTACGACGAAAGTCAAATAATTTTTATTGCACACAATACATGCACAATTCCCATAAATATTTTACCTTGAATTTCTCTTGTATTGTTGATAACCAAGATATGAATATTTGGATGCGCTTTGCGTATGGAGTGAGTTTTTTAAAAGTACGGTTTTAATTTTTTTTAAATTAATATCTTTAGTTTTCTGGTAATTACATGCAAGGTTTAATTTCAAAAGTAAGCAATGATGAAAATTTCTTATAGTTTGTAGTAGGGACGACGGTTATTGCAAAAAAAAAAAAAAATAAATAAATAAATAACGCTTTTCGGTTAAACCGTTTTTTTCACCTCCGGTTTAACCCGGCGGTTAATATCGCTCAAAATAACTGGCTTTGAAAAAACCGGTTTTCGTTTTTTTTTTAAGCAACGTTTGCGGATAGAATTTTTTATTAAAAATAATATACAATAAGTAAGTATTAATACAATAATTAATTAATGTAATAAGCAATCATTATAAATAAGTAATTAATACAAGATGTAATAATAATAAATGAGTAATTATTGCAATAAGTAAGTATTATAGACAAAACATTTTTATTAACATTGTTTTCACAAGAAATTAATTCATTGGCCAATATTTATCATCTAATCTGCTCATAAAGACTCTTTCAGCAATGTGTTGATCCGTGAGTCGACACCTCTCATCGGAAACAACATTATTCAACGTAGACACTAATCTTTCGGACGCCACAGAACTTCCGACTAAAGATAAATATTTTTCGGTTACAAAAAACAGACGCCGTTTGCAGACAAAATTTTTTATTAGTATTGTATATTAGTATTGTGTTTGCAGGAAATCAATCCATTGGCCCATATTTATCTGTTCATAGAGATTCTTTCTGTAATCCGCCAACCAACAGACGCCTCGGGGAAGCGGTTGTCGGTGATTGGCTTAAGATGATGAAATTCAAAGCTTTATAACTCGCTAAATTTTAGTCTAGTCGAACCTACAATCGAGCCTATCTTCCGGTTCGGTTTTTTTCCCCGGTTTTTGGATTTCAAAAAGAAAAACCGGTTTAAAACTGGGCAAAAAATAGCCTGAAAAACCGGTTAGCCGAAACAAAAAAAAAACCGGTTTTCTGTTTAAACCGGTAGGTTTTTCCCATCCCTAGTTTATAGGTTTGTAAATTATACTGCTCTTTTCTCCAAAGTAATTGGGAATATAAAATATATTAGCTCTCTTTACGCTTGTAATTTTGCTTTCTTATAGCAACGCACTAAATTTTTGTTGAATCAGTGAACGCAGATTCCTTAAAATATTACAAAAATTACGATGCATATTCGATAATACACAAAAGTTTCCATACTGAATTATTTCTCTCAATAGCCTTTTATATTTTATGAGAATTTTTAGATCCAGCAGGCAATTTATGGGGCTGGTTAATATTTAAGACACACCGTCCAACCGATCTGGTCCCACATTTGTAACAGATCTACAATTATACCGATAAAACCATGCGCCAAAGTTCATTTGCATTGTTTGTTGCATTTTTGAGCAATTGCGTTCAAACGCGCATGAATAGACAGTCAAATTGTTAATGGATCTGGTCCAGCGTTTGTTTCTGAGTTACAGTTCTACTAATAAAACCGTGTGCCAAATTTCATCTATCGAGCAGATTGGGTTTCTGAATTACCGCATTCAGATATGTACGAAGATACAGATCGACGGACAGTAAACTCTTTTGATCTATTTGGTCTAGCTTTGATCAGTGGCGGACTGGCGAGGTTGCCAGCTTGCCCGATGGCAAGTGGGCCCCTTAAAGAAAAGACAATTTAGGCCCCCACGAAGTGCGGGAGACAAAAAATAACTCTTTCTCTGTAGTAATCTTTTCTAAAGCAAACAAATAAAATAGCCTGTAACCAAGGCCCATGTTTCGGCGTTCAGGCGTTTGGAATTTATTGCTGTCGTAATTCGACCAGCCGAACAGCGGGTGGTCGAATACCGACCCAAGACGCATACAACTGCCCGTAGGAACTGTACTGAGGTCTTTGTCCAGTCCACTTCCTTTGACCTTCCGATCATTTACAGATGTTTCTCCAGAATGTTGCAGCCATCGCACAAACCCTCGGGCTATTGGAACAGGGCACATCTTGTGTGCAAAGTCGAGCCGCAATACTCATTAAGAGTTTTTGTTGGTTTCGAAAGCCCCCGGAAAGATGGAAGGAACTGCATCCCTTTGTGCAGAAAGGCTGCGGTTCTTGTGAGAGATAGCTATAAGAGGTGTTTTTTTATTTCTTTTTCTGTAGTTTCATTTTACTGTCATAAATCCGACAAACGAGGGAACTCGCCTGTAGGAAAAGGTTTTCTTGGCTAAACTGCGACTAGGACACTAAATGACATCTATGAAAAGACGACACTCACGCTTTTCTTTATGCGTTTGGGGGGAGTTTGCGTTTAGAAGAGTAAAGGGCCCCCTGTCTTATTGGTCTGACTTTCATTGAAAATAATTGGTGAGGAAAGTGTTATTTCTGTTTTTAGTCGTAAGAGAGTAAAGACATATGTAGCGTATCTTTCAAAAAGGAAAGAAAAAAAATTTTGAGAGGTAAGCTGAAATTATCATTTCTCTATTTTTACATTGCTTTTGTAGTAATAAACACCTAGCCTCATTTGGCTACCAACCGACTCGTCCATCTTATTAATTGCCTTAATTTGATTATATTAACAAACTTTAAATTCTCCAACTTATTTAATTTTTGTTAAGTTAAAAGTATTAATTGCTACAAAAGACTGAGAAAGAAATTAGTTGTAGAAGGAAAAAAAAGAAGAAAAGAAAAAAAAACAGTAGATAGGAAATGTATTAGCATTTGAGATAAATTTTGATGCAGTAGTATGTTTTTGTGTCTAATGAAAATAATGACATAAGTCTTTGCATTCAATTGTTAAAAAAGTCTAAAAAACACGAGATTCAATGAAGATTATTTTTTTAAATTTTGCATAATTATAATCTACAATTATTGCGCATTATGAAGCTTATTATAAAGTGAAAATTTAACCTCATCATATCAAATAAATGAATTACATAATCTCCAGGAATATTATCTTGCCTCAAGTGGAAAGACGAGCTTAATGTCATTGCTGAAAAGTAGATTTATTAAAATAACATAGAAAATCTATCAAAAGCTAAATTTATTTGAAGTAATGAAGAAAGAAAGAAAAAGACTGGACTTAAAGAAAAAAAATGGTGAAACAATGAAAATGGACTGCATTTTAACTCAACAAAAGAAGTTTTTTACATTATAAGGATGTATTTTGTACAAATCTATAGTTTTACTCGACCTTTAAGAAATTTGGCACACATGCTCTTCAAAAAAAGATGAAAATAATTGTCCACTTTTTGAAGTCCAAAGGTAAATTAAAATTTCAGTAACTTAAAAATTAAGTAAGATTTTGGCGTTTTTTCGCAATATTTTCAAAAAATACTATCGAACAAAATTGTTTTTGAATTACTTACAATTCAAAAATATCTTTTTAAATACCAGTTTAATTACAAATTACTGAAACATTACCAGTACAAATTACTAAACTATAAATCATCAAAAGAAGTTTGTTTTAAAGGTTCCTGGCTCTTTCAACATATGCCCTACTAATGGGCAGCATTTCTCCTTCATACTTTGTCGCTAAAACCGTATACGAAATATTTAACTTCCGTAATTTAAAATCAAATAACTTTAATCATAATTTCGCTATTTTAAACGTAGAAAATTAAGGGGTGTTAAAAGGGATTTATTTTAAAGACGCGGAAAAATTAAATAAAAATTATATATATATGAATTAATATTATGATTGTAGATATCTGTGGGCCCTCACTGACTCCTGGCAACCACTATTTTCAGACCCAATCCGCCACTTGCTTTGATCCCTGGGGTCACCACGAATGCGCGGATGAAAAGCCGCCGGATAAATAAGAGGGTGATCACTCCTGGTCGGGGGTAAAAATAATTGCGCGGGGTTGAGCCACCTCCACTCCAATGACAGGTGCCTCTTTCGGGAGAGGTTGGGCTGTGACCGGTGATGACTGTTAAGAGTCCGAACATCAGTTTCCTACTGCTGTCGTGCTCTTCAATCGACCCCGCACTCTTCGGCAGGCCGGGGGTGCGTTGCAGTTCAACAATTTAACTAAGAAGACTATCAGCTAAACTTCTTCTATCTCGCCAATTGCGTTTTTGAGTTATCGTGTTCACATGCATACCGACGGACAGACATTCCTCTGAAGGGTTTGACAGAAATTTACAATTTGGATATAACGACCGCACACCAAATTTCGTATTTTACCTTATTGCGTTTTTATGTTATTGTGTTCTCAAGCAGGTGTAATTCCAAAAATGATATTTTCTGCCCCAGGAAGGTCTAAAACGCGGAGATTCATCAAAGTGTCGAAGTAGAATTTTTTGAAAATATTTTCTGCTTGTTTACTTTCTCTATGAGAAAGTATGAAATGATGACTTGGGATGTTCATAAAAAACTTCTGTGACTTTGTTTGGTAATTAATTCACTTACGTGATCGTTGCTACCTGCGTTCTGTCGGCAGCTCTAATTTGCGGGATAACTGTAACATATGTTGCGGTGTAACTAAAAGATAAAAGCATGGACTGCATGATGCTGGGTGCGGTGAGAACTTTGACGAGAAATGGCGAAGTAATGATCCATAATAAAGCGGTTTATTCGAATTCAGCGTTGCATCACATACCATGCCTCGATCAAATCTTATTCTGGCGGGCTGTGTCCCGCGCAGCTACAAAAATAGTAACCCTACTTCCGGGGAGGGATGCCACATTTGGCGAGCACAGTACTTAACAATCGTCAATGAAAAAAAAACCTGTATTTTATTTGTGACTACCAATGTATAAAATTATCGGAAACGACTTGGGATATTCATAAAAAACTTCTGTGACTTGGTTAGATATCTCACTTATGTGATCGGCAATAAAGAAACCACATGTTATTTGTGACTACCAATATATAAGATGATCCGAAACGACACGGGATGTTCATGAAAAAACTTCTGTGATTTTGTTAGGTAATTCACTTATGTGATCAGAAATGAATAAACCAAGCGTTACTTGTGTGTGGATTTTGACTGATCGGTCATGTACAGTGGCGAATCCAGGGGGGTGCTCTGGGCTGCAGCCCCTCCCAGAGCTAAACCAGAATTCTTGCTTTTATTTAAAACTAGCAGTACGCGCACGGCGTTGCCCGTGGAATCAGGACTTCAACAAAATGAAAAAAAGCCCACATACAATTACATAAATGAAAGTTTTAAAAACGAAATCAAAACAGAAATATATATATTATTGAGCTTGTCCGCTTCTTTTTCCTCTCGACCGAGTACCGTTAATCCAAAACAATGTTAAAAAATTACAATGTGATATTTATTACACCGCAAGCAAAGAATGAAAGGCAAAGAAATAAGTTAAGACACGCTTAAAAATAATAATCGAAGTCATCGAGTAAATAAATCATCTCCTTCCAGAACGCGAAAGTAATGACGTCACCCTTCCCCGTCAGCCAATGAAATTGCCCGCAACGTTCCGGAGAGCTGTCGTGGGAGGAAGCCTCGCTAGAGTGAAAATATCTTCCAATTACCAGGAAAAAATTAATTTAAAAAAAAATGGGAAAAGATATTTTAACCATTCTTGTTTTAAATACGACAGAACCGTTGCAGTTATAAGCTGAAAAATTTTGAAAATGATATCTTTATTAGAACATCGGATGCAAGAGTTTTAAGGATTCCAGATAATTTTATTTTTGAAAAGTGACTATTTTTAAAAAAATTCCCAAAATTCAGTAAATTACGTTAGAAATTCGAAACTAACTTCATTAGAACGGAAATCGCGTGCTCTTTCCAATGGTTTGCGTATTTTTTTTGTACAATTATTCGAAATCATTCTATTGAGAAATTAGTGCGAAAGATCAACCAAATCAACACAAAATATTAAATAAAAAATTTTCTAGATTAAATTTTAAAATTTCGGCTTCGAGGTGCATTCAGTCACCATTACGACTACCTGTGTGCCAAATTTCATGGCTGTAAGTGCGATAGATTCGTCTGGACATCGCAGACACACAAACATTGCCTTTTATAAGTATAGATGAGGTTGGATATTCGAGACGACGATACAAAATTTTTCTGACCTCAGCCCCCCTCCAGACCCAAATCCTGGATTCACTACTGACCATGTAGAAAACACATCTAATTCGAGCCTACCAAAGCTTACGTAACGCTGATCGAGTTCCGGTGGTTAGTTTTGAAGCACATCGCGCCAAAACGAAGTCCTTCACGATTCTGGGTCGAAATGCAAATCAACATGGACCTGTCTTCGCCACACATCCGTCTGCCTGAAAGATGTCGTGTAATTACTCTCATTTTAAAACAACTCGATGGCTTTTACTTATTTGCGCAAAATCTCTCATGACGCCTTATTTGCATCCATTTCACTGAAAACTCAATTCATCTCCACTCTGGTGGTTTTCGGCGTCTGGATGCATTGTTCCCACGCGGAGCCGAAGAGAAGGGAAACTGACGCATTCCTTTGTGCTGTTTGTTTAGCGGAACGGCTGGCTCAACTCTCAGTGAAAATCAATCCGTGAAATTCCGGAAGTTCAGTGATTACTCGGCGTGAAATGTCACGGCCAAGTTTAAGCGCGCACACCCTTTGGTGTCAGTGGAAGACCCGCGCACGACATGTCTCGCATCGATACGTCATAATAAGTATGAATCCTTGTTTGGACTCGGGTTCTAAGATAATTGAAAAGCTTGACCACAGTGGATCTGAAACCTGCGGCTGGTTCAGTCGATTGGCATAAGAGCCAAACATGGCTATGATGTGCCAAACACATGGTAAAGCTGCAATCTGTAGCCGGTGGGTAGCTAAAGGGGGGGGGGGGGTCCAGCCCCGGATGGCACTTCGAAAAGGGCAGCAAAATCAGAGATTCAAGAAGACACTTTTATAACTAAGGGGAGCAGTGGCACTAGCTCAATAATTGCGTAGATTAAAAAAAAGATAACGAATGGAATTAATTCGCATTTTTCCACATTTTGTCCGCAAATTGCCTCTACATGCAAGAAAGACTGGCGGCGGAAGAATGATTTCGCAAACTTTCTGCAGAGATCGAGAACGTCAAACGCGAATTACGTTACCGATAATTTTTTTTTCCCTGGAATTTATTATTTTATTTTGAAGTTCATGCGCCCTATGTAACTTGTAGAAGAAGGGCGCCCCGTTACGAGGTCGACCCGGGCGGCAAAAGTTAAAGTTACGCCACCTATCTGTGGCATCATATAATCTAAGATGATGCTTTTGAGCTTCACACTGAAAGTATCTAGAGGAAACTATAATACAGCAATACCTTGACCTCAGCTATCTCGACTTTTCGCAATCCCTTAGTTCCCCCTCTCCCTTCGAATATTTTCACTTTAAATAATAATAATAAAACTCACGCATAAGAACTAATAACAGAAATGAAAAGAAAATTCGTCCATTCTTTTTCAAAAACGAGCCGGGCCAACGCCTTCAAACACTGATCAAGTCGCTCCTATACTAGAAGTTGCCAATGCTGGCCAGTGGCGAATCTAGGATTCGGGTCGGGGGGGGGCGCGCTTAGGTCATAAAAACTTTGTATCGTCGTGATGAATGTCAAACCTCAAGGCTAAGATAAACCAAAACTCTTAAACTTCACAGACTTGACTCACATGACAATAAGCATCATAAAAAAACAATACAATACTTCCGATAATTTAATAAAAATTACAATGAAATAACTAGCCAAAAAATGACTTCGACAGCGTCAAAGCTACAAGTACAAGTGGAATGACTAGAAAAGCAGGAAAATTTTCGAGCCTGTCAAGCCAGAAAGTAATGTTGAAACGTTTTTATTATTTTTTAAAAAGAGGGAAATTAAGAAAAAAACAGTTGTAATGATGTTAAATAAAATCAAGAATTCTGGCTTGACTCTGTGGGGGCTGTAACCCGATAGCCCCCCCCCCGGATTCGCCACTGCATTTGGCAGTTGAGACGCCAAAAAACTGGCGGTCTCGCGTAACAAAGAACCGACAGACGACGGTCTTTCGAAGATGCACGAGCGAGTCACTGGCACAGCAGCCGACAACTCAGACGCAGATACACCAGGAAATTAAATGACAATTGCAAGCTTGGCAGAGGTTCTCGGCTCATTAGAAAAAGAGTTGAATACTTTGGAGACAAAATACTTTTAATAAGAAACATATTCTAGCTGTCAAGTAAGGAATAAAAAAACATTTGCTTGCTTATGTAGAGATTTTATATGAGAAAAAAAGTCGTTGAGTCGACAAACGAATCTGTTCAATTTTATGAAGCCATCGGCATCAAACATCTCCGTTTTGTGTAACACTTTTACTGTAGCACATTGCTGACCGACTAGATGCAAATGGATGCAAACTCAAAAGATGACAATATTATATATATACATTGTTTTCTATATTTTTATCTTTAATGCATAAGAATACATGAAAAATTCGGAATACAAGAAACATTATGGAAGTATCACGAAATAACGTGTATTTTTTTTTTCTAACTTACACGAGTAAACTCGTGATCTTTCGCCAGTGTGTTAATCTTCCAGCGGGCGCGCTTACACAAATTTTACATGTCGTGCGCCGTATTACACACACACACATATATATATATATATATATATCGTGTTATTTTACAAAAATAAATGCAACTTTTATTTATGTTATCTTTATTTATTAGCCTAATAGTTAACTAAGATTTTATAAATAAAATTTCACTTAAATATATAAAATAACGATATAAATATGTAATAGGATGCACAATTCAATTATCTCTTGCAAACGCGCGCTCGCTGGAAGGTTAATATGTATTATTTTGTATCGGTATGTAGGAAAGAAAAAACAGACTTGGTTACATACGGTTATTCCCAACAGCGGGTTTTCTCCTCTGTAGCATCTAAATAATGAAAATTCGCATGTATTTATATCAGGGATGGCGGTTATTGCAAAAAAAAAAGAAAAACAGTTATGGGTTTAAACCTTTAGGTTTTTCGCATCCCTAATTTATATACAAAGTTAGAATCCTAATTTACAAACTTTTCGTCCGTCCCGTCTGTCTCGTAACTTCGGGTTGAAACTGCACTTTGCTGGCGAGTCTCGTGTTCTTCTGACAGCAAATCAGCGAAGCAGCAACGAGAGAGGCCAGTTCCAGTCACAGGGACAGCATGCCGACAACATATCTGTGGAATCGGACTTGCGTCGCTTCCCAAAGCAAGAAAAGACGACGTGGAGGGAAATTAAGCCCCGATCTGGACGCAATTTTTCTTGCTACACTACTGTAGGAAATACCCTCTTGATTTGTTCTGCAAAACTGCGATTGAACAAAAGAACCACAGGTTGCTCATAGCTGGCCCAATATTTTGGTATCTGCAGGATTTCTTCATTGCCAGCCCAGTGACGTAGAAGGGTAAGTTGCACCCGGGTCAAAATATGCGTTTTCCCCCCCCCCCCACCATCATCAGTGACTTTACTTGTGTAAGCGGCGCCCAGGGCACGGTATTTCTTCGTCCCCTCATCGAATTTGACTTTAAAGAAGTGACATAACTGCATTGATGTTTTATCTCCATGACCAGTGGCTTAGCGAGAGCAAATGGCACCCGGCGAATAATACTACTTGATTATATCCCAGTTGAAATCCGTGGCTTAACAAGCGGAATTGGCGACAGGGGTGTGGTACCTTTTTCATGCCGCTTTATCATATTTTGCTTTACAAATTAATGTTTTGACTCCGTGGCGCCCCCTAAAACTGGCTCCCGGGGCATCTATACCCCCTTTGCCCCCGGGTTGCTACGCCACTGTTCCAGTCAGTTTTAACCCGATGATGTTCATAGGCTGGACACTATCTGTAAATAGCGCCATGCATGATTAATGTGGCCACACGTCCCCTTTTAATCGGGATTAGGCAGCCTGACCCGTAATCCCCAAGCGACGGAATTTCCCTTTTTCAGACAGAGAAACACATGGTAACAATTTCAAAAAAGGCCTGAGAAATATAAAAAAAAAATCCCCGTCGATTAAGCCGGAAGGCTAAGGAAGATTCCTTTTGTGTGGAGATAGAAGGAAAAGCACATTTCGTCTTCTATTTTAATTAGGATTATAGCTTCCAAAATTGGAAGCGTGTGGGATAGAATACAAATGATGAGAGCTTTCTGACAAGGCATGCCTAGGTTAAAATGCAGTTTAATTTGGGGGGGGGGGTGAAAATCACTTTTCAGCTCATAACTTCTAAGCAATTGTAGCTATCAGAAAACATTAAATACAATAGTTGTTCGTTATGAAAAGACGATAATTTGAATTTTCTTTCTATCTTCAATAGTAAGTGAATTACGGGAAAATGAAAATTTCAGCTCCCACCATTTCCACCCCCTTTGAGCTGGATAGCCCATCTACGAACTCGACCGAGATTTTTACAGTCCTTACAACATATCCCTAGCCGGTTAAAATCTAATCAAAAAATTAAATCTACAAGTTTATTTTCAGCTCGTCTTGGCCATGAAATCTCTCTCTCAGAGTGTTACCACTTGGAAGGTAGCACGCGATATTGGAGTGCAATCTTGATCTTGAGGTGTCACTGGATCCAACAGATCCAGTGACACCTATCACTCGACTTTTAAGGTGAGTGTAGTTATATTAATGTCCCGTTTTGAAGCAACAAGAGGGCTATTTTAGGATGGACCTCGCAATTTTGAACCGCGGTCAGATGAAGAGGACGTCACCTGAACTGACACCCCCTCTCGAAACTTCTGCATCACTCCAGTGGGAGGACTCTTTTAAGGTTGGACCATCGGAGTGTTAAAAAAAATCAGCATGCCCTAGCACGTGATTCGCTACTAGTTGATCACATCAAATTTCCCGTTGCATTTTTGCAAGCAAATGTGTTAAGAAAGCTTCCGACGACAGTGTCAAAGTGATGCTACAGGTCGGGCTATCGGCTCCGACCTTCAGAATCCTTGAAATTATGTGAAGCGATGTCTTCTTACGGAGACGCACAGAAAGGGTTGCATTTTCGTGCTGTGCCGAATCATCCTCGAGACCTTAAAAACCCACTCACAACATCGGCCAACTGTTAGAGTTCTGCAACCCCATTTGGAAAAAACGTGATTTTCAAGATCAGCAAACTTCGAGGAAATTCAATTTAATACCCAGGAAATTTCAAAACAATTTGTTGTAAACATGCAGCGTTTTCCTCGAGATATTCTTTCAGATTAAGGGGTCTATTCTGGTACCCTCGGTTGGGTTGGGAGACGTCACTTTTCCTGCTGTTAACGTGTGGAAAAAGTGACGTCTCCCAACCCAACCAGGGGTACCAGATTAGACCCGCAAAACTACATCTTGCGCCGCTTCGGTTTTACGACTCAAGGGCCAGATTTGGCCATTCTGTATGGATTACGAATCGCATCAAATTTAAAGGCTGCCAAAAATTAAATCACACTGATCAGATGAATATCTTTAAAATACGATAGGTTGGGTTTATGAATGTGTTTTTCGGTTTTGTCAATAGTGTGCATCAGTTAATAGTGCAATAGTTCATAACCAGTGCAATAGTTTCATCATCATGAAACATGCTCGACATTTTGAACCTCGGTCAGATGACAGCCGAGCTGCCACCCCCTCTCCAAACTTCCGCACCATACCAACCGTTTGGGACACGAAATATTTAAAGTGCAGTAGATCCAAATATACGCCGGTTCTTCTGCGGAATCGAGTTTCGAACCTGGAAACCTCCTGCCACGAAACCGACACCTTACCTCTAAGCTACCTCGGCCATGCTGTCAAGTTAAAAAAAAAAAAAATGCTTTTTGTCTGAAAGGGGTGGGCATTATCAATCTCTATCCCCCAACCCCTACAAATATTTATGAGTACTTACTTTAGACTTCTTGAAACGCAAGATACTTTCAAATAGATTTGGGAAGTATTAAATCAATGCTCATGTATCGGGAGATTGTTTAGTAACCTCTTGGGACGTGGGATAAAATTAACTTCAACGAATGCTACGGTTCTTTCTCGAGAACAGGCTATCGGAAAATTACGAAACAATTCGATAAGATTATGCTGATCAATCCTTGCAACCCCAGCTACTGAATCGAGAACCAATTCATCACTTAAAAAATTCCCCACGGATTGAATCGCCATGTTTTGTAAAAACGTTCTGCATCTGTCGGTCTTCTATCCGCTTTCTCAGACTCACGATTTAAATCTACCGTTAATGAAATCTGTTTATTTAACCTTCCAGCGGGCGGGCGTTTGCAAGAGATACTTGAATGGTGCATCGCACTACATAAATATATAAAATATAAATAAGTGCAATTTTATTTATAAAATCTTTACTATTAGGTTAAAACCCTCTGAGCGAACAATTATTTTGAACTTTTAGCTATCAGGTTAGAAAACTTAGCTTTTAAAGTAAATGAATCGATTTTTTTTAGTATTTAATTATATCTCTGAAATCTTAAAAATACTTTATTCATGATTGTTTAAGAATATATATAAATACGAGCTATACGCTTTTGAACTGAACATGAAAAACGTAAAAAGACGTTTGCGCCGCTCAGAGGGTTAATGAATACAGATTACAAAAATAAATGCAACTTTTATTTATGTTAAGTAACACGATAAATATGCAATACGATGCGTCGTAAAATTTGCGTAAGCGCGCCCGCTGGAAGGTTAAAAAAGTTAATCTGCATTTAGGATTAAATAATTGACCCTTTACCCAATGCGGTGTTCTGTAATGTCCAATTAGAGAACGCTCTGCAGTCAGCATAAAAACCAATCCCACTATAGGCGCCTATGGGAATGTCTTTTACAACGCCCAGTTGATCGTTGTGCCCACTAGGGTTTCCGTGTTTACTTTGATTGGCGCGAAACTGAGTTTTTCTTCATCGTGTTTTGAAAACCTTCCATCTTTATTTACAATTAACAACTAAAAACAAATTATTTTCAACTTTAAGATAATCAAGAAGGAATTCATTCTACTTTAAGTCACACACATACACACAAAAACCCTACAAAGTAGAAATGTTTACATCCTTATAACAGATTGCATCTCTCGGTCGCCGTCGAAATAGGAAACCTTTACAAAGCATTTCTCGCCAAAAAAGGGGAAACATCGCCAAATATTGGCATCGAGAACACTCCCCCATAGGAGTCTATAGTGGGATTGGTTTTTATGCCTGCAGTCAGGGGACGTGCTGTATCGATTCAACTGAAAGCTCGTGGAACATTTGGGATGTTAATGGATTGCCCATCATTTTTGTATCAAATGCTAAATCTAAAATTAAGTCATTCCTAGTTAAGTGTTAAAATGCCATAATTCGATGTACAAACTACGAGTTCGACATTCTACTCGAAAGGGTTTCTAATACAAATATGCAGTTTAAAACAGAGAGAGAAATTTGTACATATACTTACGAATGGCAAATTTATTCGTCACAAAAAGAGCGATGCCTATAAAAAAATTAAGTTTCTAGCAACTCGAACAGAAGGATAGAATTACAAAAGACCATAACAAATATACCCGAAAGTGCAGTTTCATTTCTGTATCGCAAATAAAGTTAATAAACCAGCTCAAATATTACCAACTTCTCTAGAAGTTCAAGTATATACAGCCAAATAGTAAAAATTAAATATTCATCACTATATATCGGTTTCTCTCCAAAGCTTCCTATCGATACTTCGCATTACTCTATAAATTCGAAATGGTATACACAGTTTAGAGAGAAAATATTTCCAGGCCATACTCGATTAAAAATAGATTTTAAACTAGTTTATTTCTCGCTTCAAGAAAAGAAAAAAAAAAAAAGAATGGTTCTCCATAAACATTTATATTGCAAAAGATACACAACAATGCGAAATATAAACATTCGGAAGTATCCGCATTCAAATATCAAAACACAAGCTCCGTTCTTGAACACACTCCTAGAAGATTCAAGTTCAAAATAGTTCTTCTCAGAAGAAACTTTCAATTCTCATTTCCGTTTCTCTTTGTCCAACCATTCAGCGTGGATCACAAGAAAACCATTGCCGGTAAACGAACTGGCAAGAGTCTCCAATCTGATATTCTTCGGCAATTTCTGCTTTCGAATCATCGAACGGGAGACGAGCCCATGCTCGTCGGCGTGCTCTCGGTGGCAGGCGTCTATGATAAGCGTGCGGTCCACCACTTTGACTACGATGTCGGTAACTCTGAAGTGCTTCATGTAGAAGACGACTTGAAAGGCATCTGCGTCGACCTTCGCTTCCTTGCTCTTCTGCGTGTCGAGTTCCTGCACCCTCGGGAACGGAGTGGACTTGTCTTTCTTCGGCTTGCTTCCGCTTGACATGGCGATTCAGATAGATTCAAACAGAAATAACCACGAGCGTATCCGCACGAAATGTGCTCGTGAGCATCGACTGCATGAATTTATAGTGGATGTGGAAGCGCATGCTCAGATTCAGATTTATTTAAGGTGAATTCACTTGTTTTCATTACTGCAAGTTTGCACGAGACGTCTTAAATGATGGGTACAGACTCCAAGTGGAACCCCTCTGGTCATAAGGGAGCTGAAAAAAAAACCGAATTAGCAGATGATTTTTTCGAAAAAAGTGAGGGGTATTCGGATCTCGCCAGAAGATTTAACAAACTTCATCCCTAAACGAAATTCTGGTTTTAAAAAAAAAAGTGTCAGAATGGGAAAATAGTTGCTCCGGACAAATTAATCCATCATTTCCTACTCTTCTACACCAGCACCGTCCGTTTCCAGTAAAAGAAGAATGGACGTTATCTTCTCACGCTTTCGAACCCCAATCTTCTCTACCAACGACAGATTATTCAAATGTGGTTTATTACAATCGCAAGATTGCTGATTTTGTGAATGTAAGTTAATAAAATCAGAAGATTGCACCCTGATCACACGTTCAGAATACGAAGAACTGCGATATCAGCTTCGTGCAGAACTGGGAATTGTCCCTCGGTCCTTTGAACTGGTCTTTGATCGATCAAAGTCATAAAGCAAAAAAATCAATAACATTCTATGGGGTTTTTTAAAAAATGATAAAATACAAGATTGTTGGGGAAAATAAATATCACAATTTAAGTCTAAAGTATCAGTTTTCTAATTGCTCAATTAGAGCGATTGAATAGCGAGCTGGCAAAAAGTATTGCAAGATTGCTAAAATACGAAACATTTGCTGGTCTATTCTCGTACCCCGGTTGGGTTGGGAGCGTTTCGCCTTTCGACCGCGGGACGTTAGTGGCTTTTTCTCGACCGAAAGAAGGGGTCTGATTCTCGTACCTCGGTCGTTTCGAACATCTCGTTTTACGCTAGGAAGTGACCTATTTCTGCTGCGCGCGCAGCAAATCAAGCGATCGTCATGTTTATGGTTTCAGATTCAGTCCGAGTTTTGAATCGCCAAAGAGATATGGCGAAGCGTACATTTGTTTCCCAATTCGAAATTATGTTGGATTATTTTGAAAAATATCCACAAATTTTAAGTGGGAAAGTTGATCGCATCTTTTCAAAAGACAACAAGGGTAAGAGGTGGGAAGATTTAACTTTTGATGTTATAAGATGCATTATAATGCATCTTTCTTGCTTTCATAAGTCCATTGTTAAGAGGGTTAAATCATTTATCTTTTACAAAATATGCATTTATAATAGTATTATACATTTATAGAATATAAATTGCAGTCTTTTTTTCAATATATTGGTGTAATTTTACCAGTTTTCTAGAGAGAGGAAAAGTAATAAACTTTTTTCCATGCCAATTATTTTAACACGAATAAATCTTATAAATTAATATTACAAGCCATTTGTTTATTTTTCCAATTACATAAGAAAATAAAACATGAAAAAATTATTAAATTCAGCAAGTTTTCACAACATTAAAAAAATTACATCTTTATCAAGGACAAGAAAAATTTTTTTGTCAGATTTTCTTTGAATTAAAACCCAAATAAAAAGAAATCCCTTTTCGGCAAGCTTGAAGGAAAAGGTAGATTCCTTTCCGCTAATGTTACAAAAGTCATGAAATATTACATATTGATCAATACAGATATAGCCAATGACTTTATTGTTTATACACATTGCATTATTTACGCTTAGGGTGACTTATTAATTTTGGTACAAAAATGCATTCGACAAATGGATGATTGACATGAATTTTGATACGGGTGGGGAAATTTGATGAAACTTGATACACATGTTCCTCATAGGCAAAATAAAAAGAACTTTAGGGGGGAATAAATACTCATCCAAAACCTTAGGTAGGGTGGAGCATAGACATAGACCGATTGACAAGAAACTTGACACTGTTGGAACGATTTTCATGAAACTTGGTAAGCATGTTTATCATTAACCGATATGAAGTAGTACTGTTGGGGTAAATGAGGCCTAACCCAGTCCTTCAGTGTAGGCTGGGGAAATGTCTCCGAAATACACGTAAAAAATGGACTGATCGAAATGAAATTTAATTCGTAGGTTTCAATAATGTTGAACTAAAAATATGGAGGGGGGGGGGTTAAATCGTTTTTAGTTCACCCTTTAGGATGATAAATACCGATAAGACATGTAGACATATTTAGTTAGAACGGCTGGAGCAATTATGTGGAAACATGTTTCATTAGTTGATTTAGACACTTTAATTGCTGAAATTTTAGTTGAAAAATGACCCACAGAAAACAGAACAAAACAGCAGAAAATTACTGTATTGAGAAAAGAGCCGTATCTCGCACTCTTCTGGGACAGATAGACAGAGACCCGCAATAAAGCATTATGTAATTTATAAAATATCGTTCGGCTTGTTTTCTTCCAAAATATTTAGATCTGAATAAGACCGGACAGCGCCGGGTACTCTGCTAGTGAACAATAAAAGTTGATTTGTTAACACAGCGCCGTGGTGTATAACGTGATCCGCGTAACAATTTCAAATCTAATGGCATGCGTTATGTACAGTCCATCAGAAAAGTATCCTAATGCTGCTCTTTATTCCGACACTAATTATCACCCAATAAAACTCTAAATGTCTACCACCCTAAAAATGTGTCCACTATAATGTATATAATATTTTTTCATGCAAGTGGTCGTCTTCATATTTAGATTTACACAAACTCAATTTTTCAAAAGGCAACACCTAATTTTGAGTACATATACAGATTCTCAAATTAAATTGGCTCGAATACTTATAACAGTTTTTAATTTTGAGTAAACGGTTGATGAGTTATGAATAATTGAAATTTGGAATTCCTAATGTTAAATGACCATGTTCATTTTTTCAATATATCTCGAAATACAATGAATCTTTAACAATAATTCATTTTTATATTAAAATACTTGGTAAACAAGACAAAAGTTATGCATTTTTTAAAAAATGAAAGTATATTTTATAATTTTTATTAATTTTTAAATTTATATAGGTTAAACATTTTTAAATAGAAACAGTAAAATATTTTGATCACAATCAAAGGAGCATGACCTAAAACCTCACTTTTCAAACTTTCAGCCATTTCCGTCAAGTAGTTTTAAAGAAATGCAGCAATGACCAAAATCTTTCAGAAAAGCCCGGTTTTCGCTTCCTTTAGGGGGCATCACAACTTTACAAAAGGATTCGCTGACAAGGGAAAAAAATCGCTGAAATCAAACGGAAAACAAAGCATGTCTTCCAATGTTGCTTTAGATTAAGAAAAATTGTTTTCTTTTTAAAATAAGTGTAGATTGAATAAGAAACGAAACGAAAAATCGATACATGTAACAGATTCTACTCATTTCAAGAAGCATTTCGTTTAAACAACTAAAATAAAAGCCCTTTATGGTTGTAGGAATGTATTGTAGGATATTAAATTGATAAAAATGCAAAGAAGCAAAATTCTGTATAAAGTATGAATTGATATATTTTTAAATGTATAAATAAAAAATTATTCATTGAAATCATATAGTAATTCCTTGTATGTGGATAATACAGTGTTATGAGACTCGGACAAAATGCATTTTTTTTTTAAAAAAAAGGAAAAAAGCTTATAAAATGTTTCGATAGATTTTAATAGTTTTAAATTAAGACTATTGCTGGTAGAAAGCGATAAAGTATAAAAAATTAAAAGTAAAAAATTCTTGCAAATGATTTTAAATATCGTTTGGTGGAAACTGTTTTTCTTTGGTGGAAAATCGTTTGGTATCTTTCAGCAACATTGCACTTTTTCTGTTTAGTTTATAAAAGAATATTTCAGGAAATAAACATCTGTCTTTCATTTCTCAGCTGCCCAAAAAGTTTTTACGCCTAAAATTGCCTTTTTTAAATATTAATCGTTGAAATTTTTCAAAATTTTCGATAATTTTACTAACACGCCACGAGAAGTAGAGTAATGAAAGACCAAATAATTGATCTTGATCAATGTGGTTTCTCTTTCGGACAAATAAGTCGTCAGCTTGAAATCAATATATTCACGGTTTCGTTGTGATAAGCAAGTAAGTAAAAGATTAAGATGTCGTTAGCAGTGTCATATATTCCATGCCACGTCGCATGCAGCAGGTCATTGATAGAAATGCCATTCTTCTTATTAAATTGTAAATAGTTAATGACTAATGCATTTATGTATATAAAAGTTTGCATTGTTTACCTGCTATATTATATAGAATGCAATGTATGAGAATGTTATGTAATTTTTTTATTGTTTTTAATTTAAAATCTTACAGTTCGAATTCTTATTTAGTAATATATCATTGTCCCAAACTATAAACTTTGAAAAAGACCAAATATTCTTAGAGGACATTGCTGAATTAGCCCTTTCTAAGGCAATGGGAGTATACTTCCCACAAAATTCATCAATTTTTAAACTCATTTTTTAAGGTTGGAGTAAGTTCTCGCCAAAATGTTTGATGAAACAAAAGCTTCGATGTATTTCAAACCATAACGAAGTGTCTCGACTTGGTAATTAATTATTAATCAATAAAATTAACAAAAAATAGTGCCATCCAATAAACAAAATGAATTTCTTTTCTTAAAGTAATCTCAATACCCAAGTTATTTTATAATACCACTACTAGAAAAAATGGCCTTATAAAGGGTTAACAGCTGAAATTAAAAGTTTTAACAAAGTGACCTATTTTTTTCGTTTCCATATATCGAAAGAGTCCCTTAATCGTTTTTCTCGTACATCTCCGGTTAATTTCATCCGATTTGCCTCAAATTTTATATCGGGCGAATTTTATTACGCAGATTCATTTAAGAGATAAAAAATTGGGGGTTGTCATTGGAAGATTACTCAAATATAAATATGTAGATGGCCCCTTATGGAAATGCAGTTCACGCGTTTTTAACGAGAACATGCTCCCAAATTGAGTGACATAATTTCCTTTTATGGATTACGATAAATAAGAAGTGTTCGGATACTTTTTTGACGGAATGCACCAACATTTTATCTACGCCAATTAATCGGCGATATTTTTTCCAAGTAGATTCCCGCGCACTTCTGATATTTGCTTTAAGTCCAATGCGCTACATTTAACCCTCGAGCACATGCAAGGGATACTTCTATAATGCATCGTATAGCATATTTATATCGTGTTTTACAAAAATAAATACAATTATTTTTGCAATTTGTATTTTTCAGCTCCATACTAAGCAAAGGTTATACAAATAAAAATTGCACTAAACTTTACGAAAGAACGATATAAGTACGTAATACGGTGCACAATACAAGTATCCTTCATTTTCACGCCTACTGGAGCGTTAACATGTAGACTACCACAACTTGCCCTTTCTATCCAATTAAGGGGCCTATTCTGGTACCCCCGGTTGGGGTGGGAGACGTCACTTTTCCCGTTGTTAACGAGCTGAGAAAGTGACGTCTCCCAACCCAACCGGGGGTACCAGAATAGGCACGTAAATGACCCCTTCTCTAGTTTCTTTTAACAGCAGTAGAAGTCGAAGTAGAAAGGGCGAGTCGCAAAGGCACGAGCCATGACAATCGAAACGTTAAAAGAGGCGAGCTCTAAACTGGATGTTGCAACCATTACCATCAGGATTTCAAAGACTTCATCGATACTCAATCCAACATCTATTTCTATAGGATAAATGAAGATGATGCTTATACTGGGCATCGCCAAATTGATGGTACACAACAGTCAAGAACTGATTTTCAACATTGTGTCTATTCTTGCCAACAGTCGGCTCTTCAGTCCAGATACTTAAAAATCGGATCTCCTTCGTTGATTGCGAAGTTCTATAAATAACAATCAAGTTTGAAAATAGAAGTACAATATAATCATAATTAAATAGACTAGAAAAACATTATTCCTTATGACAGAAAGTCTTTTGAGCGATATCGTGGACTCTTGTTATTAATTAAGTTTTCAATTTATTATTTAAGTTATCTTGTTTTAATTAATTTCAAAATTTTTCTTTAGGTTGCCAGAACTGCTGTAAAACTTTCTGGTATGCTTCCACTTCATGTTCACCTAAACCGATTACAGAGAAGCATAATGGGATACAAAGGGGCGTTTATTTATATAAACATACTAGCTGTTACCCACGACTTCGTGCGCGAAGAATTTGAATTATTATTTTTAATTTACGAATGTAAATGTTTTGTTGCATTTTTAAAGGGGAAAGTAAAAGTTCTGACGGTTGATAATACTTAATTGGACGGCTGACAGGAGTATACTGTACATGTATGCTGATATAGTTATGTACATTGTTTATCTATGCTAATACACTTTTGTATATCACGTTATTTGCACAAATGTAGAGGTTGTGTGGGCTGGACACACGTAAACACGCCACATATAGTTAGTTGTCCATGCGAAAGATATGGTTTTTCCAAATGTACGCCTGCCACTTTCAGTGTCTGGCCCTGAGCCTCGCAAATGCTATTTCTAAAGGGATTTGTTACCTTTTGAACCGAGATGATAAATCCTTCGGTATTATCGGAAGGAGTGAAATTAAAACACTCTCTTTTCTCCCTATATCAGTCATTACAGTAGTTTTCATGACGTTTGGACCTACATGTCTAATTTGTAACCGTGTGCCATTGCGCAGTCTCGGTATATAGAGGTTACGTATTAGTAACACTGGCACACCGACATTCAATCTTGGCTTGTCGGAAGGTGCCCCTGACAATTCTAAGATGTTGAAGAGCTGTACAGAATATGATGTTCCTTGTTAATGCCCATTATCGTATCTCCAGATGGATATTCTGTAATACCTCACTGTGAAAATTAAGCAAAACATCGAGAGAATAATTCACTAACGTCATTGGGTCACTATGTAACCTTATTAAAAGCTGTAAATGCTACGACAACAGGAAACCGGAAGTGCAAAGTCTCCTTTGTTGTTCATGGTCAAAGAAAGCAATATTTTCTTATATTAACTTTAACACTGGCAAAAGCCCGCGCGCGTAACAGTAATTTGGCTTGAATTTATTTCTATAAGAATGAAAAGTATTATTAGAAATTACGTTACAAAAATATTTTTAAACCTCAATAGCAGTCAGAGAAATCATTTCATCGCAATGGAATTAATAGCATTAAAAAGATCATTTTCTGGTCTTTAAAATGGCATAAAAATAATTGTTGTCTAATAAATATTTCAGAAGTTATTGGCAAAAAAACCTCTAAGCATTAATCTTAAAAGTGGCTAATTTTCGTTATTTAATTAAATATCTTAAGAACTAATTAACTCTGAAAGTTAAAAATAGCACCTTTGACCACCTAGAAATATGCTCTAGAATGTCCTGTGTAAATTTAATATTGCTACCGTTCACCGTTTAGGAGTTCTTGTGACCGACAGACAGACAGATGTAATTTTCGCCTTATTTTATAGGTATTTATAAAGATAAGCAAAATTTTCAGAAATAAAGGCAAATTAGTTCAAAGTCTAACCGTTGCCTAGCAACGGAGTAGCTATAAATTTGCGTTATTTTCAAATCGTCTGCACGTAATTAAAGTTATTAAATAATTTATTAATAAATATTATATAATATTATAATATATATATATAAATATTATAATAAATAAAATATTAATAAAGATTGAAGGGAAAATGTCACAGAAAATAAATTGGTATCATTGAAAAGCTAAAATTTTGAACTTCAAGATGGTATAAAAATTATTTTTATCGGATAATTTGTTCCGAAGTTACGGTGGATAAGAGGATCACGTGAGTTTTTTTAAATAATTTATTCCACATGTTTTCGCATTCCTGAAGGATCACGTGACAGTTGATTGAAAAATGAAATAATCTACATCGCGAATCGAGGAGTCAATGGCTTTCTTTGTTAATTGTTATCTGTAGTCAAAGATAATTTAACGCAATTTCACCTATCGTATGTCCGTTCCTGGGTTTCAAGCTACAACTCTGCTAATTTTCATCCAAATCTGTTTGGTAGTTTTGCCGTGAAAGCGTAACAGACGGACAGACACTTTCACATTCATTATATTAAGGATTAAGGATATGCATATTAATAAAAATAAGCAAAATTTTCAGAAATAAAAGGGTGAATTAGTTCAAAGTCTAACCATTGCCTAGTAACGGAGTAGCTATAAATCTTCGTTATTACAAAATCGTCTGCACGTATTTAAAAATTAGGGAACTTTTAAAAATTAACAATCAAAGGGAAAATGTCAGAAATAAAACTAGTATCATTGAAAAGGTAAAAATTTGAACTTTAAGATGGTATAAAGATATTTTTGTCGGACAATTTGCTCCGAAGTTACGCGGAAAAAAGGTTTCGGTTAATTTCTAATTAACTGCCTCTGTAATTAACTTGGACTTAAAATGTTCAAGAGTGTCTTCCCCTTGTCTTAAATAATAAGTGTACAAAATTTGGTTGAAAACCGTCTATTGGTTTAGAAGGAGATGTGGAACATAGCCACATACGTACCCACAATGACTTTTACTTATATTAAAATTTTGAACATCGTATTGCATACTTATTTCGTTCTTATACATGCAAGTGCAATTTTTGTTTAAATAAATCTTTAGTATGAAGCTAATAAACGCAGATTACATAGAAGTTGCATTTATTGTTGCAAGACTAGATATAAATATGCAATACGATACAAGAACCTCGTGCATACGAGCGACTGTTGGAGGGTTAACCCCTCTGCACTTGCATGTCGAGTCTGGCTCGACATTCTAGATGATGCATAGCTTTCACATTGTTAAAGTCTATAAAAGCTATACGATAGCAAAAATTGAGATAAATTTTTAGGAATTGAAAAAAAAAAACCCAATAACTAGACTTTCTCGCCTCCTAAAATCCACCAAAATGAATTCTTGCATTCATAAGTACTTATATGAATGCAAAGTACTTATGCACGCATCTTATTACTTCCTGGAAAGCCAAGGAAGGATACCTTACGTCTGTCCTGGAGGGTCAATATCTTCCGTCTCTCACAATAGGTTATATGGACACATTCACACGCACGCATCAATTAAAATCTGGGTTCGCTAGTTTAGAATGATGCACGTAATTTCTGAACAGCACTTGTAAATAGAAATCTTATTCTCCCACCTCCTTGCGCCGGAATGATGCTTTACGCGTGTCCAATGTTATTCGCTTCTAAAGTAGAAATGATGGGCTAGGCGAGGTCACCGGTTTTAGTACCTGAAGTAAGATTAGAAAAGATGCTCCATTACATCTACAATGGAAAGCAATGGGTGCATTTTCCTCCTAGGGAGGGAAAACGACCTCTGGGAAGGTGCAATTCATGTGGGAAACATGCGGGTCAATGAAGCTACCTAGAAATGCCATGTTACACTGCAAGTTCAACGTTGAAGTAATTTCAAAACAATTAGCTTTATGTTACGTTACTCCAAGAGAGTTTGAGATGGTAATCTGACAATTGATTTTCAAAGCAAAAAAAAAAAGGTAGAGTATCTATGCAGAGATTGCTTTCAACTAAAAGTCGCGACAGCAGATTGTACAATTACCTTTACACAAAAAAAATGTTACGATGCTGATCTTGCAAAAATAGTCACAAGGAAAAATTGCGATAGCACAGAATAGAAGAAAAACATTTATTAGAACACCGAACAACGTCACAAAAGTCGTAGAATTAACGACATCAGAACATCAACTTACGATATCGAACAAGGTTTTCTTAAACTTCAGAAGTTTTCCAGTCCTGCGACGTTTCAATTTGCACAGGAACAGTGATGGAAGTTGGTTTACGAGGCGCTCGTATAGTTAAAATGTTATGCCGGTCCAAAAGACAGCAAAATTTGTCTCGTTTCACACCCTCTGGAATGCGCCAGCGGCGTGTGAACTCACGCCTGATCATGCCGTGGTCATCAAACTTGTGCTGGTGCTTAGCATGGACCACAACGAAGTCGCCCTTGACGCCCACTTTTACCTCGGAAGAATCGAACTGCTTGCAATCAACGTAGATTTTAAAGTCCTCGGGAGTCGCCGTGGAGAGTTTAAGGTTGAGCGCAGTAAAACGATCCCTGATTTTCCCCGACATGGTTTCGTGGAAGGAATTCCTGTCAAAATATTCAGATGTTGGCTTTGCCGATTTTGTTCCCCTTTTCGTCGTGACTGCAAGGGAACGTTTCGTACGTTCCAGTTGCTCGTTCCACGTCGCGTCGTCCATCGGTGCAGAACGCAGTCCTTCGAGTGTCTGGGTACCTTGGGAAAGCAGTGGCTTGGACTGATATTCATCCAGAACACACTCGCACAGCTTTTTCGCCAGGTGCGGATCTCCCACTACAAACTTGTCACTCACCAGTCCTTTCTTAACGAAATCGGACTCCTTAAAACTGAAACGTTTTCCCTGTCCTACTGCCACTTCTTGTGCTTTTATTTCCCGATCCATCGAGTTTTCGACTAGAGATTTTAGGAAACGATAATGCTATCACTCAGCGTTGCACTGAACCAAGATTCGTCTATGTCGCAACCTTCATCCTTGTGAGCCTCGTTTTATAATCGCCAAGTCTGAAACGATGCTGACGTATCCATTACGCGATTGCCTGAAAAATTTAAATATTTTATTCGAATTTGGTTTGGATTAGTTGCGTTAACGTCGTGTTTTGAAATTACACGAGCGCCTACTTTTTAACAGTGATCCGATAACGGAGATAGGCAGTATCCGATTCTCCAGACTTCCGCACCACATCTGGTAGTGGCCTACCAGTGGGGTGAAATTCAGCTTGGCGCTAATTATTTCCGAAGTTTGATGTTTTGGTGTCTTTCTTGACTGGGGCAGCGTGGCCTAGTAATAAGGGATCGACTTTGGGACCTGTGGGTTCGAATCGCTGTTTCGCCAAAGATTTGCTGTGCATGTGCCCTTGGTTCCACTGATTTCAATAGTCAAACGGGTGTCGCATGTAAGTTTGAAGAGAGGATGCCTCTTCATCTGACCACAGTTCAGGATTGCCTTTCCCGAAATAGCCACCATGCTGATTAAAAAAGGAGCGTTAATCTAAATGAACTCAACTCCGCACCAAACCAGAGGGTGGCGCTGATTTGGCACTCGCAGGATCAGCCTAAACTGCGGATCCTCAGTGGAATCGAATCTCGAATGCCCGACCCTCTTGTTCAAAAGCAGAAACTGCACCACCAGGCCACCGCGGTGTTCTTTACTTCCCATGAAGCTACACCATAGTTTTTAGTTTTCAAACTTGTTTGTAAATTTAGAAATTTCATAAGTGCAATTGATACTTCAAGTTCAACAGAGAAAACCCATTAACTTATTAAAAGTTCAAATTAATGAAAAAAATCTAGCAAGAAATATGCTAAAGGTTATTAAAAACTAATGACGCTGCACTAGAACATTCTATGTCGCCTTTGATAATGGTTTCGGATCAGGCCGAGATTCCCTACTCAAAAGCAGTGGATCAATCTTCTTGTACAAACAATAGTTGAAACAGTCATGTCATGAGAAAATGTAACATAATCGCGAATTTCAATAAACTTGACCTTTTCCTTTACAAATTTTCATTATCACGATCTCAGCATCAATCTTGAACTGATGATTTCGATACCACAGTGCTAATATTTCGAAGTCTTTTCTGAAACTTGAACTGATTGAATTATTATTTCGAAATGCAGTAAAGCCCCGGTTAACTGAACTTCAGGTTAACCGAAGTGTTTCTGAAATCGCAAACCCCCAAAACACGTACTGCACTGCACGGAAATAAGCGTGAAGGCGAGGCTTTTTTTCAACGAAATCCCCACTTTTTTTTTCTTTTAAGCCTCCCCAAGAAGGTCGGTGATTAATTTTAGAATGCTAAAATTAATATTAATAGGATTAACAATATTAATTGCGAGATTGTTTACCTGTACCTGCCAGGCACATTTCGGAGGGTTAACTTTAATAAAGAGCATGAGTGTATCCTACAAAGAGAGTTTTGAATCCATTTTACACTCAAAACATTTCAGAATAGATGTTTATAGTTTATCCGAAAGGACTCCCCCCTACACACACACATAGTTTAGTTCGATTAACCGGGGTTGTACTGTAATAATACTTTTACAATCAATCAGTTAAAGGAATGATGGAAATAGGCTCAGATTTATTTATATCATTCGTAGCAATTCTAATTATTCAACATCTCAAACTGCTTGCTCAGGGCCCGTTGGAGCGGCTTGGAAGTTTGAACAAAGAGGTTCCAGCTCGGGTCCTCGTCATTTGACTGTGGTTCAAAATTTCGAAGTCCGTCCAAAAAGCATGCTTCGCGTTCTTTCAAATCAGTATCTAAATCTGGCTAAACTAAACTAAGCTTTCTCAGAGAGCAGATTGATTGCAGAACGAAGCACCATAACTAAAGTCTGATATTCAGGAGCGCTTCGCTCCAAGCCGAAATCAATCTTCAAAGTGAAAATCTGATGAGAATCGCCACAGTGTGGTGGAAAGTTGGCATTTCCAACTTCTCTTGAAACTCATTTGGGATGCCGGGCCATAAATGCTGAAGTGCGGCCGGTGTAGATGCCAAGGGGAGAGGGTGAGGCTCTTTCGTTCTTCAAGAAATAAGAGCATGCGGAGGGTTCGCGTTTTGAAGGCTGGGGGGAGGGGAGGTGCAAACATTACGGACACACAACCCCTGTCTTCGTGAACACTGGCAGGAAAGGGGGGGTAGGTACAGTAGGAAATCGGAATGCCCGTATCTGATTGGTTTGTGGTTTGCGCGGAGCAGCCGTGAATGACTTACTTAAATTAATGGGCTGAAAATGGGATGGCGTGGAATGCCACCGCGCCATTTGAGTGGAGCAGAACGCTCGTGAATGTCCAGCTTAAAGACAACGCAAGCTTTGTGATTTGACCATGAACCCAACCAACAATATGAGTAGTTCAATTTTTAATGAATTTATGACATGCTTTGGAGTTGAAAAATTCTTTAAACTTTCAGAACACAAGAGTATGTATTATCCGTCCTTTAAGTTCTTGCTCACAAACTTCGGATGAATTCAAGCAAGATTGCCGCCAATTAAAAAGAATCAGTTGAAGAGCGACGGTTCTGTTCTTTTTTTACACTTTTCTATATCACTGAAATTGTTTCACGTTCGTAAAGAGGGAATCTTTTAATCAATATTTCGCTCACTTCTCGATGTTCTAGACTTTTGAAATTTTGTACAAGTGTGTGTTCTCCAACTGTTTCAATATTTTCAGAACTTGATTATCAGGAAAAGGATAATATAATCAAATTTGATTCGATGCGAGTGGCATCACCTGGATGTTAATCTGAGAAAAAGATTCCATAATATTTATAATAAAGAATTATAAGTTGGAGAAAAAGTAGAAAATAATTAAAATAAAAAAATCTACTTTTTAGTGCACTAATAAAAGTGTGTTTTTTACAAGTTTTCTTTCTCCCAAAGCGACAAATTAGATGCGCCGAATTTATTTCTAATGAGAGTATTTTAGAACATGAAAGTCACTTTCTTTGAAAGTGACTTTGTTTAGTATATCTATTGTTTCTTTGAAAAAATAAAATTAGAAAACTGTTCCAAAGAATTTTAGAAATCTATAATTTTATTGAAAACAGTTTTCAAAGAGTTCAATATATTTGTTAGCAGAGCCTATTGGATCATTGGTGCAAACTATCCGGGATAACTGAAGGGCCCAGGGAAGAAACGATGCAGGTCCATGTTCTTTTCCTTCTGATTTTGAGGTTTCGGAGCCGTCTGCTCGGCCGATGGATGCAGTTTTATGATATCTGTTCGAAAACGGGAAGGATTCCATCAGAATTGCATGTTTCGGGCGTTGAACAACAAGGGAGAAACGATGCGGTTCCGCGCACTCACGCTTTGATTAAACTCGTTCCGTTCTTGCTCGACCTTCATCCGGGCTATCTGATGCTTCGACTAATTAGATGATAAATTTTCACACGCATTTCGTTATATCGTCAACCATAAGTAATTAGCTTGTTTAGCGTAATTATCACATACTCATTCATGACGCACGTGGCGCTGCCATCAGTTTTAGCTTCTCGATTAGTGTGTACCATCGATGGTACATATGGCCCGAGTGGAAAGTCTAGCATGTACCATCCATAGTACAGGTGGGACGCAAAGTGTTAAAGGCGATTCCGACGCCAGGTTAGGGTTTGTTCTGAAGAAATGTCCAAGTCGAATCGCATGTATACTGTTTCGTAATTTTTGCAACATCCTAAGGAAAGTTTTTTAACAGATCCTATCAAAAATTCAGTGAACTGCAATAAGAGAGAAAAACTTCACGTTTTACTGCTAACGGGACATATACGCCTCACTCACACTTTAAAATTGCGACAGGGATAAAATTTTCTTTGAAACTCATTGTAATATGTTCCATTTGTAGAACAAGGACACATTTCATCTTTAGTCACCTAGGTGGCACAGCCTATTTTCCCACCAAAAGCAGTCGGCTTTGCTTACAGAAGATTCTTCTTTTATGTGCATGTATGTTCGAGAGTTTTGTTCTATTGGTAAGCAATACATATTTTTTGCAATAATATCGATGAAATATTGTAAATATATAAATAAATTTCCGCAATAACTAATAATAACTAAGCTTCATGCATAAAAATGTAATGCTTTTTGGTTATGGGACTGGTATGTCCCAACTTTTTGTTTAAAATCAGCTTGGAGAAAAAAACCCCTCTAAGCAATCAATTTGATTTATTTGGAGCCTATTATCTATATTCGCATAGAAAATTGGATAAAAAGAAATTAAAAATAAATTCGTAGTCAAAGGGTTAAAGAGCGATAATATATTTTTTAGGTACATTCCTTATAGGAAGTCTACCTATTGCAACGTTTCTCATACCACGACTTTCTGCAGATCTTCACCGATCATGACTCCTAGAATCCAAAACCACCCTTCGTTCAAAAGTTTATGTATAGCTGTTATGTCCGGCGTTGCTCGGGATTAAAACACTTTTATGTATAATAATTTTAATGAAAAACTATTTTTGTATTGAAAATTATAATACAAAAAATCCTTTATCGTCTGAACGTTTTTTCTTCAAATTCCGTTCATAAATAGTGAAGTATAAGAAGGATTTTGACGATTGTTTTGGGTCAATTAATTAAATAGTTAAATTTTCATTAATTAAAAGCGTCAAAATAAACCAGATCAATAGTTGTTCCCGATATATATTATGAACCGTCTGCTCTTAAACTTTTCTTTAGTATTCTTCCAGAATTTTGTTTCTATGTTCTAGCAACAGCTCTTCATACGTATTCTTGTTCTTTAAGAATAAAAAATACATTTCTACAAATTGTGATTTTTATACACAATTCAATTTTTTTTTCAATTATTGAAATGAGAGCAACAATTCTGAACCAAATGAAATTTGTGTCACTGAAAACCTATTTTTTAAACTTGAATATAGTATAAAAATAACACAAAATCCCTTTCGGCAAGCTGGAAGGCGAAGGTAGGTTCCTTTATGTTAATGTTACAAAAGTAATGAAATATTACGTATTGATAAATTTGAATTTCATTACAACAATGAAAAGTATGGTTGTAAAATATAACTAAAAATATTCCTAAAAAATTTCTCAAAATTAGAAGAAAAAAATTGTACTGCAACTAAATTGATATTATAGCAAAGATAATTTTTTTTTAATTTTTAGATGGTGTAAAAATCATTTTTGTGATGCAATATTTTCGGAAGATATCAAGGAAAAATGAAAAAATTTCGTTTAATTTTTAATTAATTAAAAATTCAAAAATAGCCCAAAAGTGCACATTCTCTCCCTCAAAAGTATGTTTGTGCCGAATTTCGCAGCTCTAGATCAGAGGCTCCCAACCTGTGGAACCTTTGGGAAAGAACAATTGGGGGTACGTGAACTCGAAGTCAGTAATGGCGGACATAATAAGAAAACAAAAGGGATTAACATAAGGGTGTGAACTGAGACTATTGTAAAAATGGAATAAAATGTAAAATCAAAAATGAGTCATGTAAATGTTATTAATTCGAGTCATTTGACACTAAAGCCTGCCTAAGCCCTTAACATATTGATAAAGACTTCATTGCATAGAAGAATGTTTGGAGAGGGGAGATATGATAGTAGGGGGTACTCGAAAATAAAAATATTAATTAAGGGGTACGCGAGGGAAAAAAGTTTGGGAACCCCTGTTCTAGATCCAACGGTTTGGCCTGTGGAACGCCAATACACACACTCATTCTCCTTACACGGCGCTTACGCATTCTTCTTATTATTATCAGAGATATAAACATGCTGCAGCTGTTTTTAATATAAATTTTTAACACTTCGTGATTTGCCCCAAAACTTAATTAGCACGTTGGCTGCCGATCGAGCACTTGGACTGACGCCTGGGTTCGCGCCTACAATCTAATCAGGCGTCCCTTCTCCACTATAGCGGAGAAGAGGTCATCTAATTAGATTGTAGGCCCAAATATCCGCCCGGGTATGGGTGACGCGGCAGGCAACGAGTTAAAATAAAAAATAGTGGTATTAACCCTTTGCGGTCGCAGCTTTTTTACCGTTCCAGTCATAAGTCTGCTCTCAGCCACCACAGCAAAGAACCATACTGATCTTATATTATACTAAGTCGACAAGCTTCCGATATGCATAGAATTCGAAATAATATTTTACAAATTGCGTTTAAGGTGTAATTACGCTTTTTGGCTTCTTAAAAATAATACTCTAAAATGGCAAAAAGAAAGTTACCGAAAAAAGTGTACTGTGAAATTAAAAGTAACATATCGAGAGCGCCAAACTAATTATTTTTATTCAGCTTCATATTGGAAACTGCTTTGAAAGATACCGTACGATGGAGAACAATATAGTTTTTATATAAAATTAAAACATATTATTTTGTTGCATATATCTAAAGTGTGAAATTGAGTTAGTAAATTTTGTTTTCCTTCATATTATGTATTACTGTTCATTTAACGAAAATTAATTCCGACCAGCCTGACACCTATATATAAACTTAATACGACCGCAAAGGGTTAGCATTGTTAGCTACATGTCCAGGAGACTGGAAACTTTGTTTTTAGTTTCCTGTAAAATTTAAAAAAAAGACACTCATCGTTTTTGCCTCTGGTCCCTTCAACATTTTACTGCACATGTTTGCACAATTGCGCAAAGAATTAGAAGCATGGATTTTAGGTAGATTCTTTATAGGAATACTAACTATTGCAATGGTTCTCATGATGTGACTTCAGGAAAATTTCTGCAGATCTTCACAGATTCTGCCCAGATAGCATGTACATTTGCAGCAAGAGCGATTTTTCTTGATATTAGCTTGTCATGACAACTTGGAAACGAACTTCCTGCAAAGTAACAAAGCATAATCGATCACCCTCTTTGCAATGCGAGTTTGCTGTAAAGTTGACATGGCACACTTACACACCACGACCTGGATACAGTTTGATACCTGGATACATCCGATATCTGGTTTTGATCTTTGCCTCTGTTTAAAAAAAACATCCGATTTTTAATAGCATCTTCTAGACCGTCCTTTTTTATTCATTCGATGATAATTTGAAAAAAAAGTAACTAGGTCTTTGTATAAAAAAATTACTTTTGAAAATTCTCCATCTTTTTACTAAATATAGAACTCGCACTGTAAAGAAAATTATATGTCGCCTTTTTCTTAATGTTGAAATTTTAACGTTCATAAACAAAATTAAACCTAAAAAACAGTCAATGTTTGTTGAAAAATAATAACTTATTTTGTGTCCCATATTTTTAAAAGTAATTATTTTTGAACCATAATTTCATAATTTATTCCAAAAATTATAGCAAAACGTAGTTATTAGCGAAAATCGCTCTCCCTTTGACTTCAAATCATATTCTCAGCTCAAAATTAAAAAATTAATGAAATCAGGAAGACAGTTTAAAATAAAGCGTGTAGATGCACGATATATTAGCGCAATCTGTCTACGGCAATCGAAGTCCAGCTGGCAGAGTAGCTAAGGCGACAGGTTTAGGAAGCGGGTTGTCGGGGGTTTGAATCCGAAGTTCGTCTGCGTACTCTGTTTTTGCTATAGTTTGACGCAAGAAGCGTGCTTCAAGTTCGACGCGTGGTGACTACGTTGTTTGCAATAACTTGTTTCAAACTTGCACTCTTGTCGTGTCAAACTTGCTGCAAGCTTGCAGATAGCTGCAAACTAAAATTGTTATCTTGGTGATCTCTAGAACCCAAAACCACTTCTCGTTTAACCCCTTAATTGGTTTGTTTTCTCAACTATCTAATTAGATAAAACCTTGTATTATGGTAATGCGTTGTCATTTTAATTCAATTGGAAGCCTAAAAGTCAATTTTTGTATCCATTTATAACGTCTATGTATGACTTTGTTTCAGTTTATTAGTTTAAATTTGCAATAATTCGATGCACACATGGCGTACGGGCAAACCAGTTAAGGATTTACGGGCCTATTCTGGTACCCCCTATATTCATATCCAATGCTTTGCACATGTTAACATAACTTCGGTAAAATTTACTGGATTTGAACCCGTGACTGATATGTTGCAAGGAGGGTAACATTCTCAACAGAGTTCCTTGATGGCCTTACCAGCTCAATGTGGAGGGGAATGGTGGGGGGGGATTAAAATTTTAATTTTCTTTATCTCCCTTACGATCGAACAACATAACTTTTCATGCGTAATCAACTCAATGTAATCTGAAGATGTAATCTTTTCACCTGGAGATTTGGTTTGTTTTGTGTTTTATGGCACAAGAGCCTGTGGCTATGTTGGGCCAAACAGGATTTCACCTGGAGAAAACCAATATATATGAATTAATTGTTTAGGAACCGAGCAGTGAGAACGGGAAAAACCGGGCCAATTATGCCCCCCTCCAGGCGGAAGTACAGATATGCCCCGGGTGCAGCTCTTGAGGTGCCACAGAAACAAACCGCAAGTTCGTTTGAATCGCCAGGCGCCATTTGCGTTTGCTAAGTCACCCCTGCCTACTGGGGGAGGGGGCAGTCGAAAAAACCAAACTGTATCTCGGGTGTCGCCATCGCTACGCAACTGATACAGTTTGGTAGCTAGGTAGGTAAAGCTGCGCTTATTACATGTAAACGAGACGTCAATGTTGGACGTTTTACATTAAAACGTCGAACGAATGTCTAAGTTCTTTTAACTTCACTATAGAAGTTTGCATTCAAAGTCCAATAAAATAACAGTTAATTTGGCATATAAATTACTTCCGTAAGCAAATTTTCACTAAAGAAATGTTCATGGACTCATTTTCTCTTAAATACAGCTGGAAGTCGAAGCTAAACGGGAACGAGTAGCCGATTTATATCTCATCAAGTCTGACTTAATCACCCAATTGTGACAAAACGATCTCGATACATTCCCATTGTGGTGAATATTTCGGAGAGACTCGGCAACCCAACGCGACTAAAGTGCGGTAAAATCCTTTTCCTGAAGTTATGTATTTGAAGTTCTAAGAAATAAAATTTCAACAGAAAAGGAAAAGCATTAAAATTACACTTATTGAAGTTTTTAACTGAAAGATGTACTACAGAACTTATTCGAAATGCAGAAACATTTTAATTGCGAAAAATCCTTCGAGTGTCGCTTACTGCTACAGCAGAAATATAACCACAGATGTATCTATCAACAAAAAGATAGCAAGATATTTAAGATTTTGTTCGATATTCGAATGCTGTATCTACTGCAATAATCGTGAAGGTATCGTAGCAATATTGCTAATCTTGTGCTCTTTGGGACCGATATCAGTTTAAAGAGAATAGAATCTTTAGTACCAAAATGAATTTTGTACACCACAAAGAGCAAGGTTATGTAAAATCCTCCTACAATGATCAAGAGGGAAAAAATGGCAACATAATTGACGAAAAACGACCTTTATTAAAGCATCAAAAAGGAAGCATTTAAAGATGAAACATTAGAAAACTAGAACATTGATTACAAACTTTAGACAATAATCAAGATCTCTTCAAATTACGTGAAATGCCGAATCCGGCGATTTCTCAGTTCGAATAGGGATAGTAATCAAGGGTACTTTACGAGGAGCTCGTATAGTTAAAATTCCATATCGGTCCAAGAGGGAGCTAAATTTCTCTTGATTTACGTCCTCTGGGATGGACAAACGGCGTGTAAATTCACGTTTTATCAAACCATGCTCATCAAATTTTAAGTCATGATTACCTTGAACCAAAACACAGCCGCCCTCGACAATCACTTTTAATTCGTTGGATTTAAACTGCTTACAATCAATGCAGATCTTAAAGTCCTCAGGAATATCTTTAGTAAGGTTGTGGTCAAGAGAAATAGAACGTTCCTCGAGTCGTGCATAACCGCCAGGGAAATTGGCATCAAGTTGGTACGGAATCGCTTTATCCACTTTTGACTTTCCGCTCTTCAAGTTTTCAAGGGTACTTCTAAAAAATTTGAATCGTTCATTCCACATTATATCATCAGGTGGCGTGGGATCAACTTGCTTGGGAAATCCTCGAGTACCTTGGTAAAGACCCAGCTTGACCTCTCCCATCTCCGCACTCAACTGATTCAGCTTTTTTAATAGCTCCGAGTCTTTTCTCGCAAGCTGATCTCGTAACAACTTATTTGCCAGCTCTACATTTTGTACTTCAGGCTTGTCCTTTAACACCTTGCTTGCCACCTCCATATCTTGCACCGCAGGATTGCTTTTTAACATCCTGCTTTCATTCAACTTACACTCCATAAAATTTCGCGTCAATATTTTTTTCTTTGCAGAGATGTCATTTTGTTTTAACGGATCCATTAGACTGTTTAATTGCAAATTTTGGAAACAATAGCAATATACAACCACTCAGCTTTCTATTTAGACAAGATTCTCGCACTATCACTTTTGTCTGACTAGTTTTATAACAACACTAATGTGAAAATATGCTGACGTATTCATTACGCGATATGTTAACTTATTTGAATATTTTACTTGCAATGAAACTACACCATAGCTTTTGACATTTAATGCTGTTCGTTAATTTCAATATTTCCAGTGCATTTGATTAATAGTAAAAAAGTCATTGAATGATTAAGAAATTGCAATTAATGAAAAAAATGTTGTGTAAATATTCAGGATGTTTGTTATGAGATAATAATCACCAAACTATTCAGTGTCGGAAAATGACTTTTGATCGAATCAAGATTCCATATTAGAAAAGTGTAAACAAACCTTCTTGTGCAAAATATTAGTTACAACATTAATGCCATGCGAAAAGTAATACAATTTCAAATTTTAACCAACATGACTTGCTTTATTAGGGATTTTACTACGATGTAAAGATCAAACTTGCACTGCAGATTTAGAAACTATACTGTCGTTCCCAAGTCTTTGATGAACCATTGTCAATTTCGAACCAACATATTTTGAAATAATAATGCTCTTGTAATTCACCAGCTGAAAGAATGAAGTAAAATGAGAGCAAATCTGTTTGCATCATTTCTAATAACTTATTATTTTAACATCTCACATTGAGATCACTTTCCGCACGTTAACAACGGAAAGGACGTCTCCCAACCTAACCAGGAATAGACCCCATGAATGCATGACCAAATTCAGCAGCTTAGGCAATATGATTTAGGTTGTTAACGTGCGGAAAAAGTGACGTCTCCCAACCCAACCGGGGGTACCAGAATAGACCCGTTGATTATGACCCGTACAACTAACTGGATTCCCAATGATTTAATGGAATGTTTTCGGTTTGAAAAATTTTCAAAAATTTCATCTTAAATTTGTGTGTGTGTTTTATTTATCTTTTGAAGTAAGAATTTTTGGTATAGACTAGTTTTCTGTATTGTTTATTTGTATTACCGTTGTACTTACGTCATTCCGGTATAATACTAAGTCAACGGAACCTCCAAAGCGGAAGTTCAGATTTTAATGTGTATTAACAAAACAGAAAACACCTCCAGAAGTTAAATTTATAGTTTCGACAATTACAGTTTAGTGGCTTGAATGGCAACGGCTCTGTTGACAGATGTGTCTCGTATTTTCTTTATTTTCTATTCATAAGGGAACGAAAAAGCGCGTTTCTAATCAAAACATTGAATTAAAAATTTGCATGATCATTATTTATAAACTGTAGTATGACTGATTTGGAAAGGAGTAAGTTCTAATACTTTTTACATAATGTTACCATGATATTCCTCTAATCATTTACATTTGAAATCGATTGCAAAATATCGTTGTAAGGTGAATGATCTTTAAAACTGCATAAATATAACAGCGAGTTCAGTGGTAAAATTTTTCTCAAAACAGTACGTATTAATTTTGATAATTTTTATTTGAATTTTGTGTTGGAGAATAATGTTTTATTCTGATACTGTAAAAAAAAAGTCAAAGTTTGTTTCCAGTTTTAATGTCTTATTTATAGGTTGATGCCCTTTGTACAGGTAAAAAGATAAGCTAGAGTTGCAAAAGATGGCGTGTATTTTAACTTCAGCTTTTTAATTGTTATCTCTTTGCAGCTGTGGAAAACTTTGTTATTATTTGATCTTCATAATGTTTAGAAATAGTACGTATAAATTTTTAGTATTCTTTGATTTTCAAGAACTTGGCTGAAAGCCAGTTCGTTAAAAAAATAGGGGAAATAGACTTTATTCCCATTTAGTTGCTTCTATATGTGAAAAATATTTTATAAATTCTCGAACTGAACAAGAAAGAGAACGGAAAGCGTTTAAATATGTATTCTTTGAAATGTATTTTGACGTAATTACATGTATGTGGCGTTAATTTTATTAGTAAATTTGAATTAATAGATTAATGTATATATTTTTTTTATTTTATTAGTGCATTCAGAACTAATTTTCTATTTCGCAGTAGCATCTTAAAACTTATTAAAGATAAACTAAAGTTTGCAAAAAGCAGTGAATCTATGAGATTAATTACATGAAATAATAAAAAAATCTTTTAGAAAGATAATCTAATTTATGATAGTCAACTTTCAGAATCTTTATGTAATTTGGGGGATAAAATTTTTGTTTTTCGAGTTTTTATATTATATAAAAATCATTTTCTTAAATTGGTTTTCTGTAGTTTTGTAAAATGCTTATTTAATTTCTATCGTGCTTATCTAACATCTATGAAAGGCTAGATTCCAGTAATTAATTATTTTTAAATCTTTTGTAATAATCCTTTGATTTAAACTAACCACCAGATATCAATTTTATGTATTCTGTTGTATGACAATTTTAATTAATATTAGTTTGTTCTGGAGTTTAACATATTCATCCAAACTTAGATTTTCTTCCTTCACTCACTATTTTCTGTTCAACTCTGAAAAGTAAGTATTCAGTTCAAAACACTAATTTCTATTATCTTTTTCATTCTTTGTTTGAGCTGACTTTAAACACTCTCTTCTAGTTTTCCCTTCTATAGAGAAACTGAAAAATTAACATGAATATTTTATGGCATGATCGATGTATCTGAATTCAGCTGTTGTCTTATTTGTTTCCTTCATGTGCTTTATATGTAGGTTGATTAGTAAATTTCTATTACACTACTGAGAAATGATAACTTATCGAAAATGCCTTTATGGTATTTAAAACTTTTTTTTTTAATTTACTTATTGGTGGTGACCAAGTATAAAGTTGTCAAGATTCAATTTAAAGTTTTTTTTTAGGATGGAAATTATATACATGTTTATCTCATAAAAATTAAGTATGCTCTTCTTCTAATTTTGCAAGTATGTTTAAGCAAGATGTAGTTCAGTGTTTGATAAAAAATTACCAGTTAAACCTTGGGATACTATTGGATTTTATATACTTATAGCAGTAATTTAAACATTGAATTTTTTTATGATATAACTTGCTATATGTAATTAATACATTTAATTTTTTTATAGTGGCTGATTTTTCTGAGGATGATTCTTCTGAATTTTTTCCTGGTATGAATGATTTTAATCTTATAAATTATCCGATTTGCTGTGATTTTTAGTTGAAATAATGTGTTTTTAATGCTTCCTTGATTTTACATGTCCCATTTCACCAAAAATATGTTCTCTTAAATACAATGATATAAAGTGTTTCAGAAGTGAAAGGAATCCATTGTTTTTTTTACAATGAAGATTTCATGCAGAAGTTTATTTAGAGTTAAAAAATAAAAAAGAGGGGGGGGGGAGTGAAAATTACTTTAGATGCAATGTGTTTAAAGACTGAGCAAAATGTGCCACAAGAGCAAAATACAATGCCAAAGAGATGAAACAATTTAATAATCATTTACACTATTTTTAGTAATATTAAATGAAAGGATGATCATCATATTTTGTTATGGAAATGAGTATGAATAGATTCTTTGGACGGAGATGAATGGATTCTGTTATCGGATTTTGTTAATAACTACAGTATTGTTTGACTTCTTATAAAATATTCTGTTATAAATTAAATAGTTTTTCTTTAGTTCTAGTAAATTAAGTAGTGTTTCTTTTATCATTTTACAGAAGTAAAAAACAATCTTTATTGTTGTAAATGCTATGAATTAGATTTTGTGTAATTATATGAATTATTCATATTTAAACAAAATACTTATACTTGTTTAAAAATTAATTTGGCTTAGCTTTTTGCATGGGTTTTTGAAAACCAAGTTTTGAGATTTAAATTAAAATTGCTGTTTAGTTTTCAGTAACAAAACAAAATGTTTTAAACATATTTGATTTTTTAAAATCTGATGTTTTAAAATTTTGCTTCACCAGATTGGACATGCAATAAATTACATTTTCAAGACTCTTTTTATAGACCACTATTAGTTAAATTCTGATGCTTTTATGGAAATATAATTCGTTTTAAAATGTCAAGACCTTTGGATGATTGTACTACAGAAATGAGTGACAGGCAGTGAGCAAGATAGGGCATTTTTGGAGTTCTTTGTTAGTTTGTGCTTAGTGAAATGTAAACATCTCCCCCAATACTGCACCCCTATTTTTGTGAAATCAACTCTGCCTGGCTCATGAGCCCAGGAGCAGAATCATATCCAGTGTTCTGCAACATGACCTCAAACAATTGGAAATGTTCTGCAGGCAATTTGTCCAAATTTGGTGACCACAGTAAAATGCGAAATAGATATAAAAATACTAATTAACCAGTAGAATCTTTATTACTCATTAATGACAAAACATGATATTAAAATTAATTATTTAAAACCAAGGCATACATTTAGAATTTGCAATTCTGTCAATGACTTTTGAAGTCGCATACTGCGACATTAATGGGGAAGTTCTGTTCACAAAATGTTTATGAAAATTTAGCTGGTACATTGCGATGATGGCTGCTTTTAACAACTTTCTGACAGATTTATGGCTAGGTGGTGCACCATTGGTATAAATAAACATTCTTTTGTCAGTTCTTCAGACTACTGCATCATCTCCATCAATTGCTGTGGGTCTTTTTTGAACAATTTTGTCGATTGTGGATCCCCACTATTCACAAATTGCTTCCAACATGGGAATGGAAATATTAAATACTATAAATTTCATTAATCTGGGGATCTCTGATTGAAGCTCATTAATGGCCTTTTTTTTTTTTTTTTTTAACAGAGCCTTAATCAGAAAAAATGAACCACTTTTTCTGCACTCTTCAATATTTTATAAATCCAGTGAATAAAAATAGTATACTTCAAAGAACAGAGCTTTTTTTTTCTTCTCCTGTGTGTGGTACACATGGGAAAACCGATATGAACATCATAAAATTTGAAAGAACTTCCAATTCTACTTTCTGGTCAGAATTGACATCAATTTTTTTTGGTGTGTTCGCGTTTTTTTTTTTCAGGGATGAAATGTTGTGCAAAGACCACATTTATTCTACGACGTTCATCGCACTTTTAAGCACTTTCTGCTTCTGGGCACATGAGCAAAAGTGTGGAGGATTTGTGTTTCTGAGAATGATCAGTATGAGAAATTTCTTTCATTAAATTATTGAGTTTCCAAGGATGGAACATTTAGCTATAAATATCCATTGAGAATTGTTCTTTGGTGCATTCAATTTTCAATCATTATTATGGGTGAATTTGTATGATTGAGAATTTTAAAAAGTGCATTTTCCTGATTCATTTTGGTTTAAATAAAATGCCAATGTAAAGTTAATTGAGAAGAATTAAAAATTTTTAATTAGTAGAAAATTCTATGAAAAATAAACTTCTGTTTACATTCGCTTATTTACATTAAATATTTAAAATTGTTTTTCATAATATCTGTTTATTATCTAAATACAAAGAGTTCAGCCATCTAAACTGGTTTGTGGTTTTGCATTTGACTATATCTGTGTCCACCTAGACCAACTGTGATTACCAGTTTCCTTTTATTTTATAAGATGAGAAAAAATTCAATTTTTACTATACATGATTCAATTGTTATCATGTATAGTAAAAATAATAATAATAATTAATTCATATATATTTAAATTTTGGTAGTGTGAATAAGATATGATATTTATTAATGTCTGATCCTTGAATGTTTTTTAGTTAGAAATTTCAATTTTGTTGATGTATTTATGATATTATTAATTAGTGTAATGTAGTATTTCCTCGATATATATTGGTTTTCATTTTGTGTAATCCAATCATTTTGTATGAAACTTATTGTAGTATGGTAATTTGTTGACCATGAATGTGAACGCAATAACTGAAAAACACAACAATCTATGAATATGCAATTTTGTACATAATTTAGTTTAGAAAAAATTGTTGATATGCACCAAATTTTGGATTCAATTGACCAATTGGAAGGCATCCAAAATTTTTACATGGTATTCTTTATTCTACTAGGAAGCCCCAAATACTCCATATTGTGTTATTATACAAGAAAGTTACAGGGAGAACATTCTTGCTGGTGCTGCATGTAATCTCTACATTTGAGGGAAAATAATTTTGAACGAGATGAATAAATCCCTTCTAGTATTTACATTTTAGTTGCAAAGTTTATATATACTCTTTATTTAGTAGTTGTAAATTTTTCTGTGTTTACAGCTGAATTTACAAAAAACATTTTGGTGGAGATTATTTTATATACTATGGACTCTCTTGATCTGGTTGTCTTATAGTCTGCAAATTAATATGAATATTATAGTCAAACCACATAAAATCATCTGCTCTTAATAAATATTGGCTAAATCTTTATGAAAAATAGTAAAGTTTTGACATGATAATATTGTTTTAAGAACTTCACTATTTTAAACTATCACTATAATCTCACAATGATTATAGAGTAAGTATATTACTTATTGTTAAGTATTAGACCAGTTGAACATAAATAAAAATTCTCAAGTGTTCTTCATATCAGCAAAAATAGGGTTGAAATAAATGTTTCTGTTCCAAAAATGCTAATGAGCAGTTATAGTAAATATTTTTCGAGTTATTTACTGAAAATTGCTGATAAAGATCTTGGTATACAAACATACTGTGCTTTTAAACCTCCAAGTTGTGAAACCGACTTTTTCCATTTTTAAAAATGTTCAGCTTAAAAGCAGATTTATCTTATTTATTTGCATATTTTCTTACAATTACATGAGTTGTATAATCTGGAGAATGTAAAAGTTTCAATTACATGTCCGAAATTGTGGTTTATCTACATCTTACATGTGCACGAACTGGAATTAACACTAGAATGAATACAACTTTATGAGCCAAATTATCATGTATTCAATTCTATATAGCCATAAGTTTGTAAAATTATTATATGCTAATGGCTTAACTGGTTCATTATATATTTTAATTTTGTTTTGTCTTTTCTTTTTTACTGACTGTAAACACATTAAAGCTTGTTTCAAAGAGTTGAAAATTATTTGATCAAAATAATTGGCTGCTTTGAGGATCAATATAATGTTTTGTAAATAACTACTCAAGTATTGTTTTCATCATCTAGCTGTGATTCAAAATTGCAAAGTTGATCCCAACATAGCCTTGTAGTTTCAGACAGGACATTAATGATATTAAACTGTTTTACATAGTCAAATTAATGCTCCGTGATTTTCTGAAAAAATGTTTTTTTATGCGATTTTTAAGGTCCTCTAACTTGACTTGTAGTTAAATCTCAAATATGAAATTTTTACAACAGTATAATACACTATAGAGGGTTTATCTGTAAAAATTTCAGATTTTTAAACTTTGTTTCAACAATGATATAAGGTGTCAAAATTTGGAATTTTTTGAAATTTTCCGAATTTTTGAAAGCCTGTAACTTTCAAAGGAAGCAAATTTCGAGGTTGAAATTTTTTGTAAATACAGTACATTAAGGAGCTACATATCCTCCCAAAAGTAATATGGAGAATAGATTCCTTTTGGGAATTTTCTTAAAATTAAAAATTTTTCATTTTTAAAGTCAAACTTTTAGGTTGATTTTTGCTATTTGGAATACAGTTTTCTTTAAATGTGTACTGGAGATGATAAAGGCTGTTTCTTCCTGAACAAACTGGTTTTTGTTTCATCAACCTCAGTTTCAACAGTTCTGAGTAATATAAGTTAACGCAAACCTCTACAAATGCAAAAATCAGCACGTTTTGTAAAACAAAAATTGCTGCCATCAGAATTCGGAAAAAGATAAAAATTTAAAATTAGTCTTCTTCGACTCTCTAATCATATAGGAATCGACAAAAAAAAGTATTTGATTATAAAATGGTCAAGCAACCAGCATTGACATGGAAAGACCCATATACATGATTTATATAATGTAAAATCTATTATTTGTCGTATTGTATCTTTCATGTTAAGAGAAAACTTAATCTGTTTTATTGATAAGCATTATGTAAGCTGTTTTAATTTTCAGAATCTTCTGCTGTGAATAATACATTATCAAATTCATCTTTGAGTAACGGCGCTACATTATCATCTTCCACTGTGTCAAGCAGTTTTGCGAACTCAACATTTTCTAGCACAATTTATCCACAACTTTCATCAGTAAGTAGTGTTTGAAATATGAGTAAGTTAATTTGTAATTTATTGTATAACTAGAAAATCACCTGTCATGGTATGACGGGTGTAAATTACCTCTTCATTTGCGAGATTTCCCATCAAATTTGACATGTTTAAATAGATATATATGCGAGAGAATTATTTAACATTGATTGAAAACAAATAGAATAAACATATGTTTTATGACAGTAAATATTTTTTTATTTACATATATCTTTATTACACTACTAGAATGGGTTCATTTAGAAAACTCCCTGGTTACAGAGATAATAGTCACTAAATTCTTAACACCAGGGATGAGATTGGAAAAAAACCCAAAAAGCTGAAAATAGAAATCTGAAAATGTTACGCGGAAATACGTTTTAAGTAACTTAAGTATCTAAGCGCAATAAATGATTATATACAAATATATATATATATATATATATATATGTTTGTGAGTGGGTAATTGTTTAATTACATGCAGGCTAAAATCAGCAAATCAAAAAAAATAAAGGACAAAAAAGGAATACCAAATTAACAATGAAATACTAATCATACTTACAACTGTTTATTTAGTCAACTAATTTGTAGATAAAATAGTAAAACATGAAAAAAAAAATACATTTAAAAATAAGATTTTGAATGTCAATGAAATTTTTGAAATTTATGACAGTAAGCAATTAGTTACATTCTACTTGGTTTTCAACAAATTTTTCACTTTAAAATGCAGATTATTTTGAAAAAAAAAAAAAAAAAGAATTTTCAATTACAGTGGTCTTTTTTCTTAGCATTCCTTGCAAAAGGAGGTGTGGATATCTCTTAATTTTTCTTTAAGAACACAGATTCCAAGATCATTGTAAGAAAAAAAAGGGTGAAAGCGGATTTTTTTTGGGAAAAAAGAAAAAGCGGAATTTTCTGTGAAATAGCAGAAATTTTTCATTTCAAGAAGATAAAAAAAGTGGAAATCCGCCGAAAAATCTCATCCCTGTAACACATAAGAGAATAAAAATTATTAAACGTTGTAAGCGGAAAATTAAATATTTGTGTTTAAAGCATAGGACATGAATGCAGCCATTTTGAACAGTGAATTTAAATCTCCATCGATAGATAAAAGCAAATAGTAAGGCAGAAAACCCCAAACAATTTTAAAGTTAATGAGCTATATTTCAATATCAATAAGGAAAAGGAATAAGGAGGCTCTTATTTAAATGCTAGAAAATCACCAGTCATGGTATGATGGGTGTAAATTGCCTCTTCATTCAAGAGATTTCCCGTCAAATCTGACGTGTTTAAATAGATATATATGCGAGAGAAATGTTTAACATTGATTGAAAACAAATAAAATAAACATATGTATTATGATAGGAAATATTTTTTATTTATTTACATATTTCTTTATACAAAAAACCTCTTGGTAAACAACATTCCGTGTGAAGTATTTTTCGTTGTTTAACAATTTTCCTTGTACTTCAGATGTCTTTGTGTAAATTTTAACGTTGCCAAAAGATATAAAATTTTATCATCACAATTGCACTAAATACACTGGTGTAAGAAATTAAGAGAATTTGCAGACTTGGTCGATTATCTCTAGAACTACTGGACCGATTTTAATGAAATTTGATATGCACATACATTGATACAATACAAAACAAATAACCATTCAACAATTGTAATACACACGCACGATCGTGCGTAACACACGTTGGAGTCTGAAGTTATGAAACAGCGGTTGAACAATAAACAAAAAAAAAAAAAATAGGTTAATAGGGGTATGGTCCCCTCTTACAGATATACAGGCCTTGCAGTGTGACTTCATACTTGAAATAAGGCAGTTTATCATTTCCTGTGGCAATTGGTCCCACTCGTTCAGCAACACTGTTTTCATTTCCTGGATGGTTCTCGGAGGGGGTTGCGAGTTGCACTTGCCCTCCCCAGAGCGTCCCAGACATACTCTATAGGGTTGAGGTCTGGAGATCTGACTGACCAATCCATCCGGCGAATATCCCCACTCTCTAGAAATTCGTCGACCAGAAGAGCTCTATGTTGCCTTGTGTTATCGTCCATTAAAATGAACTCAGGGCCAACTGCACCCCTGAAAAGGCGAACATAGGGCTCCAAGATTTTATCCCTATACCTAACACCAGTCACAGTGCCTCTTTCAAAGACATGGAGAGGTTTTCGGCCATCCAACATGATGCCTGCCCAGACCATTAAACCTCCTTTGCCATAATGGTCGATTTCACGGACATTGGAGGGTAGGTAGCGGGTCCCTGGTTCTCTTCATATGAACGTACGGCGAGAATCAGTGTTTAGGCTGAACTGGGACTCATCAGTGAAGAGAGCGGTCGCCCATTGATCCATACTCCAATCTCTATGCTCTCTGCACCATGCTAAATGGACTCTCCTGTTCGTAGAAGTGAGTGGGACACAAACAGCAGGTCTTCTTGCAAACGACCCTGTCTCACGAAGTCTTTTGGAAACAGTCACCCTTGATGCACGGGTTCCTGTGGCTGCATACAAGTCACGGAAGAGCTGAGAAGCTGTAGCATCCCTGTTATGCCTTGCTATAATGGACAAATAACGATCTTCTGTGGCCGTGGTGGCTCTTGGACGACCTTGCCCAGGTTTTCTCTCGATGGATCCGGTATCCTGGAACTGTTTCCATTAGTTACACACGACGCTGGGCGTTAAATTGAACTCTCTACAAATCTGGACTTGAGATTGGCCTGCTTCTAGCCTCCCCACAATTCGCCACCTCATTCCATCATCTAAACGTTGGTGGTTACTCATTTTTACTGTTACAATTTGAATTTTACCGATTGTTGCAAAATAATACCAAGAAATTCGCTGAGGTGTGCTAGCGAACGAAATGTGTCTTACCTTACGTGCTTATCAAGCCTGTTTCTCTACTAGCTCCGCCTACACACACGTGTATGCTTACGTATTTGACGTACAAGATTTGCATTTTCGTCTAGAATCGGTGGTTTTACATTCAGTTCAGTTCTTTTCATGAAATTCGATAAAATATGCAAATTCTCTTAATTTATTTCAGCAGTATAATTAGATGCATCATGGCATCCAAACTATATCATGTGCATGATATACCACTGACGTAATTTACTACTTTCTATTAAAAAACGGAAATTAATTTGAAATGTATGATTAATATAATTTAAAATTCCTCAGGAACTATTGATCATAGCGAGATAAATTTTATATCAATGGATAGCAAATTTTATTTCACTATTTTAGAGCTATTAATTTTGAAATTATAATGACAATTTCTCTTTTAAATTTAAAATTACTGAAATTTAGGTTTTCTAACAATGAAATAATGTTGTTTAATGTCTCGTAGTGCTATGGCGCGAGTTTTATTGTTGGTGATGTCAGAGCGTTACCGAAAGATCTGGGCTATTGTATTAGTAATTATATAATATATTCCACATTAACTTTTCACCCTGTATGATGCTTTGATGGCTTTTTAAAAATTTATTGCTAGATGTGTATGAATGTATTTGTTTCTTCTTTGATTGTGTTGTTCCAGCAAAAAGGGTATAGCAGGGTGCGTACGGTCATGAAAAGTGCTTAAAAACTTCTTACTTTTTATTTTCGTTTTAGAAGGCCCTTAAAAGTGCTTACTTTTTATTCAAAGTTTGTATAAAGTGCTTATTTTTTTATCATGGTGCTTAAAAACTCATTATTTTTAAAAAGATGTTATGAGTTTCCAAGCAAGAACTATTTTGTGTATAAAAGTAATTGAAATTAATGATTTAGCATTCTAATTTTGTACCTCAAAATCTTGTTGCATAAGTATTTTTGGTTTATTTTTCTGCATGTAGATATGTTTTCCTGTAACAAGTTAATGAGAATATATTCTAGTCATGACAGTAGGATAGCTACAAAATTTCACTCCTGTATATTTTATTACTTAAATCCTGTTAAGTTAAAAGAAGAAAAAAAGATGATCATCGGCATTAAAGATTTTGTGAGTCCTTACTTTTCCCCTTAAGGTGCTTAAAAAGTGCTTACTTTTTTTCTACAAGTTTGAGTGCGCACCCTGTATTGTGAATGCTAACACGTTTGTAACTTATTTGTGAGATTAAAAGTTAATTTTTTTGCTGAGGCTTAAGGAAGAGCTTAACAAACTGAACTCTTTGGTCACACAAAGCTATATTTGCATTTTTAAAAAACTTTTTTATGTTTCCTTGCAAATTCAGCTAACAGAATGTTCAAGCGGGAGTTGACGCTTGTTTTCCCTCTAAGGTCCCTTAGCAATGACAAGTGTTGTGGTTGAGAGCTTGAAACAATATATTGGAAGTAACAATCAATATCATTGAATTAGGGGTTGGGGCACAGGTATACGAACTTTTGCAGGCATATAAAAAGAAATATTGAGAAAAATTTTGAAAATTAAAAATTACAAACATAATTGGGCACAACTCATCTACCAGATTAACGTGCCCCTCACATACATCCAAAGAGTACTAGAGAAAAAACTACAATACCCTAGTGTGAGTGGTAGGGAACCAGGGAGCTATTAAGGGTGCCACACCTTTCTCAGTAAATCCTGTACTTAGGCACGTGTGTGCACACAAAAAAAAGAGATGGGTGTTTCATCTCGCAGATTTGATGCACCCGACAGAAGACATATGCTTCTTCAATCATTGGTCTGTTTGTCACTGTGAAGACTGTGATCTGTATTTTTTACTCTCTCATATCCAGAATTTCTGGATTGTGAAATGTGTTAATCATCTTTCCCAAAATTCGTTTTAGAGCAAATATCTTTCAAAGATTAACTTTATGGATATTATACCTAAGAAAATACAAAATATCCTTGAGTATTGATAATTTAAATTCTGTGCAGACTATGAAATATTATTTATTCTCATTTGTAAAAGATCCTGTGAAGGCTTTAGGTCAGAAAATTCTTCTCAAATTCCTATCGAGAGGTATTTTACTTGTGGTAAATATCGAGACAGTTTTTGAAAAGCTGGATAACATGATCAAATTCCTCACATCCCATAATTCCATTAATAGAAGTTCTGCTTCTCTAACATTATTCAGTCTCGCATATAAAACTAGAAGGGTAAATTGAAGAGCCAATGTCTACAACTGTTAACAAATATTATAGAGGGACGAGACTCAAGTTCGTGTGTAGTGTTGCTGAAGAATCCATTCAGTTTTAAGAACCATTTTTTATTAGGCTACGTTCCACAACACAGAACATTCAAGTTACAAGACACAAGACAGAGAACAACATCACGAGACAAGCACACAGACTAGAATGACAGAGAGGCATCATGGGAAAAAGATGGCTCCAGTAGCACCACCTACCATAGAAAGGAGGAGGCAGTTGATTGTAATTGCTACATCCTCCCCCTACACCTCCGAAGACCGTCCCGGCGAGGTGGTGTGTTTTTTGATATTTTTGCGTTTTTCCCAGGACTTTCATTAGAAACAGAAGGCTGTTTTGGAGGTCTACCTCTTCTTCTTAAAGGCACCACAGGAGATTGGTTCTGTATGACATTTTGAAAAGGTGTTAGAGCTGAAGCGTGGTATGCACCTAAAGGTACATCAGGTTTGTCACAACTGGCTATGACAAAGGTTGTAGGTGATTTCTGGGATAGAATGACGTAAAGTCCATCTTTTCTCGGCATCAACTTTGCACTTTTGCTTTGGTTTGCTTTACTTAATGTGTGAAGTTTTATCCAAACTAAATCATCAGGTTTAAAATTGGGGCTTGGTTTACGTGATTTGTCTGCATATGCTTTTTGACGATCTTGACTTTTCTCGATATTTTCTTTAATTTGTGACATATTCCTCTCAAAACGTTTTAAATAAGGAGTGAATTCTGGAACAAAATTATCATTATGAATAACAGACCGTTTGACCTACGTTCCACAGCACAGAACATTAAAGTTACAAGACACAAGACAAGACAGAGAACAACATCACGAGACAAGCACACAGACTAGAAGGACAGAGAGGCATCATGGGAAAAAGATGGCTCTAGTAGCGCCACCTACCATAGAAAGGAGGAAGCAGTTGATTGTAACCGCTACAATATATAATATGCACAGCAATTTCTAAAACTTTAATACCCACTCATTAAAAAGAAAGCAAACTAAACTCTTTAAAAAGTAAATAAACTGAAAAATGTAACTAACTATAAAGTAATGACTATAAGCTAAAAGAAGCTTTTTGCATATAAAATAATGTGGTAAAACCTGAATTTTTAATAAATCACTTTTCGCTTTGCTAATTTAATTATTTGAAAATATGTGTATGTTTCTGTGTTAAATTTATATTTGGAATTATTTGTAATTATACCTGAATTGTGTACTTGTGGCAATTTTACTGATTTTTGACATGAAATTGGAATTCCTCTGTTTATTCTTGGTCTGGTGGTGAAAATTCTGTGTTTTTAAACTTTTTGTCAGTCTTTGATCCGGTAGTCACTTTATCTTTTCTTGTAATTGTACAGAAATATAACAAATAATGAATTATGGAAATGAAAATAATAGATAATTTTTAATGAGTGGACCCTGCATAAATTATTATCTGGGATGTTATGGCAATTATTTTTCACGTTTATCTTATGCCATGGTGTTTCTGAGAAATAAAAATATAACTGGTTGTCAGGTATTTAAATCTGTATTAAATGCTGAATTCAAAATTAGCTTTAATTAAACTATGTAAAAGGTAGCGGTTTGAAAAAGTTTCCACCATGTGTAGTTACTTTTATTAATGATGAGAAACAGTGCATGCTGTTTCTTCAGGATATGCATTTAGTTAAGCTTATAAACTGTTAGCTCAAATAGGCTAAAGAGTATAAAAACCCTTCTTTTTTTACTAGTACAATAGAAAACCTCTATTGGTTGGGCCTCTATCGACCCATGCTCTGTTAACTGAGCCGGTGCCAGAAAATCAAATTGAACTGTATTCTTTCTTTTTAATAAACTTTAGCACATTTTTCAGTAAACGGTATCAAAGTTGGCATTGGAGCCGATTTTCACGATGTGAGAGAGTTATCAAGAGATGATCTTTTATAACCCAAGAAATTCTTAAGAGAAAGTGAGAAAAAACAAACATAGTCCTGTTCTTAACCACTTCAGTAATCATTTTAGCAAATTTTACATTTTCATGTTGTTGAGCAGGGAAGAATATTTGTTTGAGAATGCCCTTTAAAAATCATTGGGAAAATGCAAAGAAAACAGTGGAAAACAGCAATATTCGCAAATCCTGTTATAAAACTAATTAATGATTCAAAAAATGTATATAAGGAGATTGATAATAAAATAGTTTGTTATAATGTTAATATGTTTGGCATTATATTTGCAGAGTTATTTTTAAAATTTCAAATAAACTATTTTAGGAAACCTTGTTGAAAGAAAAGGAGTCATTTAAAATGTAGTTTCTATTAAACATTTTTTTTGATTATCCAAAGTGATTACTGTCCTTATCACCTTGGATAATTGAAGTTCTACTATAGTCTTATATACACTGATTAGAATTTATTTTAATTCAATTAAAAATATGTAGTCTGAAACTCAAAAAATGAGATCGCATTTAAGTGCAGTCAAAAGTTATTAAGCCATTTTCACGTGGGTGCCACTCTTCAGTCCTGAAGATGAAATAATGTTTTTTTAAAAAATTCAGTGGACGGAATTCCGTCTCGGTAAAAAATCGGTGAACAAAATTCCATTTTCCACCAAAAAAAATTTTTGATGGATTTTTATTTCCTTGCGTTCCATGATCGTTGTGAAATAAGCCAGTAATGGCATCACATCCTGATGAAACCTGAACTTCGATATCTGCAACTAGCATCTCCAGATAACCAGGGCATAATTTTTTGCACATGCGCTGGGACTAAGGGAAAATCCCCCTATTATCGAGAGATGCTAGTGCGCTGCACAACGTTACCGAATGGAGGCGAATGGGAAAATGTATCTTTGAATCTGGCTTCCGCTTCAAATGTATTTGTTAACGTTTTTTCTTTGTGTTCAAATTTCCATGTGTCTACTAATTGCTGCGGATTAAAATATTGTATGGAATTAAAATGGACTTAATCGAGATCGGTCAACAATTTAACGATGCTGGAGTTAGAAATTTTGCTTTGAGTGGCTCAAAGAAAAAGATCAGAATGAAGTTTCTTTTAGCAAATGGTGTAAGAAGATAATTGAAGTTGGCCATCGTTTTTGTTTTGTTTGTCCTAAGAAAATAAAGTATGGAAATAATGGTAAGAAGGCATTAAAAAAGCATGCAGATGACAAAGTTCACCAGAGGAATTTTCGTGGACTTCAATGCGCATCTCTTTTTCCAGGATCAAAACAAGTAAGTGAAAATGCTTTCCTTAAATGATTGAAGGGCAAATCAGAAAGTTGTTCTTGCTTGTTTTGTTACTGAGAATTTCTTGCCGTTTTCTCTTGCGCCCAAGCTAGTAGAACTTTGTCAAACATTAGCAAAAGATAGGCCAGCTTTGTTTAAAGCTTAAGATGGAGAGGACTGCTGCAACATATATAACTGGGCATGGTGTGGCAGAAACTATGAGAGAAGAATTAGTTGCCAAGTTGAATAAAAATTACTTCATGAAAGTAGATGAAGCCACTAATAATAATGGTGATAAAATCATCAATGTTCTTGTCAAAGTTTATGATGATGAAAAAGAAAAAATCATAACTACTCATCTAGGTTCAAGAAAAGAAAACATATCCACTGCAAACCACATATTTTTGCATTTGTAAGAATTGCTGGATAGCAATGAAATTAGTTTTTCTAAAGTTATAAGTTGCTTCCTTGATAATTGTAATACCATGAGAGGTTGCAAAAAGGGTGTTGAAAAGTTGTTGAGGGATACAAACAAGAATTTGTTACACACTGATGGTGAGCACATAAATTTCATAACACTGCTAAACTATTTTTCAGTTATTTTGATAGATTCATTGAAGATTTTGCTAATAAATTTTTCAATGATATAAATGAATTACCCAAAGCCACTGAATTGTTTGTTAAACTTCAGCAGAATATGAAATTGAAATATAATTTGAAACTTATAAGGCCAATTGAGAACCGGTTTTTACAGATGCTTACTATATGTAATATACTGTTTTCCTTAAAGGATACTTTGATGTTGTACTATGCAAGTTTTTTATCAAATGAAGAAACAGAGAAATACCATGATTTGCTTATTGCAATTTTCCATCATTGCAAAATTTCTGAAGATAAAAAAAAAAGCATACATATACTGTACAAAATAGAATAAAAAAGCAAAAGAGATCCGATGGGAGTATGTCTAGAAAAGATGCTGTAATATCCACTCTTTTCTTTCATTATGGAAAGTTCCATTGTTTACTGGTTTCTGTACAGGGAATTTTTGCCCTATTTTAATGAAAAGGTGAAACTATTTCAAACTGAAAAGCCCATTTTGCACCATGTTCTTGCAGAACTTTTTGATTTCCTAAGGACTTTTTATTCATTTTTTCTTAAGCCTAAATGTATTCCCAAATCTGTGGCTGGATTGAAAGAGTTTCAAGTACTTCCAGAAAAAGACTCTAAATCATATGTTACACAAGCACATATATTTTAAAGAACTTTCCTTTAAACAACAAATGCTTTTTGTATTTTTCTGCATTGAATCCTAGAAAAGAAAGTTCATGCTTATCGGCACTCGTAAGTTTAGGAGAAATGCTGCCTAATGTTGTTCCTGAAAATGAGATGGTTTCTTTTATACAAGCAGTTAGATGTATATCATTGATGAGAGTCAACTTAATAAACAAGGATGGATGGGAAAAAGAGGGTGGCAGAATTGATGCTGACTCGTGGTCACAAATTTTTAAAATGGAAGAAAATGGCTGCCGAAAATATAAAATTCTGTCATTTTATTAAAGCTGTAATGAGAATTTTTTCTGGTCCTTTGGTTGAGGGCACATTTAACATCATGGACGATATCATTACAGATGATAGAACATCCCTAACTATTCAAAACTATGAAGCTTCCAGCTTGATCAAATATTGGGAGTCAGGGCAAAAAAAGTACAACACTAATTCCTGGACGTAAGATAGGGCAGAGCATTTTTTCTGCCAGAAGAATATACCATGAGAATTTTTCAAAGCAAGCACTCACTAGCTGCACTCCAAAATAGGCAGAAACTTCAACTCGTTCTGAGCCAGAAGGATTAAATAAAAGAAAAGCCCTCTCTCCTATACAAGATAAAAATAGTAAAGTTTGCCCAAAGCCCAAGTCTGATCAGAAAGTGAAAAAAATCTTAAGGCTACAAAAATAACAAACTTTTGTATGAAGAAATAGCAAATAAACTGAAAAAAAAATTGTTTTCAGCTCTTAAATGTTATTATTAATAATAATAAGTAAACCTTTATTTGGTGTAAATATCTAGTCAAGTATAATCAAGTAGTACCTAATCAAAAGTGTGTTTAAATATTGATTTTGTAAGTATCCATATATTTTCTCCCTTTTTTATATTCAATTGATAATAATTATTTATTTGCTTTAATATTGAATGTATTTTCTTGGTTTATGGGGTGACATTTATATAGAGTTTTTTCTTTTAATTTTGGTAAAGAACGCTAGACTGTTAATTTTTTTCAAAAAAAAAAATGCAGTCTCGCAAATTTTGAAGAGTGGCATCCATACTCATCCATCATAAGTCAGTTTTTCTTGTTTTATTATAATAGACACTTTTGAAATGAATATTTTTGGCAGTTTTTATTATTATTATTTTATTGGCTAACTTTCACTTGAATCAATGCATATAAAAAGGTGGAGGGGCTTGATTCCTTTAATTAAAGCAACTAAATTATTTCACTATGTTAGTTTTCTTTTTTTATTTGATAAAATTTTTGTTAACATATCTGATATAGATGTTTCTGGAATATTAAATATTTTGCATTTTGGCTGCTCGTCAATCATACTTACATAAATTACAGTTAGATACTATTTTTTAATAAATGAAAAGAAAGAAACAGGTGAAGTCTGAGTTATTTTTTCCATGAATTCAACTTTTGCAATCAAGCAGAATGTATCTTAAGACTAGGCCATCCATAGCAAGGATTTAGATAAATCAGAGCTTTATACTTCAGTCTCTTCTACTTACGCATCCATTATATTGCTGTTTTATTTTATTAACTTTATTTCAACTTTAAAGGTTTTGTAGTTGTAAGCCTTTTTTGCATTTAATTTTTATGAGATTGAACCTTAGTTTTAGCGAGTAATGTTTTAATTTTGATTTTTGTAATTGTTTTTTTCTTAGCCTCAAAATCCCCCATCTCCACAGTACCCATCTAATCATCCATTATGTGGTTCTAAGCATTTGTGTTCTATCTGTGGTGATAGAGCTTCAGGAAAGCACTATGGTGTTTACAGGTTAGTCTGTGCTTCATCTTACTTTAATATTTGGCGTTATATACGAGCATTTACTTCATCAATAAATTTCTACATATTTTTGCTAAAATAGAATATCCTTTTCTTTCACTTTTGGCAGTTTTTACTTTGCTTAAGGAATTTGCTGTTTACTTTATTTTATGAGAAATTCTATGATTGTTGAAAAGTACTTATTTAATTCATTATGTTAAGGAACAGACACATTCTATTAAGTTTTGTGTTTCCATTGAAATTGCACTCTTTCATCTGTTTACAATAAGTAGCAAAGTGCATTTTCTTTTGGGTGAAGGTAAATTTCTTTCTCTGCGAATTTCTGAATAAGGCAAATTGAAGGAAGTTAACATGTGAGCCAACAGTATAGAGAAATGGCCAAACAAAATGAAAATAATCAATGAACCAGTTAGCCGTTACTTTAAACGGTATAATTATTTCAAAAAATTTGAGGCTATATGGAATTGAATGCATGATTTCAGGGCTTATATATTTGAATGATAAAACACCCATGACATTTTGCATAATAATAATGAATGCTATAGCATTCACATCTGTTGTCATGTCAAGTCTATTACCATCAAAGATAAAATACAGTACATTTCCATTGGTTTGATTATTGGATCCAAAAATTAGTCCTTTTATTATTTAAAATTCTCTTTTCTTAAATATCATGCTGATTTTCCTAATTTCAGTGTTCCTTTTTTTTTTTTTTTTGTCTGAGCGTAATATTGTTTCTTCCTGTCTTTAGTTGTGAAGGTTGCAAAGGGTTTTTCAAACGAACTGTAAGGAAAGATCTCTCCTATGCTTGCAGAGAGGATCGTAACTGTACCATCGACAAGCGCCAACGAAATCGTTGCCAGTATTGTCGGTATCAGAAATGTTTAGCAATGGGAATGAAAAGAGAAGGTAAACTTCTTGGTCTTGCAACTTTTTTCGCTCTTCCCTTGTAAGTTTTACATGTTTCTGTTTGATTTTGTGCACCCACGTGATCATGGTGCACTGTTGAAATTTTGAAATGTACCTTAATTATAAGTTATCATTTGCAGATATTTTATGTTCTGATATTTGTAATGTAGTAATGGGTGTGCCAAAATGAAAGCCCGGATTTCAAAGGTTTACTGCGCAAAAGGTAGTTGTTGTATTTATTTGAAAGATACATACTTCAAATATTATACTCAAGATTTGAATGCAGTTATCTCACATGTTCAATAAACACTCCTTTTGTTATATGGCATACATCCAGTCTGTAATGGAGTTCTTATAAAAACCTTCTGCAGCATGTCTCCCCAAATCTCACTTTCTGTTTTTGTGGGGGATTGCATACATGTGTCTCCCATCTTAAACGACCATCACCGATTTGAAAGCCTGCATGACAGCTGCTACTAGACGTGCTACAGAAGGCTTGGCTGTAGTGTAGCAACTTTTAAAATTGGGGCATACATTTTGACTCATCCTGCATATTCAAACTTAATGCATTTATTATTGAATTGTATGAATATTTGAAGTTTCTGTTTGTTTTATTCTTTCACAAGTTCAGTGGAAATCTGATAGTACAAGGTTCGTCGAGTATCCCATCGAACACAAAATATCAAAGATTCAATCCTTTTTGGTGTTTGTTATACAATAGATTACTGTTGATAAAATTTCGGATGGCAAATTGTCCACACATATTTATACTAGCTGCCTTCGGTAACCAGCTTGTTCGCTGGGAATATAATTTCAATTGAATCTTATGCATAATTTGATATTCATTGTTCCCTTAACACCAAGACTGAAAATTGCATTTTCCCTAGGAAGTCGGGAGGGCCAGTATGGCCCTTCCTATATTTTTTCAGTGTAGACCAGTTAGATATCTAAAATCTAGAAATATGGTAAAAATCAATTTAATAAGAATATAGTAGAGACTCTCTTGTCATCAGAATTCCATGGGATTTTAGTCTATTTGGACAATCAAAATGTCTGATTAAGCGGAACATAAGGATTTTTTCAATCATATTTATATTTTCTTTGTTCAGATAATTGAGTTTCCACTCTAGATAAATAATAATAATAAACTAAAATACTCCTGTTCAATTAATGAAAGTGAAAATTTATATGATGCTAATCTGATTGATTTTCATTTTGTACAGTTTTCACAGCAACCAAGACACCGCAGTTATCTCTAATCACATTTGCTGTAAACAGTTTTTTTCCAATTGACTTATTGACTGGGACTTCAATCTTCCACATAATTTTACAGTACTTAAAATACCTGTCTGTTGTTACATTTCATTCTTTTCCCAAGTGTGGCTGAGTCAACTTCATAACAACATGTTCGTGAACAGCTTGATCAGCTGGCCTCTTGCTATGTGCACCAGTATAACATAAACTATTCAGCACATATTTTGAATCTATGCAAACAAGCAGCCAAAATTTTATCCCAAACTTGTCGAGCTTACTTGGAATATTTTGGGTGAAAGGGCGTCTAAGCCTTAGATGGAAGAAGTTACTCATCTACAGTGAGACTCACTCCAGGTTTATAACAAGATGCACTATTTTCAATGAAAGGGTACCATAAAGCAGAGGCCAGAGTGAATTTATCTGACTTCATTCGCTCTGATCTTTCTGTTTTGTGATCAAAGCGAGGGAAACATGGATTTCTTTGAAACAATCTCTAATTGTACTCTGTGAGAAAAATGGTGGAACCCAAGCATCCGTCCGTAAAGTATTCTAAGGAGGGTTCTTCACTCTATACAGGCCTCTTGCATACATAATTGAAAAAAAGTTTTTACTTAGACGACGGTGAGCTTCTTCTGTGCATTCTATTATATGTCGTATCAGATGATTGCTGAAAGTCAGTCGCCAAGTGCTAATCACACTGTCTTTGCAAATGTTTCTCTTAGCATACGTTGTTGGACCTTTTTGTTTCCTTCTCTATGTTTTGGGCTGCACATAGGCCTACTGTCCCAGAAGGCGAAATTACTTTCCATACTGTACAGGTTTCGTACGCGTCCTTAAAAGTCCTTACTTTTACATTTAGTCCTTACAAATCCTTATTTTTATGTCCCATTTTTAGAAGGTCCTTACTTTTTACTCTCCATTATTAAAAAATTTAAAATTTCACCGATTATCGTTTTTCTAATTCCTCCTTCTCGGCGGCTCTAATCTCTGTCGACGTGGATCTCGCGGAATGGGGTGGGGGGGACGACACTGCTTGCTTTCTACGAATCCATATCCATCGCATACACTTTGGGAAATAAGGGAGGAGTTACAGATTGCCTTTATTGGCCCATAGGAATGATTGTCAAAAGTGCTGTTACCATTTTTAGGACAGTCAAAGTGATAAACTTTACTTCCATTTTTTGCCAGTGATGTTTTTAAAACTTGTTAATGATTGCGTTCAACATTTCAAAATTTTGAAACCAGAAAATGAAAGAATTGAGAAACCTGAGACCCCAGTGGCAGAATACTTTTCAACAGTCTGCAACGGAGGTTGAGTCTCTTAAAAATAGTCTGCAGAATAGTGCGCGACTATAAATATTTTGCTTTCTTTTTTTAAATACTTATAGTATCAACTTGCAACTATTAAAATAGAACAAATGTAAATTAAAAACCATATAACATCTTTATTATCGGTATAATATAATTGTAATCGGTATAATATAATAATAAACAAAAGCATATGAAGATTAATCTTTTCTTTTGAAGATAATTAACAACAATGAGGTATCAAGTTGTTTCAGAAGTTATATTAAGCATACTACACA
>BGPR01000466.1:503765-595438 GCA_013235015.1 Araneus ventricosus
GGGGCTAACAATTTTTTAATGAATTTTGTTTCAGCTAATGTGTTTGTGAAGTGAGCTACGAAGTAAATGCTTAGTAGTAGTTCGTGTAAAATTAGCATCTAGTAGTAGTACACTATACCTAATAGTAAGGGTGTTTGATTTGTGATCTCGAAACTCACTTGGCACTGTAGATTTTGGCTCACTAACTGCAAGGTGTGCAAAACATGTGCCTTTGATACTCTTCATTTTAGCATCTGAAAGTCATAAGTAAGAAAGTGATCACGCATTGGAACGTTAAAGTTGAAAATATTTGATTTAAATTTGTCCTTTGCATTTTTGTGTTCTAAAATATGTAATTTTATATGGTCCTTGAATTTTTTAAAAAAGGTCCTTGAAAAGTCCTTGAATTCTTTTCATCAATAAGAGTGGGAATCCTGATAGCAATAAACATTAAGATATTACCTTAGCTTTTTACAATGATAGAGAAACACACAAATAAATGTTTGTTTAAACAATGAAAACGGTTTGAATTGCATTGCAACAGTGAAAAGTGTTGTTGTAAATTATGCCAATTTTTTTAAAAATTTATTAAAATTAGAGGAAAAAAAAATCATATCTCAACATAATTGATATCATTGAAAAGGTAATTTTTTGCACTTTCAGATGACGTAAAAATTATTTTTGTGCAGTAATATTTTCAGAAGTTATTAAGGAAAAACGCCAAAATTTTGCTCAATTTTTACCATCAAATTTTAAAGGTTGCTCCAAGGTGCAATATTCTACCCTCCAAAGTATATGTTTGTGTCAACTCAGGCTCCAAGTCCAGTGGTCTGTCCTGTAGAGAGCAAAAAAAAAAAAAGACACACATTCTCCTTTATTATTAGTCGAGATACTAATTTTCTCTGCTTGTGTCGCATGGCAGTTGGGAGTGTGAAACTTGGGTGTCATAAATTATGAGGTCTGTCCCCAATTGGCCCTTGTGATCTTTGAAATGGAAGTTTAATGCAACTGAATCAAACTTTCATAACTGAGTATTATATATTAGTTTATAAAATAATGATTTTATAAGCTGATATATATTACTCGGTTATTTGTTAATTTATTACCTTTTTCTTTTGAATTATTTTATTTTTGATAAGAATGGTCAGGTTTGAATTAATTCAAATATTTATTTTTGAAAGTTAAATTAAGTCTTATGATAAAAATCTAAATCATTCTTTAGTTCATAATTTAATAAAAATTTTTTAAAACCTTCTAAAATATGCAAATCTGTAGAATGATGATATTTGGTCATATTTAAATGAACTATATTTCTAAGCATGGTTTTTTAGTATTCCAAATGAATTAGCTGCCATTATTTCAACCAATTTATTTAGTTTGTTGCTTCTGAAATTGAAGGCATCTGACCTGAACTCAGTTGCATCAAATTCTTGCAGTCAACTGACTAAATTAGTCATTAACATAACAAAAGCAACTGTCAAATGGAGTTAGTCACATTAAACTCAAAAGAAATACAAACTTGAAATAAAAAAAGAAACTTGTAGTTTCAGCAGAGACAAAGCATCAACATAAGGATCCAATGTTATTATTGTTCGATTTCTTGTTGTTTCTTGACTTAAAAATTTAATGATTTTTTGTGTTGAAAACTATTTACTGTTGAGATTGTTTTATTTATATGTTATTTGTTTATAAAAAAAATCCAGTTCCTTGTTAACTGATTTACCATTAACAATATTGCTCTAAAGTAGTATAAAGTTGTGCATTTTTGAACGACGAGATATTTACCCACAATCAACATTTTTAGCAAAAACAAGCTAGTATTTTCAGCAATTTTTTAAAAAAACTTAGCCATTTTTCATGCTATATTTTTTTCAAAGTAATAATTGATTATTTTTGTAACAATTTGTATGCAACTAACATGTAAATGACTATTATGTGGGATGCTAAGGTAACTGTTGGCATGAAGTTTAACACTTTACATCTTGTATTTAAGTTAAATTTCCTCTTTTCCATAGCTGTTCAAGAAGAACGCCAGAGGAACAGAGAAAGAAGTGAGAATGAAGTGGAAAGTACAAGTAACGTACAGCCAGACATCAGCATTGAGAGAATTTATGAAGCTGAAATATGGATGGACACAAAGAAGGAACCAGTATGTTCATCTGTACCATTTTCAAATTTCTCTTGAGAAAAAATCTTTAGGAACTCTAAAGAAATTAAAATGCGAAAACTGTTTTATAGTTCATTTTAATAGCTAAATCATTTTCATTAAAAGCAAAATTCGAGTCTCATTGTTCAGAATTATTCTTAATCTAATAGATAAAGGTGAAAATTTTTGAATATACTGATTTATGAATACTCTATAGAATGAATATGAATGAAATTTATAAATTATACTCTATAGAAATCCATTCTGATGAATAGATTTTTTTCCAATTTTGCTTCTAAATTCTATGAAGCATAAGGAAGGTTTTAGTGAAGCTTTCATGACTGATTTAAATGGTTAATTTTTTATTTATTAAAAACCATGTTTCTAGGTATAGAAAAGATTGGTCGTTTCTTTCTTACTGAATGAAAATCTTAATATAAATAAAAGTCATTGTGGGTATGTGTGTGGGTATGTATGTGGCTATGTTCCACATCTCCTCCTAAACCAATGGACGGTTTTCAACCAAATTTTGTACACTTATCATTTAAGACAAGGGGAAGACACTTATGAACTTTTCTAAGTCCAAAAGTTAATTAAACAGTCAGTTAATTAGAAAATAACCGAAACCGTTTTTCCGCCGTAACTTCGGAGCAAACTGTCCGACAGAAAATATTTTTATACCATCTTAAAGTTCAAATTTTTACCTTTTCAATGATACCAATTTTATTTCTCTGACATTTTCCCTTCGATTGTTATTAATTTTTAAAAGTTCTAAAATTTTAAAATGCGTGCAGACGATTTTGAAATAACGAAGATTTATAGCTACTCCGTTGCTAGGCAACGGTTAGACTTTGAACTAATTCACCTTTATTTCTGAAAATTTTGCTTATTTTTAAAAATATCCATATAATATAATAAATGCGAAAGTGTGTCTGTCTGTTTGTTACGCATTCACGGCAAAACTACCAAACCGATTTGGATGAAAATTGGCAGAGTTGTAGCTTGGAACCCAGGAACGGAGATTGGGTAGGTGACATCATGTTAAATTCATTATTTTTGGCTACAGATAACAATTAAATAATTAACAAGCGATTTGCGATGAAGATTATTACTTTATTTTTCAATCAACTGCCACGTGATCCTTAAGGAATGCGTAAACAAAATGAAATGTCACGTGATCCTTCAGAAAAGCGCAAGCATGTGGAATAACTTATTTTTAAAGTCATGCATCACGTGATCTTGCTGAGAAAAGAAATAATCTCTGGAATAATAACTGAAAAATAAACGCCGGGACAGAAATCTAATGGTAGATATAATATAGTTCCAAGAGTTTTTAGATTAAAATTTAAAAACTAAAGTTAAGTATAACTAAATGAAAATATCGTTCAATATTTACTTAAAATAAGAGCCAAATTTAGTGGAAAGGTTGCCAAAATTATTCTTTATTGCTCTTTTCATCGTCATCCAAAATGTTTTTGGCGGTTAAATTTGTAACCAAACGATTTAGCTAATTACAATAGTTCCGTTTCGAATTTTAATGCTTTAAGAGCTGTTTCTAACCGATTTAAATAGAAAGGATTACACAAACCCAAAGAACACGGAATTCAACGTTTTGTTTACTAAAGAAAGAACTAATTCGAGCTTGGCGCTTGATACAGTTGCCAAATAGATTTGGCGATTGCTTAAATCGGAAGGTTACCGGAAAACGGTCTATGAATCCAAAATAAACAAATCATGATCGTCCATTGACGTATATGATATGGTTGTCAGAGTTTTTAGAATAGGAAGGTATATTTTGTCTTATGTATTCTTTTAAACAGTAGAAGCAGATGACATATAGCATGGTGGATGATATATTCCAAAGAGCAGATGATACCATTGAGTACAATGATGTAATTTACAATAACGGAGACTTAAATTAGTCGTCCAATTATGTATTATCAACCGTCAGAACTTTTGATTTCCCCTTTCTATGTATAACGAAACATTTACATTCGTGAATTTAAAAAAAATAGCAATTCAAATTCTTCGCGCACGAAGTCGCGGGTAACAGCTAGTATTATATATATTTTAAATCATTTTATTTATTTGTGTCCAAATTGCCACTCTTCAATGTGTAAATTTTATATCAACCTTTAAAAACTTTTCTTTACTTGGGGCAAAAATTAGTTTTTGGTGATTTTTAAAAATAATTTGTTAAAGTCTGTAATTGTTCAAGAATTTATGAGATTTGAAAATTGTTTGGTGCAACTGATATTAAGTTAAAAATAAAGTTGCATAGGATAAGAGGATTTTGTGTAATATATTATTTTATATAAAAGTATTTTTTACAGTAAAAAATATTATTTGTATTTTTAAAAATCATGTTTATTTATGCGCTCTTTAGCATTCTGTTGAGCTCTAATATTAAATATATTTTAACTGGCATATAACATTTACACCATATAGCAGTCTGTCAACAGCTGATTTGATATGTGATAACTGTAACTTTTGCTATGTTATAAGTTCTTAAAATTTTGTTCAAGAATAATGAAGTATAAAGAAGGATTTAGTGAAGATTTCCTGACAATGAATTAAATAGTTGTTTTTTTTTTAATTGATAAAATATGTGAATGTTTTCATCCCAAGCAATGCAGGGTATATCAGTTAGTGATAAAAATAACTCTGCTTAATTAGACTTCCTACTTAGATGCATCATTGTCAGCAGTTACTGTGTCGATGTGTTATTATTTCTAATCAAATTGGGAATAGTGTAATATTTCTATTTTTGATTCATTCAATAACTATTTTCCTAATGTTTTTTGTTTAAAGATGGGTCTGGCATGCAGTTGCAGACCAGGCTTCTCGCACTGAAAATTGACCGCTTTCCCCCTCATTTTGTATCAATGGCACTTCATTTTTATTTGCCCCAAATACTTACCTTGCATTGATTGAAGTCTCGGTTGTCTGTGTCGAGGCTTCCACACATAACATAGGACATATTTGCAAACTTTTAAATAACCTCTAGCTAAGAATTGTGTAGGAATGTTAAAATTTTGTTCGAGGATGCCGCTTGAATGAGATTTGACTTCAAATGCAAAATCTGAATATTTTCCCATTACTATTTAACATCTGTAATGTGGAATAAAGAACGGATCAGCTTTTCTTGATTGAAGAGATCGGGCAAGATTTAATCCTTGCACCCATTCTTCCAAGGTTAAATCATGGATCCAAATCCAAGATTTAATCCAGATGGACTTCTTGTTTGAGACATATTATTAAGGAGTTAAAATAGTTCTCCATGAAGTAAGAAGCAGCCATTTAATTGCGTAGATTCATTCTTTGCTGTTAAAAAAATAACTCTTGTCCATATGCCTGCCAGGAAGTGTTAATCTAAAGATATGAACAAAAAATAGTTCTAATGGAAATGGATAAGCCATTTTGTGTGCGATTTGATTGGGTCACTGGAATGTACTGCCGTAATTGTGATGAGCATTTAAAAGGGGAAAATTAGAGAAAGAAGCAAGGAAGATTACCAGCATTAATAGACATATGTTGGACAGAACGAATGAAATTATTTTGATTAGTAAAAATAACATGAAGATACTCCAGACTTAAAAACAATAAATAAATAACACAAAGATGGGAAAATGTATTCTCTTTCAATGGGAAATTTGATAATTGTTTTAATTTTCTTTAGGATGTTACAAATATCTGTCAAGTTGCTGATCAACAACAGATTCAGTTAGTTGAGTGGGCCAAGCATATTCCACACTTTAACAATCTGCCGTTGGAGGACCGAATCACTTTATTGAAAGCTGGTAATGCTTTTACATATGTTGTTGAGCCAAAATATTGAAGACAGCTTTTTAATTTTAAATTATTTCTTTTCTTCTCAGAATATTTTATTTTTGTGATATAATATGTGTATGTGTAAATATTTAAAATATTGGATTGTTGCATTTTAATGTAGAAATTTATTGTATAGTTTATATTGCTGTCATTGTGTTGAATTTAGAAAATTGGACTTGCTTTTATAATAATTTTAGATATCATGCTGAAAACAATGTTTTATAATATAATACAATATTAAATTTCACTTTTCTAATCAAAATGTACCTTTATTAACTTTTTCTCTTCTTAAATTGTAACTGATAAATTTAGTTCAATAACTGATTGTTGTTTAATCTAAGCTGAGTTTTTGGAAAATGTATATAATCAGTACTAAGGTTGTGCATATGTATTTGATTCTAATAATTATAAACGCACAAAGATATGAGTATGAAATAATATGCCTAAATTGAGTTATAAAACACTATGAATATGAGGAATTATTTAAGCAAAGATTGTATTTTTTATGCAAATTTCATATCAAAATCTAACTATAATGCAGTTAAGGGATTTTTAAAATTGTATCAATGAACTAAAAGAAACTTGTAATAAGACACTGAAACAACAGAACTAGTATAAATAGAAATTTTTTGAAATCAAACCTACTTTTAAATTGCAGAATTCTGGGTTTCAAAAGCATATCTGAGTAAACTTCAGCACTATTGTGTTCAGTATCATTTCTTTTAAAGGAAGAATGCTTTTCCTTCATAATCCATATTTATTTCATATTTAAAAGGCTATGAAAGTTGATTTCAGAAAAAAAATGAAAATAGAGCCCAAAAGTAGTTATGCGGAAATCACGTAAACTTGCCAGTGAGAGGAAAATAAAAAAATCATTTACAATATTGCCAACACACTTAAAAAAGATAATGTATTTTTTAAATTAAGTTTGAAATTGTTTATCGATTATAGCACTCGAAGGGTTTAATATTGATTTAGTATACAAAAGTATATTGTTCTCATTCTATTTTTACTGCTGCATTCTGTACCTGGAATTTTTTGTTTGGCTTATCTTTTATGAAGTGTGCAATTATACAAATTATTTTTGTTATTTATTGTTTAAAAACGGGATTTAGTATTTGAGGAAGTATTATTTCTACACTGTGTGGAATGCATAGAAGTACATTTTTTGAACCCAATAAACTCGAAATACTCGTTATGATATCAATTAGCCATTCAAATTGTGTTGAAAGGTGTGACTTGCTATAACTGTTAAATTGGCTGCAGGAGTAGATCTAAAAGAATATGATTTTCCTTCTTTTAGGATCCTAAAAATTAGAAAAGTAAACTCTAAATATTATATGTATAAAAGCTTCAACTTCAAACATTTTGGGATTCTTTTAGTAGACAAGGGGGTGGGGGATTTCAAATATAATGTTCAATAGCTATTTAAATACATTTGACTGTTGAAGGTTTTGAGAAGATATATGATTATTTTCCATTGCAAATATTAAGTTTTGTGTTATGTTGCAAATGGTAATTTTAACAAGTGTCAAAACTTGATTAGTTTCTATAATTAAGCTGAATTTAATCCCGTTTAAGGAATGTAGAAATAAATTCAACTCCTTTTTTAAATTAAAAGATATTAATTATTCGTAACTTACAGATTAAAATGTTTTCGGACTGTTGTGTTTTTTAATTATATAGTTATTACTAGCCGCCTTCGGCGGCCAGCTGGTTGGCCCATTTAGATTAGTTTTTATTTTTGTATTTTATATTAATTATAGCATTACCCGTCACAGTTTCGGCCACAATAACTCAGGAAAGATGAACAAAAAACTGAATATTTTATTGTATTTGACAGATAGTAAAATATTTAAAGACTTAAATTTTAAAATGCCAGCGATACAATTCTGTATGATGCATCGCAGTTAACGAAACTTACAAACTGAGTTTCAAATAACTTTCACTCAATTGATCTATCACTCATCGGTAGAGTGATAAATGCTGAATATGGTCGCGAAAGCCGAACATGCTGGAGACCCGTGTGAACCAGTGGGTACAAAAAGTGAGGCGGCAAAAAATTCATAGACATCTAAAAGACCCGGGAGTATAGGATTTATTAGTTTTCCCTTTTGTAATTCCTAGCTTCAGGCTGTAATTTCTAGTTTCTAATACCAAATTTGATGAGTTATCACTTGAGGAAACTCAAGTTTGGTGGCAGTACTGTACTCTTAAGCCTAACCAAAATTTTAATAAAAAATGACTTATAATGCAATATACAAAAATTTTAAACCGTTTTCAAGCCTCATAATTTTAAAATGGCAGGAAGGCATGAGATTAAATGCTTGAAGAAAGGACGAAAATCATTTCAGTGTACCTCACACACAATAAAAACAAACCTGAAATTAAATACAGTAGACTTAACCAGGATGGTCGGGAAATGCTTCGTTCCAGATAAGCGAATATTCCGGATAATCCAATTTAGGCAAATTTTGGAAAATTATTATACAATGAGACATTGATAGTTTAATTAATACAAAAGAAAAAGAATTAACGAGAAATGTTAATGTTCTTTAGATTTACAATTCGTGCAATTAAGAAGAAAAACAGATGTAGTTTACCTCACTGTTTTGTGAAGAATGAAATGATAGAAGTCTGTTTTTGTTTTCAATTTACTCTTCGACGAATGAATTATACTACACAGATTTCTCAATATAATTTTTTCTGCTTTCATCTTCTTGCTGCACGCAATTAAGTGGCGCCTCAGTGTGTACTAATGTGTCACTGTGACTTCATTTTTGATGAGTTACAAGATTTTCCACATCACTTTCAGGACATTCCATGGGTCAATCCAGGCGAAAATTGGGGCCGTTCACAAAACTCAAATTTACTCAAAACATAGAAATATGACTACTAAAATTGAAGGTTTTACATGGAAAAAAAAAATCACACATATTTTTATTTTTCACTAAAATAAGTTTTTTTTCACAAAAATGGGCCCCTAAAAAAAACCTGGATCAACCCCTGCATTCTTCAAAATTCCTTGTTTCTTCTGAACTACAAGTTACACGGGACACAATATCATCGTCACTTAAAACTTCGCAACATTCCAATGTTGACTGTTCGTTAATCCATTGTTCCACTGCTTCTTCATCCACATTTTCAGAACAGTCTAACTTTCTCAAATCTTATATGATTTTTCTCTGCAAATGAACACTATTGTCGTCATCTGTAGGAACTTCATTTTCCTTATCCATTAAAATTGTGCTCCATGATTTCTTAATCGTGCTGCATTTTACTAAATCAACATAATAAATTGCATACAAAACTGTGAAATTTTTCCAAAAAGAACGCAAATTATTGTATCCTTCCTCTGCTAACTTAAGGAGCAAATTTCTGCGGTGTATTGTCTTAAGGTTTCGAATAACACCCTGATCCATAGGTTGGTTGGATGTGAGCTTTCACATAAGGGGGCAGATGTTTCACAAAGATATTCCCATCTTCCGATTTTAAAATTTCTTCGGATGGGTGACTAGTTGTATCGTCCAGCAGAAGAACAGCTTTTTGAGGAAGACCGACATCTAAATGTTGTCGTACCGCAGGAACGAACGTTTTTTGAAACCAATCGGAAAAAGTTTCTGTAGTCATCCAACTGTTTTGTTGCTGTTATAATTTACAGGAAAACTTGAATCTTTCTTCAGTTTTGAAAAAGCTTGCTGCTTTCTTGCAGTTCCAATAACGGACAAATTTAAAATTGTGAGCACAATACTGTTATGTGTTGTTTCTGCTTCTTATGAACCACTGCATTTTTTTCGGTTCAATATCCTAATGTCTTTTGTGGGAAACACTTCCAATATAAACATGTTTCGTCCGCATTGTATATCTGTTTGGCACTCAAAGTTTCTTCACATACGAAATTCTAACACAAAATGCTCAGCTGCTGATGTGTCACTACTGAATTTTTCACCTTGGACTGTTAGTTGGCATATACCATATCTTTGTGTGAATCTCGTTAACCACACACTCAAAGCATTGAAATCAATGGATATTTTAAGCTCTTCTAAAAAATTGTTTGGCTTTAGCCACACAAACAGCTCCTGATACAGGAATTCCGGCAGCTCTCTGTTGGTTAAACCACAAAACCACGGCTTTATCGAAATCTTCATATGTTGGGGTTTTCATTGTTGTTTCTTTTTTATAATATCTCACACAGTTTGATCACCAGTCTCATATTCAAGCATTAATGATTTAACTGTTTGTCCATTTACTGATTTTTAAATTATTTCCAGCTTTTGATTTATACTAAGAGCGACTCTTTTACGTTTCAACGTGTTAATACTACAAACAGAATGTTAAGCAATTGGAAAATTTTTAATCTGAACAACATTGATACTGCGATGACGGTTGAATCATATCCTGCCTTGCTCCGCCCCGCCAGCATTCCAGAACGAGAGCAAAACTGGTTGGCTTGACGAGTCCAATACAATAGGAAGGGTTGAGAAGAATGCAGTCTTCCCGCACATTCCAATGGCCGCAATCTGTGCTTCCTTTTTTTGGTTCTTCCCAGATAATCCGATCCCGGTTAATTGAGAGTCTACTGTATCTGTTGCCACGCTTTATTAGAATATTACTTTGAAGCAGGTGTAATAAAATATTTCAGCAATACAATGAATACTAAAGTGAAAATTCTGCTTGGGAGTTAATTTCCCAAGAAAACAATTTATAGTATCACAACTGTAACAATTGCACAAGCGCGTGAATAAAAGATTTGCTGAAATAATGAGATGGTTTGAATTTTATTTACAACAATAAAAACATTGCTACAAATCATGTTTTAAAACATTAATTAAAATTGAACAAAATGTCGCATTGGAAATAAGATTGGTGTCATTGAAAAGCTAATTTTTTTATCTTTAAGTTGTCAAAATGGTGTTTTTGCGATAATAGGACCCAAAGTTATCCTAGAAAAACGTTAAGATTTAAAGTAATTTTAAAATAATTTAAATTCTAATTAAAATTTCGAAAAATCCTTTCTTAGTGAGCACCTACTCCCCAAGAATCAACCGCCTGCCAAATTTCAAGTTTCTAGTCCCAGTGGTTTAGGAGATTTCGTGATGAGTGAGTCATTGTATTTGTCTTTTATATATAAAGATTAATACACAGTTATTAATTCTAAAAACTGCTGATAGGTTAATAATAAGTAGACATGACACATTTCCGTGGAAACACGGATTTCCACTTTTTTGGCATCAAATTTAATCATTCTTGGGATCGATGCAAATCTGCATTAAAATTTTTGTTAATATGTTGGGCGAGGTGCGTACAAACACAAAAGACGTGAATAGCACGCAAACAAAAACTGTGTGCCATGTGAAGATTTTGCATATGGCTCTAAGGCAGAAGAGTTTCGAATTCATAAGATATTGAGTAATACTGCCGAAAGTTACGTGTCATCTGAGTTACGTATCGCCGTTTTGCCGCGCTTTGGGGGTCAAAGTTTAGCATTGGGAGGAATGCCTGAAGGTTGTATTCTTTTCTTTCTCGTTTCGTCCAATCGTCTTTCATTTCATCCAATCAGAATTCATTCCGAATTTTGATTGGATGAAAGAAAATCATCCACGAATTTCTTCCAATCTAAATTTCGTGAGAAAAAAAGATCACTAGCTTCTCGTGAAGGAAGCCATTTTATTTTCGCGTTCTTTTTAACATTCTTTTCTTCGTTTTTGATTGTTATTTCGATTTCATTTTTGTTAGTTTTAGTTCCCTAACACTTGTCTATCAACACAGACATGACACATTTGTGCGGAAATGCAGATTTCAGCTTTTTCGGCAGCGAATTTTGTTATTGTGGGATTGATGTAAATCTGCATTAAAATGTTTGGTAATTCGTTGGGGGGGGGGGGTGCAAACACAAAAGACGTGAATAGCACGCAAAAACTGTGCTCCGTGTGCACATTCAAAATAATGTCAGATTTGATAGATTAAAGATCAGGAAGAATGCATATTGAAACATATTCTTCAAATTAGAGTGTTAAGTACAAAATGATGAACAAAGAGCAGTCTGCTGTTGTATATTTTAGAAAAAAGATTTTTTGCGTGAAGCTATTGATTGTAGCATCTGCAAAAATTTAGGGTCATCAGGCGAATGGTTCCAAGAGGAACTTGATAGTAAGAAAATAGCAATGAGGGGAAAAAAAAGAAAGACCTCCCCCCTCAGTCAAAAGAAAGAGAGCAAAATTTAGAAAGTGGAGGAAAATAGCAGATTGAAGTATAAAAGAAAGCTTGAACTGTTAGCTCAAAAAATGAGAAACAAAAGTCTTAATAATTATGTATAATCAAAAAAAGTTTATACATGGACATATATTTTAGTGAGATAATTGTTACTATAGTTTTTATTTTAACAAAACTTTTTACGTAATTCACTTTTTATCCATTAATTTTCTTTTAAATAATAATTCTACAATATTTTTAATATCTCAAGCACTTTTTGTTTATATTAATTCATTTATTGTTCAATTAATCATACTTATTTTACATCTTGGTGTTTACGTTTGACATAATTCCGTATTTATGAAGTTCAGCTTTTTTTGTTCCAAGCCTGTGTCATGTCTGAATGAGAGAAATGTTTGTTTTAAAAAATAGTGCTGTAAGAGACTTATTTTTTTTTTTATTAGAAATTTGCTAATCAAAATATGCTGCAGAAAATGTTGCAAGTTTTCTTATATAAAACGGATGTAATGATATATTGAATTAATTCCTGGGAAAATCATACTTCATCATATTGATATGGCATCTTATTTTTATGTTTTGTTTTTAGTCAAACAGTTGATAGCTTGGGGCTTTTGTAAGTTGGCATGTTTGTGCATTTTTGTCTTGAATTATTTTTCATTATTTTTGCAGGTTGGAATGAAATTTTGATTGCAACATTTTGTCACAAATCCATTGGATGCAAAGATGGAATCATGTTTGCAACTGGGCATGTTGTGCACCGCAACAATGCCATCAATGAAGGCGTGGGGAACATTTATGATCGCCTTCTTCAGGAGCTGGTTGCCAAGATGAGGGAGCTGAAAGTGGACAAGACTGAGCTTGGTTGTCTCAAAACTATCATACTTTTCAATCCAGGTATCTTAACAAAACAGTCTTTTGGCTCTGTAAGAAGACGACTTAAATTTTATTAGTGTTGGGAATGCTATGCAGTGTATCGCTATTCAGCAAAATAGCCTTGAATATGATTTTAAACTAATAGATGTATTTGAAGAGAATTTGATTTAAAAAATCGATAATTCTTATTCTATATACCAGGGGTGGTTAACGTTTTTGCACTGAAAGGCCTCATTAAAGGTCTCAGTTGGGAAAAAGGCCGCACGAGCAGGATCTAAAAGGTTATTGTTCCGTAATTATCATTATATTACAGACAAGTATATTATTGCAATGCAAATAGTAAATAACTGATGAGGCCACAGGGCCCCCCCCCCCCCGCTGTATACTGAAGTTAATATCTGAAACAAGAAATATGAAATATTACAGTGTTTTCTATATCTTTAATATCAGGGCTTCTTAAACTGTGCAAGTGCCTAGAAAATCATTGAAAATATGAAACTTCTTTACAAGGATTTCTTCATTTCAGATTCTTCAACACTTTAATTAAAATAGTTAAAAAGCCATCCTGGCTTTAATTTTCCAACTTTGGGCCTTGAATGTTTTTCTTTTCTTCTTCCCCCACCTTTTTTTTTTTCTTTTCTTTTCCTTCTTTCCTTTTCTTTTGCCTGCAAAGGTATTTTGAGTGGAGAAAGTTTAAGAAGAATTGTTTGAGGAGACACAAAGAAACTCTTTGTCATGCAAAGGTGCTTGTAGTTTTTTGCATACTATTAACTTGATTTGTCTTTGATTGTAAATATTGAATTGATTTTTCCCCTCCCTCTTAATCCAGTATCTTTTGTCATTTGTGTCTGTGGCTCTGTATTAAAGTATAAGGGGTCAGCTAAATTTTTAGTCAGGAATTAAACGGGCCATTTTTTTCAAAGAAAAATATCATTTATATGATACTTGGGTAAGATCTAGTTTAACTTTTGTAAAGGGGTAGAAAATTGAAGTTATTTTTTTTATTTCAATCTATTCTTATTAATCTTTGCTATTGTTTTGTAGCTCTGATTTTTAAAATCTGAAGAACTTTCTTTTACAGTAAAACCTGTACTAAATGGATTCTAAAGGGATTTTCTGTTTTAGACTGGGCTAAATAAGTATACGAGGATTTCCGATGGGATGGAATATTTTTTCCATTTAAGACAAGATGCCATTTCTTACAGAGTTCGTTTTATACAGGTTTTACTGTAATATCAATTACAAATTGGTTAAAGCTTCAGAGTTTTATAAAAAAGTGTCTAGAATATACATTATGTGAAAAGGTTTGGATTAACCAATGAAAAAAGTGTGGCTATATGGCCAAAATGGGTTCTTAGTCCTTAAAAGGAACAAACCAAACCAATGTAAAAAAAATCAAACATTTATGTATTTTATTTCAAAAACAACTTTTGTGGCGTTAGATACCTGTGTTCCTTCATCTATTAATTTTTATTTGAATATTTCCAAGTTATTGGTTCAAGTAGGTACTTGCTTTCAGAAGCTTCAAGATTAATAATAAATTTCATATTCACAGGAGGAAAAAAACTCAATACTGTTGCATCACATATCTGAAAGTTGCTTAATTTATTGTGACATATTTTAATATTGAAAATTTCTTTTTAAAGACCAAATTTTATTTCTATGCTAGTTTATTCGGTAATTAATTCTTTTCTCATATTCTCTTCATACTAAAATGTTTTTTCACAGAGGCAAAAGGATTGAAATCTGTCAATGAAGTTAACAACCTGCGTGACAAAGTTTACACTGCCCTGGAAGAATACTGCAAGCAACACTATCAGTTGCAGAATTCAAGATTTTCTAAACTTCTGCTGCGACTGCCGGCTCTACGTAGCATGGGTTTGAAGTGCCATGAGCATCTATTTTTCTACAAGCTCCTTGGGAATACAACCCCCATTGACAACTTCCTTGTAACGATGCTGGAAAATCCAAGTGATACTTAAAGACAATACCTATTTAGTCATTGTTGATGGATATAGCTATTGTTTCCCATTTTAAACATAAGGACTGTTTATTTTTTACATCTTATTTCAAAAACCAGTAGATTTTTAAATGACTTCATTATTATCCTCACCTTTTTTCAGCACTAAGAAAACAATCTGAAACCAGAGATGATACGTTTCCTTCCAAACAAATTTTATCTTCATGTTGTATTAAGTTTTAAGACTCTTTGCGTTGGAAAATGATGTGCAAACTGGAAATTAAGTCAACTTGGAAGAAATTTTACTGTGTGTAGTTTTAAGCTCGTGTATTTCAGCAAAAATTCACCTTGAATATCAGTGGGAAAAAAAAAAGAAAGAAAATGAATATATGCCTATATATTGGCTTTGAATTTATATTCAAAAGCAGAAAGTGACTAATTATTACTTTTGATATTTTAATTTATATTAAAAAATCATAATGAAGAAAAATTATTTTTTGTTCAATATTGTGTAAATCACAATTGTCTCATATAATTTATCAATTTGTTTTAAAAATAAGAATTTTATTTTTTTAACTAAGCAATTTTTGAAATTTAATTTCTCATTCAATGTACATCTGTTTCACATTTTGTATATAAGTACCTTCAATTATTGTTTTAATATCTGAAAATACAAATTGTTCCATAAGTAACCAGCTGAACTTGAAAGGAGCAGTTTTAAGATATAAGAAATGAACCCCTTGTTAAAATGGCATGGAATGATTCTGTATCTGTGTCTTTTTAGATACCTGAAAGATGGTCAGTTTAATAACGAAAAATATTTTGGTTTTAAGGAACTTTCTCATTTTTTTGCTGTGGGTTTGTACATGTGCTTGCTTTTTTTTTTTTTTCTTCTTTAAATGTGCCTCTTGTTACAAAAGGCATGATTTTAATACGTTTGGTTTTGTAAGTGTATGCCTTGTATTTATTTTTATGTACTGTATTATACAAGCTGGTTTTATTGCAAAAGTGAATTTTTCATCTATATAAAAGATTTAATATACTTATAATGAATTTGTGGTAGAATGTATATTTGTTTGATGATATATGAAATATCTGTTGATGAGAAGTGTGTTTAATAAAGCTATATTTTTAATCTAATATCGAGTTACAAGTGTTAAAGAAAGTGCTCCTCATGAATTATTCTTATATTAAAGGAGGGATTTGGAACATTGTAAAGGGTTGTGAAACTTTAAAATAATTTGATTTTTAAAACTTACTCTATAGTTTTATATAAATATGTTACTCGTTGAGCTGTTAGCTTACATATCTTGCAAACGAAATGTTGAAAGTTGCTTCTAAATTTGTTTTCAGCTCACTGTGTTTTGTTAGGTAAGTGCCTTACATTAACCAGTGTTGCATTTTATTGCTGTTTCTTAAAGCTCAGTAAAATGTGGAGATTTTATTTTTTAAACTATGAAGAAATTGTTGTTACGTGTGGTTGAACTCTGTAGAAAGAAGTTGGCCGAAGACAAATTCATCTGTATTCCTGAATGTTCTTTTTAAAACTGTGTGTTCAGTACAAAAAAAAAGTCTTAATTTTGGTTTCTTCATTGTTTTAATGATCCATGTATGTTTGCTATTGATTTCTGTTCATGTTTGTTTCCAGAATCATGTATAACCCATAGCTTGTCTCATAATCACATGTTCGTAAACTAAAGTTCATAGTACATACCTTTTCATGTGAATGTCGCTCATGAAACTATTTCATTTTGAGTTTCGGACTCATTTAGATATTATGTTTAGGGTACCTTTTTAAGAGATTGTTCTGACAACTGAAACACTGCCAGTTATAGAGTGTATTACTTAAGTTTTTGTCTTTATTTATGTATCATTATCATTAAATGGAAACACTGTTTTCAGAAGTAGTATGAATAGATGAGAAATAATAATGATAAAAAAAGAACAACAAGTGTTTGGTAATTGGTTTTATATGATGGTTATTCATGGTATCATTTTATTGTATTTTTAGTTTCTCTTTTACTGTTATAAAGTCCTGTTCCACAAAGCAGTTTGACTAACTCTTGGAAGAATAATTTTGTACCTTTCATAGTGAATATTAAAAACTATGAATCAGTGTTATTTTTGGATTAAAGTTATTCTCTGAATGGAACTTAGCTTAAATCTCTTGCATAAGTGCGTAAAATTTTGAAGATTACTGGGCAACTCGATGCAAGTTTATTAAAACGTTTGCTGTAGATTTCAGTTTTCGCATCAACACTAAGGGATCAATCTTTGTTGAGTGACATTGCTAGTGAAAATTTTAGTACAGTCATTGTTGAGCGCTTTTTTACGTCTTTCGAAGTGAAGCTTCTGTAGAAAGGATTGCCAGTTGGAAAACACTGTGTCGGAAATTGAAGTGAAATACTGTAGAAAGTAAGAGAGAAAGTGCTAAAAGACGTTATTGTGTTTCAGTTCATTTTTTATATGGTTATGACCAGAGTTTCTTGGGATGAAAGCATTTTCATGTCATCGTGGTTTCTAACCCTCATCTTAATGCATTTTCTATGGTAACATAAATTTTTATTCATAAGAAAATTAACTATTCAATTAATTGTTATGAAACCTTCGTTAAAAACTTCCTTTTGCTTCATAGCATTTGTGAGTAAAATTTGAAGGAAATCTATTGAGTAGTTTGGAGACCTATAAGCATGCAAATTATTTATGAATTTTTACTTTTTTATTTATATAAATTAGCTAGCAGCATGCGAGTGAGGAAATCGCAAAGTGCTGGCATATAAATTCATGTTACCATCTGCACATCGGTAGTTGTTCTTATTTAAATATACATTTTCTGTGAGATATAAATTATCTGAAATTGTTAAAAATGCAGTATACATCAGCTCAAGAGTCAGAGAAGATTATGCAAAATAACTGGCCATATTGAAGGTCTACTACAGAAGTTTCACTTCAACTTTATATTTGTAGGGGTGAGGCACATATGCTTTTTAACATCTAATTTAAGCACAGCTTGAATAATTATTACTTGTGGGTGTTTTTAATGTTAGCTTTTTGTTTTGAAAAAAAAAAACACTTCATTGCTGTATATTCGTTAAATTTCAAATTATTCCTACAGTTTAGGTAATTTTTTTTTGTGAGTTTAGGAGACAGAATTTATTACTGCTATGCATAAGAGAAAATATTTTGCTTATGATATAATGAGACATGTAAACGTGAACACTTGTACTCTAATGGATGAATATGATACCAGTGTATTTGTAATATTAGCTAGATATTAAAAATTTATTTATTTACACATAAAAATTATGATATTTATAAATTTTAAAAATATATTTATATATTTCGTACAAATTATTCTATATAAGATTAATTATCATTTAGAGTAGAAAAATATGATTTATACATATCATAAAGTTAATTTTTGTATGTTTTGATTATTTGTACAAAAGAAAATATATAGATCTCGGTTTTAAAAAAACTATGAATTGCCTTTCCCTTGTGTTTTGCAAACTTCGCTAAACAAGTATTAACCTTTTTTTTTACTAGTAATCAATTGGTTTGTGAAAAACGCCTGTGTATTTCTAAATTCAGTGCAGTTTATAATAAAACCCATATTCATGCACTGAACTAAAACTTGAAAAAAAAGTATTAAATGTTTTAAATTTAAGATGTTAAAATTTCTTGTTTTGGTGAATTTTTTCCAAAGTTATTTTCTGTTTCTCAATGTTTCACTGAACTATAATAATTTACATAATTTGGAATAAATAAAGTCGATAATTAATTTTAATACATTACTTAATGGAAATGTACTTTTTTTATATGCATACACATTTAAATTTAAAAGTCGGTTTCTTCAGTGGTGATATTTATTTATGATGAAATAGCAATGTGCAATTAATCACTGCCACAAACCTTTTAGTCCCTTTGTAATTGTATTGCGCAACATCGACAATATTATGGGGTTGTTTAAATTATCTTTTCTTTTTTAGTATTCTGTACAAATATATACTTAGTTATGCAACTAACCCAGGGTTGTGTATCAAAGAAACATATAGTGTTCTTACTTTTAGATAATTGTAAATTTCTTTTTATATTCAGATTTTACATGTAATTCGTTTCTATTAAAATTTTGTGTGGAATGAATTTTTTTCTTGGGAAGAAAACCTTTACATTTTAAACATTTCTGAAGTCTATGTATACTGTAAACTTAAATGGTTTAAGGTTGTAGGATTTGGTTTGTGCTCTTGTTAAATTCATATACCTGTTGAAATGTATGTATTGTATTGTTAAGAGTAATAGTATATTTCAGTGAAAGTTTTTGAAGAGATATTATGAAATATATTAATGAATTCTATTAAAATAGTAATTACTTAAGCTAGTGGAAGAAAAGGAAACTATTAATGAAAATGTTGAATTCCTTTTGGTTAGGTATTTGTATGTTTTTAAGAATTGCATTTTCTAAGAACTAGCAGTTGTTAAATATACATTTGTAACAAACTCAAGTTTTTTTAAAGGGTACATATTTATATGATCTGCAAGAAGTATTTGTGTGTTGGGATTTATACTTTCATACGAAAATAGTTTAGTTACACTATTGTATCTATATAATTTACAAATGATCACTCAGGTCTTGTTCACTGTGATTTGATTGAAGCACTATAATTGTATACTGGTAATACGCATGCTTAAATTATTGCTATGCACTTTGTCATATATTTCTGCACAGCATCAAGAGAAAAATTGTGTTTTCAGCTGGTTTCTTCTGTTTTGATGTCGCAAAGCTTCTATTAAAGGCTGAAATCACTGCCATTTTTGAACTTTCTCAATATACTTTTCTGTGTATTTTTTTATACTCTTTTAATAATACTATGAACTTTTTCATTAATTTATGGTTAATGTCACATTTAAGTGTAAGTTTTCATTGATATCAGTGCTTTTAAATAAAACTATCTGTAAGCAAGCTTGGATTCTTTTTTGCTTATTAATTTCTTTTCTTCGGTTCAAGATTAATAAGAAAGAACTTTTATTTACTAATAATGGATGTACCCATTGATGGCAGCTCATCTATTGGGAACCTTGAAACCTTATTCATGTTTGTCAACTTTACCTTACCGATTGATAGTTCATGATTGCATACAAGTAACACATTACATCCTGCCACAGCATTTAAGATGCGAGTATCTACTGTCACTTCATGAAGCACCATCGTCAATGGAAATTAAAACCATGGGCTTCACAAGGCACAGCACCAAATTGATTGAGTTAGTGCTCAAAATGGCTGTGATGTGCATGGCAAAATATCCCTTGAAGCAGGGAAATTGGTATGTCGAGAGCTTCAGCACTTCTTACTTCCCCCCCTGCAACTTTCCTCTCAACTTTTGTTATTTTGCCTAGTATTCACGTGAAAGAAAGAAAAAAAAATTCTGGCTTAATATTTGTGATTAAAATATTTTTCATAAGAGGGAAAATAAACCAATTTTTTTTGAGTACCCTTTTTCTTTTATGATACTTCCAAGGTTAATCAATACAAATGTTAAATGATTTGAAAGCTATTGTGAAATAATCTTACCAATGCACTTGTTTCAATCTAGTTAAACAGACCCCAAATACTGCTTATTTAATACTGTTTAAAAAAAAAAAATCATACACTTGAATGTAAAAATTTTTGTTTAATAAAAAGTTGCTGGGGTGATTGCGAATCCATTTCATAAAATCCTGAAAATTAGCGTGGTATAAAAATCTTACACAATTTCAAAAAATTCAGAATGTTAATGTAATATACATGCATATTAAAAAAAAGATTTTCACCAATTTATTCAGACAAGAAGTTTGAGTACCTCACTACTTAATGTAATTTAAAAGTTTCACATTTTTATAATATATTAGTTTGAAAACAAAATTTGAAATGGATAAGGAATCTCTGAAAAAAAAACTTCCAGATCTGAGAAAGTAAAAACTCCGGAATCGCCCTCTAGGTCAGCAACGATCCTTGGGAAATACATTTTGCAGCATTACTTATATATTTAAGATTTGACTGCCACTGGTTATAACTCATTAATAAAAGATTATCTGTATAAAGCCTATTTTGGATGTGGCATCTCTAAACAGTTCATTGGTTATTTGTAGTAACATATAATTTCTACATTTTGTCCTTTGCTAACAAGATTTAAAATATTAGGATCTTCATTCTGAACATTATTTAGAACCTACATTCATAGAAACATTATTCATGACGGTGATGTGGATCGGTCTCGAGGTCTACCTCTTGCGTTTTTGGTCGACTTTGCGTGTATTCCTTACGTAAAGTATCTTTTTCCCTTTTTTCTTTTGTGTTTTGCAGTTAACAGGTAAGCTTCACTGTCCATTTGTTGTTTACTGGTTTATTATCCTGTTGGAAAAACGTATTCATGATTTGAAATTTCAACTATTGACGATGACATTTGTATGAATACAGCCACCCCAGAAAACATGGGTACCATTGTGAACAATATCTACTTTAAAAGCAACGAACTTGTTATCCATGCTGGCCAAAAAGACTTTAATGAAATAAACGTCATAATTTTGAACGCAGACAGGAACAAGAAAATACCTCATTTGAACCCATTCCTAGTTCAAGCTTTTGTTAAACAAGCAGTTAATCGCCATGAAAACATTGATAACATGAAATACACGAGGCATGGAAAAATCCCATTCCCATTTGCGCACACCAAGGATCCCATTTGCGCTGTCCAATTTCTCTCATTGAATAAATTCATGGAAATAGATGTCCCCACGAACATCATATGGGACAATTTATGTTCTAGATTTTTGATATTCCGGTTAACACTCCCTTGGAGGAGTTAGCTGAAGAAATCCAAGTTAAAAATAACCTTGACGTTGTCGAGATGAGATTTCTCAAACAAAACTCGTCGAAACAAACAACTCTGGTATTGATAACAGTCCTAGGAACAACTATCCCCGATGCAATCAAAATTTGGTTCATTAATCAAAAAATTCAACATTTTATCGATCGCCAGTGCACAAAATGCCACTCTCTCACACACCCTTCACGAACATGTGACAAAGATAACGTATGTTCCCGTTGCAGTGAAATACATACTGGGCCTTGCCAGGGTCCCGAAAAAATGTATTAACTGCACTGGTCCACATAATGCGAAATCGAACCTATGCCCGGCTTACATAAGAGAAAAAAAAAGTATTAGAACTCAAATGCCGGAATCGTATTACTACTGGAGAAGATAGAAGACTGATTCAATCGCAAAATATGAACTACTCGGAGACTGTCAAAGTTTTCTTTGAGCTTCTGCCGAGCTACAAGAAACAGTTACATCAAAATTTGAAGCGCTCATTCAATCTGTAAACGAAAAATTTGAAGGCCTCCTTCAAGCTGTCAACGAAAAATTGGAAACACAGACCGCAACTTTTGCGAATATGTTGCATAAAACCATTGAATCAATCATGCAAAACATGTACAAAATAATCGTGCAGTCTAGAGACAAACACATCGCCTACTCGCAAAAAGAAGCTACCAAAGAATTTAGATCTTAGTTCAAGCCTTCCCATGCAATGGGATGCAGGTGGCAAGAACGCTTAAGTCAATTAGTCGGCCCTTTTTCTCTTCCCAAAAGCATTGGGTCAATTGTTTTTTCTGCCTTGCTCCCTTAAAGTGTTTCCTTTGCAATGCTTTCAAGTTGTTTTTTCAAGCATTGGAGTTTTTTTGCTTTTTTTCAACTACTCAGTTAGCTTTTTTAATTTGTCGTCGCTGTAATTTCTTTGTCTTTTCAGTGTAGCTTCAGCAGCTTTTTTCTAATTTTTCATGTCTTTCGTTCAGTGGAATTTGCAGGTCTTAATAAATAAAAAGATCTGGCTTCATCAACCGTTTTCTACTGCAAACTTTGGATCTTCCAGGAAACCTTTTTAAAACGGACGATAATTTGTCTCGCTCCTAATAAAATTTTTTTTTCGAAACTCATCGAAGAACAGAGATTTGGTGGCTTTAATATGGTATTCCCAAAAATATATCAGGAAGAGTGATTTATTCCATCGAAAATGATCCCAATCTAGTCTGGCTGTAGAAATCCATTCTAAAAATCTAAACTCACCATCATAAACATTTTGCTTACTACATGGTTTCAACATTGCATCCATTAAACGTTTCTCGACTCCCTTAGCATCTCGACTTTCATTTTTGGAGATTTCAACCTCCATCATCCTCTTTGGGGGAGTTCAAGTCATCGCTCAGTGAAAGCTTTGTTGATTGGCTTAATAATTCAAATTTTTCCATGCTTAACACCTCTGTTCCAACTCATATTTCTAATCCTCATACTTCATCGACCATTGACCCTAACTTTGTGCTCGGCTTCGATTTCATCAATGAAATTGATTGGTTTTTTTGACTGTACTTTGAAAGCGATCATATCCCCATCGTACTTCCTGGTCAAAATTTCAGAACACAACCCATTCCATTAAAACTATAATCTGAAACCAATCATTGCAAAATCAATTGAAATTATTAATACAACAAGCCAACCTAACATTGATTTGATAACAGATCAAATTTCAAGAACCATCAGTGCCCATACATCAAACAAAATTCTAGTTGATAAAAGATTATCCAATTGATGGAATGCCACTTTCATAATTTGAACATCTGAAAAAATTTGTCTTGGAATAAAGCCAGAAGAAATATATTTAATCACTCTGTAGTCGCAATAAGAAATACAGAAGTAAGTTTAAATTTCATTTCAAAAAAGCCAAAGAAAATTACTGATAATCATCGTAGAATTTCTAGAAATCCACGTATGTTTTTTTCAAAATTCTGAACAAATTATCAAGTCATACAAATCTAATGTTAAAAAATCACGAGATCATTTTTTCATAGATAATAGGTATGTCACCACCCCATAAAGCAGAGCAAATTATTCGCCAATCATTTTTCAAGTTATTTCATGAAGTACAGCCTATTCCTTGGATTATAGCATTTGAAAATGAATTTTGAATAGAAATATAGAAATTTTGGGAGCTCAAAAGAGCAATTAGTAAGACAAAAAATCCACTCCAGGTAGCAAATAACATTCCATCAATCTGGTTCAAAAATCTTGATGATGCTTCCTTTAAAATTCTGGGTATGTTGCAACAATAACTTATTCGTCTGTTCTTCCCAAAGCCACAAGCCACCATCATTATCCCAATTCCTAAACCCAATAAAGATAAAACTAAATTAACTTCTTACAGACCAATAGCCCTTACTGTTTTTCTGTAAAATCTTCGAGCGTATTTTAGCGCATCGTATAACTCATTTCCTCACCAGTTAGAAAAAGTTAAACCCAAACCAACATGGATTCCTCCCTTTTAGAGATAACCATACAGCAATTTATAGAATTTATTCAGCGATTCGAAGGCCCGGAAAAACAAGAAATTTTTTGTTGCTGTCAGCCTGATATCAAAGTGCTTACGACTCTGAAACAGCATGTTGATGATCTCATTCTCAAATGCCTCAACTATGTATATCTGGTAAAGTTACTAAATGGATGCACCACTTCTTACAGGAACGGTCTTTTTCAGAGTTAAAACACAAGGATCCGTGCCTTCACCCATTCTTTATGTAATTTTATGAATGACTTTTCGAAACTCTGGGTAATAATGTAGAAATGTTCAATTTTGCCGATGATATTTTTTGTTTATTCTACCCACCACTCTTTAACCTATATCCAAACCTAAAATTCAGAATACTTTGAACTATTTATAAATGGTGCTGTTATTGGGAAATTAACTATCTGCCCGGAAAAAGCGCAATAATTGAATTGTCAAACAAATAGGTCACCTCCTTTCCGAAATAACTTATGCTGGTATTCCACTTCCATGAATGAATCGATCCAAATACCTTGGAATCCAGTTCTCAAAAATACAACTAAACGAAATATTCCTTTCAGAAGTTTACTGAAATAAAGGCGCTAAAAATTATGGTCTTAGATGCTTGGTTATAAAAAATGGTCCTGGAGAACCAAACATTTAATCACAATTACTAATAACAGTATCCTTAGCCTTTTTTTCTAAGTGACTCTCCAATCATTAAACAGATTTTAGACATTCACCCCAAAGCCTGCAATGTCATACAAACTACAGCCCTTAGAATGCTTGGGTTCCAATTTGACGCCTAATGTTATCTTGCTAAGTCTAACTGGGAGAGTACTGTCTGGAAAATTAAGCGGTTAGCGATGCAATTTTTATAACACAAATCATGCGACTCAACCCTTTTCCTGCATTATTCTCATAATTCCTGGTAGAATTTATCATCACAACTGTCCCGAAAAAGATGCAGAGTCTTCAAATTCTTTTCCCCAACCTCAGTTGATTCCAGACCATATATTCTCTTCCATTTTTCCAATCAACCCTAACTATATGAAATTTTTTAAGACTTTATTTTCAAAACAAAGAACTTCCTTCTTCATTAATCTCACTTCTGATTTCATTGAATGCATCCAAGATTTTCATCAAATCATTTATCATCGCATACTGGATTCAGTTCTAAATCTCACTGTCACACCTCCATTGTAAAAAAAAGTGTTTTTTTCTTATTTACAGAATTTTGCTATCGTATTCACCTTAATTCTTATGTTTCTCATAAGTCTTAGAGATATGCTAAGCATTGGATGAACTCGTTATTCCGAAACAGAATATTTTTAATCCTCTCAGACAGTTTTTTTCGGCACTTTCTTTCTCTGAAAAACTTATCTCCCACTCCCAAAATTCATGCAGCGTTCTGGCTGCAAAAATCCATATCCGGAAAAATCTCAATAAAAAAATTGCACTTTTGTGGGTTCCTGGACATTCTGGGGTTTCTTGGAGATGAAAGAAAAGGCGAAGACTCTATCATAACGCAAGTATCAGATTTTTCACCTTTATATAGATTGGATTGCCTCAGAGACATCTTTTCCCACCTTAAAAAGCAATCGTACAAATAACTGCTGAAGAAAACTACCATAAAAGTAAATATCAGTATTGATTGGAAACATCCCGGACATTCTAACCATTTCTAAATGGACTGGTAACTGATACAAGATAGATTAATTGCTCGCATTATTAGCAAAACTATTACAACCCTGGTCTTCTTTCTAGATTCAGCCTCCACCCCCGATCCTTTGTAAGAGTATGCAACAGAATAATGACATCTCTCACATTCTGCTAAGGTGCCAAAATATGCATCTGTTAGAGTTATACTCTGGAAAGAAGCAAATATAGTTTCTGCAAACATCACTTATGATATTACTCTTGTCAACAAAATCATCTTCTCATCTTTGTTCCAAACTCTGAAGTACTTCGACATTGATTAACTGCATCCATTTGGCAACAAACGGTTCCGATCCATTGTTTACTCACCATTTTCGACGTGTTCTGAATTACCGCTGGGAGGGACGATTTAATACTGTCAAGGACTGGTTTAATCTTTGCTATGGAACTACCTGCAGTAGGGTGGATCGAAAATTCAAAGTGGATAATCAGCATAGAAAGTGCAAAAGTTGTCTTTAAAGACATTTGTTACACCATATGCAAAATTTTTTTTCAACTTTGTTTAATGTCTTCCGGTACCCCCAAAACACTTAAATATTAGCAAAAACGATTTTTTGTAAAATTTCGAATTAAAATAAAAAAATGTTAAATAAACGATTGTACAGGGAGGAAACGTAGAGAGGGGGAGGCGAAGGAATGATAAAATACCAACAACAAATTGGAAACTATCCTTAATAGAAAAATTTCGTGTTTGTTCGATATCACATTTTGTAAAACTATTGTAGATTTCGATACATATAAATGCTAAAGACATAGAAAATTCCACTTGCTGAGTGATTGTTTATGAAAGATCAAAGATTAGAAAGTAAAATGGTTATTGGAGGAGTGGACATGTTGCGACTTAAAAAAGAAAAGGAAGAAAACAGATCGAACAGAAGGAAAAAGTAAAACGGTTCAAAACTGACGCTGATGCTGCTCTTGCTCAATCAATGGAGATACTTCAGCTCAACACTATGTCTTCGTCCTCGTATACAGATACGGATATAATTACAGCGGAATATCAAATCATAAAATCATTTAGATTTCCCCTACCTTAGCAAGCGAATGTGATCGATACGGAATTTCAGATAGAGCAGCTGCTTCGTTTGCCAGTTCTGTTTTCAAGACATTGGAATTGTATGCGAAGGAGAGACTTCGCATGTGGTGGTACCAATAAAATTCGTAGACAGCGTAAAGCTTTAAAATGCAGTTGCAGAGTCACTACTAAGTTAGCAGTGTCTTGGTCTGCTCTTTTAACCGGATTATATTTCGATGGGAGAAAAGACAACACAAAATTACTAACCACGAAGGAGGGAGCGTTATGCTTTTGCAATCAGACCCTAACTCTGTGGCCATCGGACATTTACTGCCATAACAGGAGGAGCTAAAACCACCAAAGAAGCAATACTCAATTTTTTTTTGTATCAAATAATATGCAATTAAATGTGCTAACAGTAATTGGATGCGATGGAGCAAATGTTATTTTGGGCACAAGGAGGTATTATTCAGCAGTGTAACTGGCCTCAATAGTCTATTACAATGGTGCATTTTGTTTGCTTCAAACAAATGAGTTACTAAATCATCTACTAAATTCTTTGGATGGTGCAACAGCTGGTCCTAAACAATTCATGCGACCAATTGGTAAAAGCAATCAAACCTGCGAGAACAATACCTGTAGATCCTTTTTCTTCAATAAGTGTGGATAACATGTCGGGTCAATATAGAGAGAGTGGTTCTCGCTTAATGATTGTAATATCTATATGATGATATTTGCTTAGCGATATATCACGTGTTAGATATTATTCTGACATGGCATTAAGAGAAAGTCTGGTCCAGTTGCTCACTCAAAGGTGAATAACAATTTGCGGTAGAATTTTAGGTCGTATGTGGTCTGAGAAAAAACCATCTGACAATCTTAGTATTCTTACAGCATATATTATGAAGGTGTAATACCCAGCCTGTGTGGTTCCATGTCAAGACAAAATACTACATATAACAGAAGGAGCGCGGCATATTTGGAAGACTTATCTCATTTTCTAGATATTTAGGGAACCCAATTTAAGAAATATAGTAGACACTTTTATTCAAGGAAATAGCTTCTTTTGCCATCCTGAAAAATTTATTTATTGTCAATATGCAGATAACAGAGAGAATATAAGGTCTCTAGCACTACGAAAGTAATTTATTACTTTAGGAATAGGAAACAGAGGATCATCAGAATAAGAATTTTTGAAGTGCCAAAAACAGACTTTTAAAAGCGAAAGATTATTTTGCACTTATTAACTGCTTAACACCACCTCTTTTGATGACTGTGCCATTTAAAGAAATTGGGGCCATGGTAAAATTTAAAAAACAGAGGAATTAATAAAAATATCCATGCCATACTCAGCTATAGAAGATGTTTTTTAGCTTGAGTGTCTGAAGCCTCGAAAAGTGTATATGGAGAGAAGATAGAGACACTACTTCTTATTGAGGTAGATACAACCAAGAGAGTCTTATCAAGCATTATAATGCAAAAGGATTATATCCTTTAGAAATATCATAAATCTTCAAATAATAAATTAAAAAAAATCTATGATGTTAAGTTCACTTTTTACAAGTTTTGCTGAATTAGCTGACTATTAAATTTTATACTTCATGTATTATTATAAAATTATAATTATTTATAAGTTTGTACTTTAATACTTGAATAGTCTGCCAATTTTCAAATATTTTTCATTAATTAACAATTTTTAATAGATATTAGTAAATATAGAATTTTAACTTTTTTGGAGGGGCGTTTGGGCCGCAAGAAGGTATGAATGAATAATAATAAAAAAATAAACTAATATACCCAAAACAAAACTTTCTTACCCGGCGCTAAAGGGAATTTTGAAAATATTTTTTTTTAATTTCCAAAAAAAAAAAAAAAAAAAATGTCATTTATAATGGTGTTGTAGGGCACTTGGACTGCCGGAAGATGTAAAGATGGATTTCAATAAAAAAATTATGTAAACTAATATATACATAAGACACAACTTTCCACCCCATACAAAATAATTTCAAACAAAACAAAAAAAACCAATTTTCATAAAATTCAATTTTTTGACGCTAGACACCAGAAGATATAAATGAATTTCAATAAAAAAAAATTGTATAAACTAATAGCAAGACTAACTTTCCGCCCCATGCAGATATAATTTCAAAAAAAAAAAAAATTCCTATGCTTTTCGATCCACCTACTGCCTCAGTTTTCTTGGGCAAATTAGTACTGCATCTAATTGGAGTAGGGGATATAGCCTTTGGCACCTTCAAATCCCGTAGCACAAATTCAGATCAAGTCATTATTCTGACATATATGCTATTAGTTAACCCATATCATACCAAGAACTAAAAAATTAATATTTTTTTTATAAAATCTTAAATGTGTTTCTCCGGGATATGTATACACATTATAAAATCAAAAATTACAAAACTTTTATTAGTTTCAGGCTGTCTAAAAATAGAACTACTAGAATGCATCACATACACACATACCTAGTGTTTATAGTGGCAACCAAGGTTAATTCACAGAGAATTGATAGAAACTAAATTCATGACTATAAATTGGACTCTAACATCTTAAAATAAAAAAGATATTGCCCAGACCTGAATTACTTTTCAACATTTGCAGTTCCAATCCACTAGTGCATATCTTGCAAAATACAGAGTTTTTAAACAAATATGCAAGAATGTTCAGGTCTATTGGCATTGATAATGCCTCTATCTGTATATCAAATGTTAAGGTGGTCTCTAAAAAGCTTAAAATCACCAAAATCATATCCAGTACCCTCTAATATGTATTGCTGAAGCTAAAAATTTTGTCAAAATGGTCCGACATATCACTATAAGTAATGTGTGAAACTCCAAGTGCAAAATAGCCTAATATTTTTAAAAATCAAAAACCCAAAATATTTCATTCAATTTCGTTAATTTCTTTAGTAGTATGGTGAGGATAGATAGGCCCCAAAGTGCCGGTCAGATATGCTCTTGGACTCTTTCATAGTAATAAAAGCTAATTTTGTTCATTTTTGAAGAAAATAAATATCATGAAGAGTTTTAATAATAGTTTCTCAACGGTTAAAAATTCTTTTTAATGAAAAAAACGTCTAATTTTTTTGAAATACGATATTTTGATCTCTGGTGTGTATAGTAATTCGGCAACCCTATGCGGAAAACCTTTGAATACAACGATTATGGGTCTTCTAGAACGTGAAGGAGTCCTCCTCTGCTGCCGCGTAATTGCATTCTTCTTTCCAAGGTCGAAATGTAAGCTAAACGGTTCCCCTACTTGGATGGAAGGTTTATTGCAGTTTTTTTTTTTTTCTGCTGTAGAGAAGGGGATTTTCATTCTGCTGCTGCCTGCGATTAACCAGATTTCTTTTTGTAGCGTCTTATCATATACAGTGGCGGACTAGAGTGTTGCCATTTGCCGATGTGCGGCCTATACAGAAGACAATTTGGGCCCCCCAGAAATATGGGGAGAGAAAAAAGAACTTTTCTCTAAAGAAAATAAATAAAATATTTATCCGGTCATTTTAGGTAAAGAAGATAAAATATGATAATTATTATATACTTTCCATAGGCATTGTATATAATACCTAGCCATTCTATAAGAATGACAAATGCTATTTAGGCAAAAGTATGAGAAGAAGATCATAAGGCTCTATTATTTACAAGGGCCATTACTTTCCTCAAGAATGCAAAATGTTATGAAAAATAAAAATGCGTAAAAATCTTTTATCAAAATACTAAAGTAAATTGAAAGTTACACATATTGAAGTTTTTGGCTTTTTTAGCAAAGAAAACAAAATAAAATGTGAACCACATGTTACATCAAGGAAGGAAATAATTTATTTTGATTTGCATGTTTTATTTCTTATAAAATTGAATGGACGATTTCTTTCATACTTTGCCGTTTGTCATTTGGTTGGTCAATAGTAGATGCCTAGGAAACGTGCGTACCTTCCAGTTTCTGTATTCTATATTCCATTACTATGTAGATTGATTTGAACTTCAATTTTCTTTAAGAGTATTTTCTGTAAAACATGGTTCTTTCAAGTATAATTGCGACTCTTTTATGTTATGTAAATAATATACGCATAAAAAAATTAAATTTAACTACATGATAAAAAAAATCTTCAATGGTGTCTGAAAACCAATTCAGCAACAAAATCTCATTAGAAACTCTGATATTGTTCTTTGTTAAGTATATATTTTAATTTTATTGTTCTATAAAATTAAAGCATATAAAATATTTGAAGTCAAAGCACACTGCTGACAAAAAAATGATAGATTATATGTAAAAATGTTTTTAAATCCGATATTTTTACTTTAATAGTATATCTTATGATTATAATTCACGGCTATTGTAAAATTCAAAAGATAATTGAATTGCAGTGTATTTTTTTAACAAAGGAAATAAATAAATTTAGCAAAAAAAATTATTTTAGACTCAATTTTCAAAATGCATTCACAGTTCGAGTTGCAGAACTTCCGTCTCAAATTTTATTTTGATAATATAATTCTAAAATGGTTTTACGGAAGAAAGAGTAGCCGAACCTGCCGTAAAGAGCATCCTACTATCATTTTGTTAGCGATAGGAAACAAGTTTAATGGTTTGTAACAGGGCTTGTTCACCCACCCACCCTCTTTGCTATTCACGCAAGAATACCCATATACGATTACAACTACTAGTAATACGCATGCGCTCAGTGATATCGTCAACGTTATGTACAGAGAAATTTCCCAAGATTCAGTCAGACGCATGCGCCAACATTTTTTCAACTCTGAGAAGGCGGTGCAGGGTAACAAGATCGTAGGCTCGCTTTCGCCGAGGTTGGAGTCAGCGACATCTAGATATTTGGAAGTCGACTAAAAACTTTTAGACGGTAACCACGTTAAGCACAAGTGGCGTTATATTTTTTAGATGGTTGTTGGATTTGCAGCACTAGTTTTAGCTGGCATCTTTGTCGGTTTTCTCGAATTTTTACATTAACATGTTTCTTTTTTAACCTTTACAAAAGCATTAACTTATGGAACACCGGATTTTCTGCAAGATGGTTTCCTTGGAATAGAAAGTCCCAAATAGGCAACTGTTATATGTCTTCAAAAATCAAGCAGGCTCAGACTATCATCACTAGGTAACTGATTGAGCTTCCATGAAGCAACAGATGCTGTTTCAAGCACATTAATAAATAAAGGCCAGTATCATTCCCCCCCCCCCCTTGTATTGAAGTAATACAAGGCTGCTGCATGATTATCAAACAGATCGACTCGGTTTTTATGTTTATTGTTGAATGTATGCACATTGGTACCCGTTTTCTGCCATGTGAAAAATTTAGAAGGCATTTTAAAATACTAGCATAAAAATTATTTTCAAAAGAAAAAATTCCGATCATACGGAAATGAGAAAAACTAAGTCTGCTTTGATGAATTTCAAAATACAAACCGACTTCATGAGCTGCCGTTTGATAACAAATAACTCCCCCCGGATGTCTGGCCGATGATATGCACCCGACAAACAGACTGTTAGGCGCCTGCGTTAGTTGTAGAGTAGCAATCCTTGGAATGTAACACAGAAAGAAAGGATTTTCTCCATTACTTAACTGATGGGTGTTAGGTAGTAGCGGATTGTACAATCGTCCCACTTTTAGGACAGTAGGAAATGCAAGGAACAATGACCTTCTAGATAATTTTTTTGACAATGGTTTTTTACTGGTATTTAAAAGTATGGAATATTATCTCAATAAATTTATATGTATGTTTTATTGGAGCTCAAAACTTTAAAAAACATGCGTGTTGAAAATTTAATAAAAAATATCCAAAATTAATTTAAATTTGTGATACAGACAAATATATATTTAAATGACTCTTGAATAATAAATCGTCTTTAATTTGAATTAAAACATTCAAAAGAATTTATATAAAGGCCACTTATGTGTGCTGTCCTATTTTTAGGACAATGAGGAAATATGGTTTAAGAACTTGTCAAAAGAAAAATCTGTTACAGCAGATTCCCTCCCCAGATCAAACTTTACTGCCACTTTATTAATCATTTCCCATTTCAGAATAAATTTCAAATAACAAAAAGAATAAGGGAGAGACATAATTCAATGAATAGAATAGGCGTGAAAGCTTCTAAAACAGTATGATTTCAACCCTCCGATTCCTAAGGACATTGGGATAAAGAGCCTTAAGGAATCGGCAAGTCTCTTTTGGCAAGTTCTTAACCCATATATCCTCATTGTCCTAAAAATAGGACCTCTAAATGCGGGAACACCTAAGCAAGGAAAATTCACTTCCCCGAGTCAATAACCACAATGACAGCTGGCACTGTCTGAATTCTAAGGAAAAACCCCTTTTCCCCCAAACACATCAGGGCGAGCCACTCTAAGTAAGAAAGCATGCGAGTGTGAAATCATTCACGCTGAACGAAAGGGGGTGATAATTTCAGAGTTATATTCGGACGGCCACTGTCTTTTGCATGAAGGGATGTTCCCGTATCGATAGTGAAATGCCTATAAAAATTTACTTTGTTAGGGAACCTTATGGCTAAGCTACACGTAAACGATTCGACATTTTTCGTAATCATTAATCCCAGTAAATCATGTGGTCACCGAACGTAACTAGTTATCAAAGAAACGTTCAGAAATATGTTTACAATTATTAATTGCAGATTTTGGTTTTGGCTGTAAATTTCCATCATATAAAAACTGGTGGTAATCACAATTTAAATCCTTTGTCCCAGAATAAGAGTTTTTAAATCCTGATGGTAGCTGCATTATTAAATACCAAAAGGTTAATTTATTGATAAAGAAAAAAAGCACATTATAAGTTAAGCATTTTAATTGTATATGTAGTAAAATGTTAGGATGATTTTCACAACATTTCTATTGAACTTGAAACAAGCAAAATTATAGAAGTAAAAAAATGTAGGCAAATCTAGAATAATTTGTTTCCTATTTATAAATCCGTTACCTTTTAACTGCCAATGAAATATTACATACTTTATTCCCCCACACCATTTGATCCAGCTTTACTGTCACTTTTAAAATAACATCCCTCTCCCCAATTCTAACACATGGGCAAGTCCCAGCAGAATCCCTGTTGAAGGTCAATTTCATTACATTCTAAAACAGTGGGCATAGTTATAGAGCTTGCAACAAATTAAAGAGGTAGGTATTTTGTAAAGACATAATATATATCCATGACAGTTAAAACATAGACTCTGTAAAGCATATACAGTAAAAGCTTAACTAACCGGCATGCTCAGGAAACGCCGATTTCCGGGTACCTGAAAAGTCTGGATAGTTGAGTGTGACGTGAAAACTGCCGCCCCGCCAACTCTTTTTAGATTTTTTCGGCCAAATAATTTGTTTTTGAAATGTGCATTAAATATAATTTTTAAGAATACTACTGTATTTCCCATAACACTGTATATACAATATTAGTTGATATAAATTAACAAAATTATAATTAAATATTAATAGAGAATAAATTAAAAATAATTTAAAAGATTTTTGCATTAAACTGAAAAGCGCATATGCAGCTACAATACAAGAAACAAAATTATTAATTCGAAATTTAAGTTGAAAAAAATAATAATAGAAGTAAACAATATTAAAATGACAATAATACACTTTTTATGCGCGCTAACGCAGCAGCATTAAGTGAAATTTTATTGTATATACAAAACATATTATGAAGATTTTAATTTAACATTGATGATAAAAAAAAAAAAGTATGATCTGTAGCTGATTTTTTACCGTAAATATATTGATTGTAAAAATATAAACTTATAAAAATAGCGGACGAAACTGAAAAATATTTTACTCAGCAAGCATAATAAAACTCTTTTAAGTGATCATAAACAAATCGCAGATTGAATATCAAAACTAATTATCTTTTAAAAAATTGCAAGAGTTATTGTGCAATACACTCGCCTCCAATTCTGCTGCACGTGATATTACGTAATCAGAATCAACATCTGCCCGTATTTGGAGAGCAAATAAATAAAGGAAAAGAAAGAGACTTACCAATCTAGAGTAACCATCAGCCTTTTTTTGCCGATTCTGTCCTTTTACCTTTTTTTTGTTGATTTTGTTTTTCAGCGAAAGGTGAGGACCTTTTATTTTATTTTTGGTTCTCACTTTTGCTTCTGAAACCCCACATAAAACAAGTCTGTGTACGTCACAGTACTGTATATTGCTTTTTTTCCCCCCTTCTACGCCCCTCCGTGCAGAGCAGACGTGCTAAATTATGGCCCACAGATGTAAAATTTTTAGAAAAACTAATTTTCTTATTTTTCCGGTTAGTTGAGCTTTCCAGATACTTGAATGCCGGATAATCGAGAATTTACTGTATATACATCCAGGGCAGTTAAGAGGTTAAAACAGATAATCTTCCTCAAACCACACTCATAGATTTCAGTGGCGGTGAGTTAGGGGGCAATAGCCCCCTAATTTTTTCTGGAAAAAATTAAACTTTAATTTCTTTTGAGCTGTCTAAAACTAGGAATGATAAAAAAAAAAGGAAAAGGAAAAAGGACTTTTCCGGGAAAGCTAGCTAATTTTGCAACTAAATTTGGACGTGTACGTGGTGTTATGTCTACCCCATATTTACTCGCGTGTACTTTTTAAATGTCAGTAAATTTTTGCCCCATCACTTTTTTCACCCAATTGCCACCACTGATAGATTTCTAGGTAACTTAAATACAAAAATTTGTAGGCCACATTTTATTAGACATAAAAAATAAAATAGGATGAAGACAGAAATGTTCCCATTATTTTTTACCAATAAAAAAATACTTCTGATGTAAAGCTATAAATTCATCATATCTGTATCAACAAATTTCTAGACAGAATTAACCAAGGGATTTAATTTAGTAAATTAACTACAAAAATTCTGTTTTAACAAAAGTTTTATTATGATTATTTGAAATTAGCCATTAGCAGCACACTTCCCATATTATTTCCCGACAGTAGAAAAATTAATGCAAGTAATAAAATAATAACAGCTCACATAATTTCTACATTCATAGCAATAATAACTTTTGGCAAAATAAATATGACAATTAAGTTAGTGAGAGTATTATGAACTTATGTGTAAATGTAACTAAGAAAGCACTTTATAATTAGTAACACTCAACAGGCAAGTAAACAGTAATAATAATACAAATATTATGGTCACAGAGAAAAATATAATTAAAGTAACCAGATTAGCAGAAAATCCTGATTTGGGCCTAGCTGCTTGTCACAAATTTGAATATTAAAATGTCCCAATTTTTATTTATCAGTAAATAACCAATATAAAAAAATAATTAACAAGAGTTAATTTTTAAAAAAATTAGCTTCTGAACATTTCTTCCCACTTTTACTATACAGAGTAAATTATATAAGGTAGTCATGCTAATCCGGCCTCTGCTTGTCTGGACATCCAGACGGGAATTACCCCATCTAAAACTTTTATTATGTGCATTTTAAGGTAAATTCTGTTTAATCTGGACCCATCTACTCCGAATAAGCAGGACTCGAATATAATTAACATGCATGAAACAGCCTGAAGAAAAAATAGCAAAAGTAGTGACCAAAATTGTATTTAAGTAGCTTCATCTCTTCCTGATTTAATAAAATGTTTAAATCACTTAACTATTTCTGAATGTTAAATTTAATCCATTTCCAATACCCCCTCTCTACTAGCACCCTCAGATGAAGTTCAGAAAATCTGGTCACTTTAATGTTCAAACAACAGTACTAATAAAAGCATTATGGTTACAGGGAAAATCTTAGAACTAAAGAGCAAACTGCAATTTAATTATTATAATCAAGATATTTTATCATTATCACTTTTTCCTTTTTTGGTCTATAAATTTTGTCAGTACTATTATAATATAAAAACATAATTTGAAGAAATATTGCTTCCACAACTGAATTCTTTGTGATGTTCATCACACAAATTAGTCTTATTATTCTCATTTGTCATCATAAAAATGACTTCTTTAACAGTGGAGCACGAAATTTGCAGTGCTTTATTCTTCCAAATTCTTTAATATTAATAAGCAAAATGAATAAAAAATTAACTTGATTAATCTTTTTGAAATAAATTTCCTCCTTATTTATTAAAGAAGCCTTCGTTTTCTTATTTATTATTTAAGTTTGCAGGCACTGCACAATTTTTGAATGAAAACAGGGCTGTGAACAGACAAGAAACCGCAATTTAATCCATTTTACACATAGAACTGTAAAAAAAAAAATCATTTCCATGTATAAACAAATTAGTATATAAATATTTTAAAACTTTAAGTGCTATGGTGATTAACTATACAAAAACAAATTTCCTTCTTCCCTAAATTTTTTTTACAAGTTATTTATGAAGAAACACAGCTAATTGATTAAGTAGGCATTAAACAGATGAAAACATTCGATATTAAGATTTTTATTCAGTTAGTCACAGTTTTAGAAATAAAATACTGTTTTGTCCATAGCCATTCACTTTCAAAATCCCAAAATGACTTTTCTGCATTAAAAAAGTATAAAAATATGAATGGCATAAATACAACAATGAATCTTAATGTTTTTCATGATTGAATAAAAAAATTTGTACATTTTTTATATTTTATTTCTCAGTCAATTTTATTAAAACATTTTTTAAAAAAATAACCAAATGCGGTGGTACACGTGCTGTACAGAAGAAAACAATACACAAGTGCTAAAAATATCACAAATAAAAATGTGATTGTTCTGCATATTTTGTCCTTAAGTTAAATAAATTTTGAATATAGTTCTTAACCATAGCGTTTCCATCATTTCATGCTCATAAAAACAACCTAATAGAACATTTTGCTTTGTTTGCATCAACCAAGATATTCCCTTCAAATCTGAATAATACAACTCTCTATATTCCAAAAACAAGACAGAAATTAAATCACAACCAACATATAAATATCAAACAATCTCCACTGGATAGTTTATAGTTCACATTCTTTCTTTTTTTAATTCCAAAAACAGTTCATCATTGCAATTCACATGGTGCATCTAGTCCGAAAGACCTGCGGCCTACATTTGACAAGATGCACCTATCTGACTGCTGTACAGACTCCACTATAGGTTGTGGCAAATCACAATCAATAAAAACTGGACGGTGTATGATATTATTCAGAAGTTCATTCTTAATATTGGCCACTTTTTGAAGAAGAGAATGATCTTTCTTCGGTTTACATGCCAAAGCTTTTGAAAACAGGGTTTGCTTAGTATTTACTCTAGATTTTTTACTGGGAACCACATCATTAAATTCAAAGAGATTTGATGTGTCTTGAGATGAATCTGAAGGCAATTTATCTCCACAGTAAAACAGAATTTTATTGGGGCTGAAACATTCTAAACTTTGGTTTTCAACACTTGTATACTGTTTGATGGGAGATGTAGGGGGAAATTGGTGCTCAGCAGATTTAATACATTCACGAAGATCGATGAGAGTGATTTGTTCATCATCATTTACAAAATCACTTCTACTAATTGATATATCATCTTCTCCTAACAATGTATCACCATAGATACCAATTGTTTCTATTCCACTCTGGATATTCTCAGAAGTCCTTCCATCAATACAGTCATAATTCATCAGTTTCTCATCACACTCAATCGAGTTATTTCTTACAACATGAGAATCATTAATGTTTAAGCATTCTACGAAATCCTGCATACTTGAGCTGTCTTTAAAAACACTTCCATTACGTTTCTCAGCTTTATTTAAAGATGCCAAAACAGGATTTTTAAATTCTTGGCTAACAATAGTCATCAAATCAGACATGCTCATTTCTTCATTGTCGTTTCTGGCATCTTCACTGTCAGAATGTTTCACAGCTATACTGGCATCTGATTTCTTAGACAAAAGTGTGTTGAAAGAAAATTGATTATCAGAAGAATAATCAAAAAATGAAAACCCTTTGTGTGCAGAATCAAAAGAACTATAACCGCTATCAGATTCAAATACTTTATCTGTTAGAAGATTATTCTTCGTTGAAGAGTTTTTTGGCGAACTATTTTCCTTTTCACTATAACTAGAAGCAGACGAATTACTTGATGAAGAACTCGATCCAATATCAAATGTAAAGTCATTAAGTGAATCAGATATACCATTAGTATCTTTAAAATACAAATTTGAGCTGCCAAAACTTATTGGCTTACTATTTAAGATGGATGATGCTGATTTATTTGATTTATCAATATCAATAGATGACAAATCCGCTAAACATGATTCATTTTTGACATCTAAAGCTTCTATATTACCACGGTTACAACTACCAACTTTATTATCATTAGAATCTCCAAGATCTATGGATGACAAAAGATCAAATAAATCAGCAACAGGTGGTTCATTTTCCATTTCGAATTTGTTTGCAACTTTTGTTCCAACTTTAGTAACATCAGAATCTTCAATATTTATAGATGACAATAAATCAGACATATTACCTTCGACCTTTAATGATGAATTATTAGATGACACAGAATCTGCACACTCATTCTTGACAATTTCGAAATCCAGTAGGCCAATATCGCAATCCCGAGTATTTTTTCTTTGACAATATTCAAAGGTTGAACCACCCTCATCTTTTTCAGAGATGTCATGTGCAGTCGACAGCAAAAGGTCCGATAAACCATCACAAACTTCAACGTTCGAAATTATTTTCATTTTATCGTAAGATGCAGTTTTCTTGGATTTAAAATTTCCCGCACCGGAATCTACTGCCCCTTCTAAATCGGTAGAATTTAACAAATCTAGTAAATCGAGATCAATGTCACTATCATTGGTTGATTTTATCTCATCTGAAGGGCGGTCATCACATGTAGAGGTAGATAAGGGCGATTGTGAATGAATTAAAAAATTATCACTTCGTTTATCACACCCACAAATGAAACTGCTGTTATTTTTAACATCATTACGACAAACTTGATCATTAAGGAAGATTCCCTGGAAAACGGACTCACTTGCACTACCAGGTGATTCATCTCCTGTTTCAAGGCTGACTATTCTAGGTGAAGAAACGGCGCACTTCTTGGAACCAACAATATTTCTGAAGTTAAAACTTATTCCGGCCATTTAAACTGGTTGATTTTGAACTTTATCATGGAGGGTCGATAATTCCTCGGCTTTTTAAAATTTTTTGATGGAATAATAATCGAAAAACAACATTTACTTCAAATAAATACTGGACAGAGATGTTTATAAACATGGCAATCCCTGCTCCAGATTTGGAAAACACGTGATGCCAGTTCTGAAGAACGTAACGTAGTAAAGGTATTTAAAAAATCCGAAGGATTGCCATTTTTAACTATGGTAAATAAATGGTAAACCAAGAAATTAATAAACTCTCCTATTCAGTGTCAAAATTCATAAGACAGTAGAATTTTTACGTAAAAGGCCTTTATTTGAATTTACTTACACATTTATTAACCGCTTAACTTAACAGCCCGAGAATACTCGTGCATCGAATTATCGAAATTTTAGTCTTATGAACTAAAATTGAATAATTAATTAGCTTTATAATTTGACACAAAAAATATGTAGGATCCATAAACATCTGAAGTATCCTATGCCTTCTTAGATGAATGAAAACGGCAGCCCCTTTCCAAGACAGGAGGGGTCATCTTATTAGATAGCAAAGAAAACTATTCAGTTAAGTGGTTAAAATTATTGAATTCAGGCCACTGTTATTGACACAGCTCCTGAATATCGGAATCTGTCAGAAAGCGAGGTTCTGACATTTTTTAATGCAATTTTTCATTAACCATTACCATTGGTTATTTGCAGGTCTATTCTGGTACCCCCGGTTGGATTGGGAGACGTCACATTTTCCGCCCGTTAACGGCAAGTTCAATTCTCTTACCCGTTTTTCCAACCGGCTGGGATCTCGCTCGGTCGAAAAAAGGACTCCTATTTCTCGCCAACTCTGTACCTGGCGTAAACGCTATTCGTTAGCGAGAAGTGTTGCTTCGATATCAAAACTTATCAAATTTTCGTTTAAAATGGAGGCTGCTAAGACGTTAATTGTGTTTTGAAAGGGTTTATCGGGATAAATGTAATCCATATGACCAATCTGAAGAAGAATTTATCAATTACTTTAGATTTTCAAAAAAGTAGTTAAATCTTTTATCCAATTTTAATAATGTAATCTAATAATTTAATACGACAAAGTAATTAAATCTTTAAAAGTAGTTAAATTTTTTACTACTCCACCAAGATAGTCAATGATGATAGTTGAAAATTAGCAAAGATCAATTACATTTAAAGATTAATTACTTAATATTTTCTTATTAAATTAAATTAGGGTAACATTTCAACATTTTTTTAAACATTGAGTGTGGAATGACTTTCCTCATTCGGTATATATCATTACAATTTTTTTATTTGTGTTTCAATTCAAAGAAATATGTCAAATATTTACAAAGTAATTGCAAAATCTAACAATAAAAGAATTTTTATTGTTCCTTGATAAAGATGTAATTTTTTTAATGCTGTTAAAACTTGCTGAATTTAATAACTTTTTTCATGTTTTATTTTCTTATGTAATTGAAAAAATAAACAAATGGTTTGTAATATTAATTTATAAGATTTATTCATGTTAAAATAACTGGCATGGAAAAAAGTTTATTACTTTTCCTCTCTCTAGAAAACTGGTATAATTACATCAATATATTGAAAAAAAGACTGCAATTTATATTCTATAAATGTATAATATTATTATAAATGTATATTTTGTAAAAAAATAGTTTAACCCCCCCCCCTTAACAATGGACTTATGAAAGCAAGAAAGATGCATTATATTGCATCTTATAAGAGCAGAAGTTAAATCTTCCCACCTCTTACCCTTGGTGTCTTTTGAAAAGATGCGATCAACTTTCCCACTTAAAATTTGTGGATATTTTTTCAAAATAATCCAACATAATTTCGAATTAGGAAGTAAATGTACGCTTCTCCATAGTTCCTTTGGCGATTCAAAACTCGAACTGACAAGGAGAGGGCATGGCGTGGGAAATTCAATTCGCGATGAAACTTGGCATATTAGTAGCATACCATTAGGGTGTTCACCCATTAATCTAAAAAAGGGCAATGGCCAGCCAATTCGGAGGCCTCAAACTTTTTGCACAACTTATATACCAGTAACTCTTCACAAGCAACAGGTGCTCAGATAGTTTCGATGTCAGTGCGTTGCACTACTATTCGCTAGGTCTGCAGTTCGGTCCTGGGTACCGTATTTTTTATTTCTTTCAAAATTATTCCAAATTAAATTAAAATTAAAAGATATTTTAAATTAAAACTTTAATTATTTTCATACAGAAAATAACTTCGTTTATATGATACTTGAATTACAGATAAAATAATAATAAAAATAATATATAAATAGTAAAATAAAATTATAAATACATCTTTAATGGTGATAAATATTAACTATAATAAAACTTATCATTCTAAATTCATTGAAAGTTTTAAATTATTGCGTTTTTATGTTCGCAAATTCTTCGTTCTTATTTTATCTTGGAAACAGTAGAGCATGTGAATATATTGAATACGTATGCAGGTGGTTCAATATCTTAATGATGTAAAAATAGCAGAGAGCAGCTGTTAATCTATTAAATTCGTAGGCAGATGGTCCGAAATTTCAATAATTGAAAAGGGACCATTGGGTAAATATCTTTACTCATTATTGTATGAAATTAGTAGAATTAATTTACAAAATTTATGAGTGATGAAGCCTAAAATATATCTTTCATGTTGAGGGTAATTGTAGTTATGATTTATTAACTTTAATAAAGTATATAAACTATAAAGTATATTAACTTTAAATAGTAGTAATTATATTTACTACTATTTTAGTACTTATAAAGTAAATTTACAAATAATTCAAGAATAGCAATTTTATGTATAAAAAATTAATATTTTAATTAACAATAGTTAAATGTTTTTCATTTAATTTGTAATAATTTTGAAAAACTTAAAAACAATGTCAATCTTTCTAATCAAAGAGAGATCATTTTTAATGTGAGCGAAGTTTGTATTGCTACAAATCTAAAGGACCGTTGCTCTTGTGAACAATAGTCATTTATCAATTGTGCAAGGCGTCAAAATATTTTTTATTTCCAGTGTTTTTATGTTAATCATTATTCCGGTTTTTGTATATAATTTAATGTAGAAATATAAAATTACTAGTACAAAATGAAAGATAAAATGGAAATTAATTAGTAAATCTAGAATAAACTTCTAAAATTTATGAAAGATAATGCCTAAACAAAAATGTTTTATGATGTGAGTCTTTAGAGATAAAATCTATCAAAATTAAAGATGTATTTATAATTATTTTACTGTTTATATATTATCATTTTATCTGTAATTCAAGTATCATATAAATAAAGTTATTTTCTACCTAAAAAAAATTAAAGTTTTAATTTAAAATATTTTTTAATTTTTAATGTAATTTGGAATAATTTTGAAAGAAATAAAAAACGGCAGCCAGGACCGAACTGCGGAGCTAGCGAATGGTAGTCCAGTGCACTGACATCTAAGCTATCTGAGCACTTGTTGCTTGAGAAGAGTTACTGGTATATAAGTTGTGCAAAAAGTTTGAGGCCTCCGAATTGGCTGGCCATTGCCCTTTTTTAGATTAATGGGTGAACACCCTAATGGTATGCTACTAATATGCCAAGTTTCATCCCGAATTGAATTTCCCGAGTCGTGCTCTCTCCTTGTGAATCTGAAACCATAAACAAAAATATCGCAGACGATCGCTTGATTTGCTGCGCGCGCAGCAGAAACATGTCACTTCTTAGCGTAAAGCGAGATGTTCGAAACGACCGAGGTACGAGAATCAGACCCCGTCTTTCGGTCGAGAAAAAGCCATTAACGTCCCGCGGTCGAAAGGCGAAACGCTCCCAACCCAACCGGGGTACGAGAATAGACCCGTTGGTATAGAGCTTAACCAAATATTGCTGTGCATATGGACGAGTTTTGTGGTTTGTTTATTTACATTAAAAACGCTTTGAAGGTTCCATCCCAGATAGCAATTTTAGTTTGCAGCAAAGTTTCAGCAATCTTGCTCTGCAAAATCTGCAACGAGTCTATTCCGTCAAATTTCCTGCACGTTAACAACGGGAAAAGTGACGTCTCCCAACCCAAACGGGGGTACCAGAATAGACCCACAAGCTTGCAACAAATTTGACATGACAAGAGTGCAAGCTTGAAACGAGCTTGCAGCACGTTAACGTCAGCTTCGAAGTCACCACGCGACGAACTTGGAGCAAGCTGGTCACGTCAAACTCATTGCAAAGGCAGAGTACGAACACAACCTCGGAATAGAACTCGCGACCTAGCACGTGCTGACAAGACGTTCTAAACCACTCGGCCAGCTAGACTTCGAGAGTAGAAGATAGATTGTGCTAATAGATCGCGCTTACGATTTATTTTAAACTCTTTTCCTGATTTCATTAATTTTTTTAAATTTTGTGTTGAGAACATGATTTGAAATCAAAGAGAGAACGATTTTCGCTAATAACTATGTTTCGCTAGTAGAATAAATTATGAAATTAGTGTTCAAAAGTAATTACTTTTAAAATGGGACAAAATGTAAGTTATTATTTTTCAACAAACATTGACTGTTTTTTAGGTTTAATTTTGTTTATAAACGTTAGAATTTCAACATTAAGAAAAAGGCGATATAGTTTTCTTTAAAGTGCGAGTTCTATATTTAGTAAAAAGATGGAAAATGTTTCAAAATTTTTTTAATAAAAAAGTTAGTTTTTTCACAAATTATCATTGATTTATTGAATTAATAAAAAGAAGGACGGTCTAGGCGATATTATCAAAAATCGTATGTTTTCTTTAAAACACAGACAAAGATAATTATCTCTTTTTGTGCTATCATCTTTGCAGCAAGCTTGTTTTGCAAATGTGCTCTGAATTTGTCATGACACCTTCACAGCAAGCTTTCATTGCAAGGAGGGGTGGAGCTAGTTGTCACGTCGAACTTGTGGCAAACTCGTTTTGCAAGCGAGGGTGGCGATTGTACATTGTTAGTTTGCCACAGTTTCGCTTCAAGTTTGACGCATCAAATTTGCCATGCCAAGATAATATCAAGTAAAAATCAAACTTGCTGCAAACGTATGTGCTATCTGGGATCATGTACACTTGCAGCAAGTTTGATTTTTCTTGATATTAGCTTGTCATGACAAACTTGATGCAGCAACTTTGCAGCGAACTTCCTGCAAAGAAACAAAGCATAATCGACCACCCCACTTGCAAAACAAGTTTGCTGTGAAGATATGTGACGACGAACTTCACACGACGATTGCAAAACAAGTTTGCTGCAGAGATGATAGCACACTTACAGATAATCTTTGTCTCTGTTTTAAATAAGCATCTGATTTTTAATAGCATCTCCTATACCGTCCTTCGTTTTATTAATTCAATAAATCAATGATAACTTGTAAAAAAATTAACTTTTTTATAAAAGATAATTTTGAAACATTTTCCATCTTTTTACTAAATATAGAACTCACACTTTAAAGAAAACTATATCGTCTTTTCCTTAATGTTGAAATTTTAACGTTTATAAACAAAATTAAACCTAAAAAACAGTCAATGTTTGTTGAAAAATAATAACTTACATTTTGTCCCATTTAAAAAGTAATTATTTTTTAACCCTAATTTCATAATTTATTCTACTAGCAAAACGTAGTTATTAGCGAAAATCGCTCTCTCTTTGGCTTCAAATCATATTCTCAACACGAAATTGAAAAAATTAATGAAATCAAGAAAAGGGTTTAAAATAAATCGTATGCGCGATCTATCTTCGCTCAGAGTCTAGCTGGCTGAATGGTTAGGACGACAGGTTTAGGAAGCGAGATGTCGCGGGTTCGAATCCGAGGTTGTGTTCGTACTCAGTTTTTGCTATAGTTTGCAATGAGTTTGACGCCGCAAGCTTGTGACAAGTTTGTTTGCTCTTGTCGTGTCAAATTTGATTTGCAGAGCAAGATTGCTGCAAACTAAAATTGCTATCTGGGTTGTAAACCATAGCAAAAACAGAGTACGCAGACAAACCTCGTATTTGAACCCCCGACAATCCACTGCATAACCAGACGCCTTAACTACTCAATCAGCTGGACTCTGAGAGGAGAAGATAGATTGCGCTATTAGATAGTGCACGTTTTATTTTAAACTGTTTTCTTGATTTCATTATTGTCTTGTTCTGCTGTTAACGTATGTGTCCTGGCTCTCTGGCATTGCACGCTGCCCTGCTGCTGGTTCTCTCCCTCATGGAAAACTGTCTCCCTCCGAATCTGCTAATTAAGTTCTGTTGGTTCGGTATATTTAAAAACAGGTATAGTGTTGTTTTACATCATAAATTTCAGCCAGGCTCGGATGCTTGGGAGTTCATTTTTATAATAGGAAGGATATTTTCTTTCCTTTGGAAATTTAAATCCTCCTAATTGATTACTCTCGTGGTTTTATAATAGTTTTAATGCTGAGTTGTTGTTGTTGTGTGTGTTGGTGTGTTTGTGCTTGTCTGGTTTGTGTGGATTTTCTTTTTAAATGATTTTATAAATTGTCGTTTTATAGTGCACTGCTTTAATGCGATTGTGTTTTGACCACCCGAAATGGGTGTAGTTTGTTAGTCAATGGTTTATTTTCTCTTTGGTTCGATGAATGAGTACTTTAAGAGTTTTATATGTATGTAACAATTGTTATTTTCATATTTTTATATAGATATCCTTTTTATTCTTTTGCTCTCCATCGACCAGACAACAGTTGTTCATCTCTAAAATGCAATTAAACACCACCCATGTTTTCGGGTGATGCTAGTACACCTTGAAGTTTTAACCCTTAAATGCACAGCGTTGCTTTTAAGCAGCGTACCCAATTTTGTCTTCTAAAATCTTGAGAATAAGACCGAAGCTCTAATGCCTGTTGTTGCCATATAGAAATTTTCTTAAACAACTTAATTTGACAACATAGAGATGGCAGCCTGAGTGCTGATAAAAAATAAAAATAAACTGATGCTTTTCGCTTGAGGTGGATTCTTTTTAGCTTTATTTGTACGCTTGAGAATACCATATTTTATTCTACAATGTTGAAGCAAATTCCTTATCCGTATTATTATTTATTAAAATTCATCTCTGTTTTACATTATAGAATTTTATCAAGGAAATTTTTATCTCAAATAAAGCCTAGTGTAGCAAACTTGTTTTAGCCGTAAACCATTCTTAACACAAAATAGGATTATTCAAAGTATTTTTCCTATGTTTTATTCATGAAATGAAAGTTAAAAAACATCTTAAAATCAATTTTTTAAAAATCGGCTGTAAAAAGTTAATAGTTCCGCGTGGGGCTTGGTGGTGCGGGCTGTGAACTCCTTGGTGTCCGAGTCTATGCGATCCTGGTTCTGGGACTCGGCTTGTGCTCTCTTCTCTGCCCGGGTGAACCTCCTTCGTGCTGGGTAGTTTGGTTTCCTTCCCCTCCTTGTTTGTTAGGGCTTTGGTTGGGTAGGGGCGGAGTGGGCTCTTGAGCATCACACCAGTGAGAGGGCGCTTCACCCCTTCGTATGATTTATCGTGCAACAGGCCCAATACGCGACGGATCTTCAGCAGAATCGGGTTTCGACAGAAGTTTTCAGCAGAAGTGGTCGACACCATACCACTACGACCATGTACCACGACCTCAAATCTTCACGATATTCTACAGGATTCAGTGCATCGAAAACATCGTGCGATATCTTTGTGCTAAAAGGGTTGTTTTATTTTTATTGAAATTGCAGTAATTCCTGCTGTGCATATTTTTTACACACTTTTATTTAATTTGTCTTCTTTCATGTGGGTTAAGATTTAATTTTGTAATCAATTTTTCTCTCTCTTCCTAATGTGCCAGAGATTTCAAATCTTGATGATATTAAACTATTTTAATATTTTTCTTATCTTAATTACCAGTTAACTGATTAACATAATACTAGCTTATGCCTCGCATAGCAACTTCGGAGCGCACATCATGATTTCCCGCCAAATTAGCGCATTCTGCCTCCGCAGTTGATGAGAGGGGCTAAGGTTCATTGGGGCCGTAGCCCCATAAATCTGACAGATATGGCTTGATGAAAATGGAAATTATACCTGTTAGTTAATGCATGTACCAAATGCAGAGAATTTATTCAGGAATAATATTAGAAATAAATATGTGTGCAGATTCTGTTTCCTTTTTTGTAATTTTCAAGGATTAAAAGTAAATCCATCAAACTATTAAGCTACTAAAAGGAAGAGATAATAATGGGAGGCAGAAGAAGATAATGATCCCAAGTGAAAAAACTCGGGGAGAATATTTTGTCACTCAAGGACCGTCGTACCCCGCAGCGTTGAGTTAGGATTACGATGGATTGGCGAGTATGCTATCGGCACTTACAAAACGAAAGTAAAACAGGGTCTTTGATGATTTCGACTCTCATTTGCATCGCAGTTTGGGATTTTGGAGATTGCTCAATTGGTTGAAATCTAGAAGTTGGTACACACTCTCAAAACGCCGCCAGATCGCCAAAGCAAGATCTTGATCGCTGCACTTCATTGGCACAAAGTCGCCAAAGATAATGCAAATAATACATTCATTAGCTTTGGCGACTTGGCATCATTTTAAGAGTGTGTACAAACTTCCAGATTTCAATCGCTGAATTTTGGAGGAAAGGGTTTGATAAAATTTGTTTGCAAGTTTTTGTTTGAGAAAAGCTGAAGTCAATCACTTAAACTATATTGACGTTGACTTGAGCGTTCACTGGCTCGCCTAAGCCCATCTGCTTCATTTCTAACTGATCTCTTTTGAATCATTTCATGCAAAGGTTCGTTATATTGTGAGAAATATTTTGAAGTCAATGTCTTAAACATATGTTCTATATGTATTATATGTGTTTCTGATTGGTTTAAGGTTGTAAATATAACTTCGCAAGATAGTGGGGGACAAAGAAAGTACCTCCTCGAGAGACAGGTTATGACGTCTGTTATACTGGAAGCAATGCTGACTCCAAAATGGATGAAAACGTTGGATAAACCTTTAAAGACTGCGTTGAAGAACAGATCTTTTGTGTGTGAGTGGAGGGCGCGAGTTCTACTGTTCTCAGAACTACTAGTATTGCATTTGTCGGACCAACATCATGGTATGAAGAAGTACCCAACATTTTTGATCGGGCGAAGAGAGGTCTAAGTTTTAACTCGACCGTTTAGCATTTTGTCTATCTTTAAACTTGTTTGTGACGCAATTACGACCAAACGCGCTGTTCGATTTTCTTATAATTTGGCAGAAATGTTCCTTGAAGCAACAAATAAGAATGTAGCGGGAGTTGGGGTAGATTGATACGCGGGAACATTGATACAGTCCATAAAATGTGAGGATTGGAATGGCCCAAGATGTTCACATCCCCTCATATATATGCCAATATAACCCTTAGCACACGGTATATTTTTCTGCCATGATAAGTCAAAAGTTAATTTACAAATGAATCAAACCTCTGATCTTCTAGTCTAAGTAAATTTTACTCTAAGTACGTATTGTGTGATTTCTTTAACTAATTACGTTTTCCTGCCAGGGAATCTTCTCCAAAGGTAGGAAAAAACATTTATTTTTCTGAACTATATTAAGTTTTGAGGTTTCTTAGCGTTGATTTTGCGTGACCACTTGTTTCACGTAAAAAGTCTCTTTTGGGCAGATTGATACAGTTGACTCCGGGGCACATTCATACTCATCTTCTGTGTGTATCATTGCACCTCAACAGAAACTACTTTTCAAAATCGTCTTCAGAAATGGAAAGAAACCTAAAAATGAGCTATCTAAGAGAAACATACAAGTAAGCAATAAAAACGATTTGAATCTCTCTCTCTCTCTCACACACACACACACACACACACACACACACACACACACACACACACACACACACACACAATACACACACTACACACACACACATTACAATACACAATACACACACACACACACACACACACACACACACACACACACACACACACACTGTTCCAACTTTCCAGTATCATTAAAAATGTTCCATTTTGATTAAAATAAAAGTTTGTTACTTCGTTAAACTTTGAAACCTTGATTTGGAATATTTTTACTTTATTTATAAAACAAATTTTGTTATGATCCCAGACCTATTAACCATCATTATTTTCGATATTTCCGTGTGTATCAATGTACCCTTAGTATGGGGCAGATTGATACAAATCCATTTTTAGGAAAAAGTGTTCTAAGTATTTTATTATGCCATTTATGATCAAAACTCGACTGAAATTCTATATTGGATTAACAAATGTATAAATTTAGTGTAATAGTTCTAATTATTACTGTTGGTAAAATCATTTCTTAGCTTCCCCTCCCCCCCCCAAAAAAAGCGTATGAATGTCCCCGCATTCCCCCTATATACATACAAGGATTTTTATTTTTTGAATTCGTTTCAAGAGGGTGTTGTTTAACTAATTTCAACGTTTTGGCGAGTCAATTACGAATTTGGCACCATTAAAACATTTGAATCGTTTTGGTAAAGGTGATACACGCAATTTTGATGTTGTGAATACTGATAGACGCAGACATTAGTAACGGTTTTATTAATACTATAAAGGCAGATATTTAATGGTAATTTTGCTAATAATGATAAAATAGATACTTAATTCTCATTTTGTTAATATTGTAAATAATTTTGTAGATTTGTACACTTGTTGTTTTGAGTAAATAATTCGCTCTGAAAGTAAAGAGAGAGATAAGATCGTAGTTCCATGTTGAGAGTTGCTTTTTCCTGTTCAGTTCCCTCTAATCTACAATTTCTCTTTTTTTTGAAAGTATGTTTTTTCCACGATTCAAGCCAAACGGTTCATATTATTTTGATGACTGCCCCCACTCTCGAGTGTAAAATTTACTACAGATCTGTTCCAGCAGTGTCGAATCCAAGAGGAGGGTGCTGCAGCGTCGCTCCCACCCATAGCTAAACCAGAATTCTTGATTTAAAAAAAATCACTATGCTTGTTTGTTCATAATATCCTTTAAATTATAATAATAATAAAGATAATAATAATAAAAACGTGGTAACATTGCTTTCTGACTCGACAGGCTCGAAAGTTTTCCCGCTTTTGCAGTCATTCCACTGATTAATGCTTTGCCAAATTTCTTAATTTCTATTACAAAATTTTTCTAAAAATTTCTAATACAAAAATTTTTATAACCTCATTTCCCCCGAGCAAATTTTCTGTGAAAATTTAGCAACATTAAAAAAAAAATGTGTAATGCGTTAATTCTATCAACTCAAAAATGATGTTAATTTTAAAGTTCATTTTCACTTTTTATCTTTTCACTCCCCGGCATGAAGTTTCCGAAAAGAAAATGAGGATCACATTTCAAAAGAAAAAAGAGGGGCGCAGTTTCGGTATCTGCCCTGGTCGCCATTTTATGTAGGTACGCCACTGGGTGAAGCCATTTTGAAACGAGAAACATTGACAAAAATTATAGCGCCATCTAGTTTACACTTTATTTAAAAAAAACTTTGATATTTTCTTTATGGAACATAAAAAACCGCAAGTGCATCACGTTGTTTGTTTATTCTTAATTATTTTTTAAGAGTGTCAAGATACATTTCGGACACCCTGTATAATTATTCTACTTCGGCAAGCGGCAGGCGAAGATAAAAGATAATTGCTGATTTGGGATGCCCTCTATCTTAAGTTTATGCTTATTCATATTATTACGTTTTTTGTACATTATATTAAAGTCGAGCCATTTTTTAAAAGCAACTCCATCTTTATTCAGCATCAATACAGCATCCATTGTTGATAGGGGCGTTGCCATTCTAGAATATATAAACTTTTCATACAAGTGTTGGCATACACATATATTACACTCTACCTGCTCTCTGCTGGAATTCATATGCAACTTGGATAGGTCTGGTGACTATCCAAGTTGCTTTGCTAGAGCTTAATCAATCGAGGAAAAGCTTAATGGAAGCGGGAAGGGCATGTAGCAGGTATGGGGGGCAACCAATTTCAGCAGCGGCTATAAGTTCAACACATCCTACCGAATGCGTACGTGCTTTACTCAGACGTGGGATACCTCGCTGGTGTTTTTGTATTTTTTCATATTCCTTTCCGAAAGGCGCAAGAAACGTCACGCTGCCGATGTTTCCGTCGTTTCTGTAACTTAACAGAAATGCAGCTTTTCTTATTTGGCTTTAAAACTTTCTTTCTTGCGCCTGACTAAAGCAGCAGAATGAAGGTGGACAAGAAATTAAAATCAGGGGCGACATCTCGCGAGTTTTCTTTTTTGACGAACGTCGATTTCAGTCATTCACAAAATTTCTCCTTAACTCATTCGAAAGCTGATGGAATGCACAAGTTTTTGGCAAATTTTATCTAGAACGGTGTTTGCGGTATTTAATATCAAAGATTTTGGCGACAATTCGATTGTGCATTTCGCCAATGTTTCGGCGCATGTAGCTTGGCTTTAAATCCAGGTATCCTGATGAAAATGGTGCCATCCCTGCAGGGATTTTCCCTGCTCTTTCAAAATATATGCTTATTTTACGTGTAGGTCTGTCAAACACTTTTGAAATGTGGATTTTTTTCCAGACTTGTAACATATTTATTTTATCCGCCATAACTTGCAAATGGTTAGATTTGGACAGGGTTGCTACAGTGTTTTTTGAGCTACATGGGCTCTTCTATCACCCTTCTTCAGATCATAGTTCTGTCGAATTGCCACGAAAAGTATAAAAATATGAAAAAAAAAAAATACATAACAGCAATTTTATTGCTTTAAGTTGTTGGGTCGGCCATGCAAATCTTGGCTATCGCAGATGAAGATCGGATAAACCGCCGCCCCCCCCCCAAATTCGAACGATCGGTCTTTTTTCGTTTAAATAAAAGGCTATTAATCTGAGAAGAAAAGTTTAAATTAGAAATTTATAGATAGTAGAAAGATCTATAAACTATAAAATGAGACATCGAACGTTAAGATAGCTTAATGAGGACAGGAATAAATTTAAATAAAAGTAAATTTTGGAAACGTATTTTTATTTTTTTACAATCAAAGAGAAATATTTGAAATTTCACTTAAGTGCGCATTATATAGTAGGGTATATCTTGTAAAATTTTCAGATCCTTTTATCATTTTTGGAAAAATTTAACTTTTTCGAAAAACGAATTGCCGCCATCGCAGAAAAATTTAACCGTTGGAGAAAATGCGTTCAGGCAAAATAAGAGAGACAAAATGATAACTTCAAACTTAATTTTCACCACTTTTTGCTGAATATAGGTCATTATAGAGTTCTTTGAAATTGCGGACCAACACTTTTAGAGTAAGATTGTTTTTCTCTCCGCGACTTCGGACAGATAAAAAAGTTATTACAGGCATTTTCCAACGACGGCGGCGTTCTTTTTTTTTTTTTCGAAAAGGTTGATTTTTTCAAAAAATGACAAAGATATGGATCTAACTCTTTACCAGATATACCCTACTATATAATGCGTACTTACTTGAAATTTCAAAAATTTAGCTAGAATTGTAAAAAAATTAAAATACTTTTCCAAAATTTACGTTTTTAAAAATTTACTCCCGCCCTAACTAAGCTATCTTAACTTATTTTATAGATCTTTTTACTTTCTATAAATTTTTAATTTAAACTTTTCCTCTCAGCTGTTATTTAAACGCAAAAAAAAATAAATAAATAAACTATCGTTCGAATTTCCCTCCCTCTCTTATCCGGTTCGATCTCCGTCTGCAAAACACAGTGCCGTGTTTTGTATGGCCGACCCAACAACTTAAAGCAATAAAATTGCTGTTATGTATTTTTTTCATCTTAAAGTACAATTCGACTTATTAAGTATTATTCGACTGTTATGCCAAACTCACCCTGCATAAGCAGCGTTGACAAAACCAAACATTTTGTTGTGCAAAGACTTTATGATAGATCCGTCACCACTATTTTAGTACAACTTTTTTTATATAAAAATTTGTACATCTCGACATGCATACGCTAAGCATAATTTTTCTTTTATGTAAAGAATGGATTTACACAACCATGCTGGTAACGGAAAATTAGAGATGTAGCGCTTCATCCGGATGAATTACCGAAAGCTGAAAGTTTGTCCTATTCGATACAGTTTGCCCACAGAGAAAAAGTAACCCAAGTTTCTTTTAAGGGTCCGTTAAACTTCAGTGGTTGAAGAACATGCAGTGGCGGTTTTTCGCACAGGTGCTGGAGGTGGTCGCCTCGAGACACTGGGGGGACTCAAAATCTATTCGAGGTACATAGGAGAGCTAAGCCTACTGTGCATTAACGACGTTGGGTTGGGAAAGGGGCCTCAACACAATTTTGTGCCCGTGGCATCAACATATTGTCAAAATCCGCCGCTGAGAACACGAAGTTCAGCACACGAAAGTTCCGAATTCTCAGAACGAAATCGTAAAAATTACCGTTATGATGCGTCGTTGTGTTTTACCCCAAGCCCAACGAATGATGCAGATACTCGAGCATAGAGCAAGTTTAATGTGAATTTCAAAACTTTTTAAAATATTATGTTTTAAATGAAAAGTTTCTAGCAACTCATTTGTAAAATATCATCCGATTGTTATAAGACGCATCGCTCTGTTTTGCACCCTGTCACATTTGACAATTGTCGTCTTTTGAAATAACTCTGCTTTCTGCTAAGAATTTTCGCAATCTTGCATTTCCATAGATTATTTGGAAAATGGTTTGAATTATATTCCAAACGACTTTTTATAAACACGACAACGAATAAAGCGTATGTTTTATCGACTATTATAGATTATTTACATGTTTTGTTGAGACATGGAAATTCGATCATTTGAAACCGACAGAGATGAAGAGAAGTTATTAAAGGATTCGAATTAAGAAATACCGCGTCTCCATCCAGGGGTCGCGACAAAATGAGGGGTCAGAAATGAAAATAGTTTGAGCACCACTGCTTTAAACCAAAGTATTAGGAGGAGAAATATGCAAAAAAGTAATTAAAAATTAGCCTGGGTCTGAATTCGATCTGTAAACGGTTAATATCGTTAATAAAGGCTTCCTTGGGTGAAGGAATGGATGGCAGAAGGGGTTACACAAAAATATGATGATAAGTCAAAAGGTATGGGGAAAAACTGTTATGAGCCTCTCATCTATATAATTATTGAAAAGAGAGAAAGAAAAGTATGATTTATCCGATCCTTTTGTTAAAGCTCTTTTACTCTCTACTTAAACATATATATATATATATATATATATATATATATATATATATATATATATTAGCTCGTTGACGGTGCTTCGCAAACCACTTGTAATAGAGGGTTTCTCTTTATATATCGTACTTTTACTGTAATTAATTAGCCTCTTGTTCTAAACAGTAAGTCTAATCGGCGAAAGTTTCGAAATCTAAAAAAATGGTGCAGCCTAAGATGTGATGTCAGAGCTATTTTTTTCCGGAAACGGTATGTGGAACGCCGGATGAAACTAAATTAGAAAGAAAGGGAAGTCGCCAGCAGAGTTTCTTTATTTGCGATTTATCGACAATGGACGCGAGCGATGGTATGTACTCAGTTCTTGGATTTTTCTTAATGCTTTATCGATACTTCGGTTAAGTGCGATATCTTGATTCACGTTGCTGTATTCATCGTTATCTCATTTTGATTCTTGTTCTTGTTGGTTCTGAAATTTAAATTCCATATCCATCGCCTATTTCGAACATCTTTGAAAACGGACTGAAACTAACTAACTTCCCGCGCGTGTGAATGTTCTATGCACACACGCGATCTATTCTCCTCCGTGCCTGCTTAATAATAAGAGCGAAAGTGTGTATATGTGTTTGTTGGCGCTCTACAGGGCAGATAGTTGGACTTAGACTTACCAAATTCAGCACAAACATACTTTGGAGGGTGGGAATGTGTATTTTAGAATGATTATTTTTAAAAACATTAATTAGAGTTTTAATTAATTATAAATTAATTAAGATTAAGGCACCCTTTCTCGAAATTTTGTCGTTCCATGATGACTTCCGAAACTATAGCAGAAGAATGATTTTTTCACCATATTAAAATTCAAAAAGCTAACTTTTCACTGCTACCAGTTTTGTTGTCGTACAATTTTTTCCACTATTTTTCTAAAATTTTTAAATATATTTTCAAACATATTTTACAACTATGTTTAGGATAATGCTGGAGGATGTTTCCATTGTACTATAAATATTTAAATACGTGTTTTTCTTCCATTATAAAAAAAAATCGAGTATTGAGATTCAATTCATTTTTTGCATATTGAGAAGGTTTTTTCAAAGTATATTTTTATTTGAAATCTTGAATATTTTTTTTTTAGTTTTGAGGTAATTCCTTATAACGTTTGACATCAAAAGATAGCAATGATGAAAAAAGATGATGTATTGCTCGTGCATTTCTGCTCCCTGTACTATAATTTGATACACAAAAATATTTTATCGCTCTTTTAGCTTGAAGTTTTACTTTCTGGAACACTGATTTTTTTATTGAATCAAGAAGCAAAAATCTGCTAAAATATTATATAAATTATGAAACATATTCGGTAGTACACGCTGTGCACCTTCCTTATTCTTTTTGTCGTCTCTAAAACTTGAGCTTTGATCTTCAATGGGAAATGAATAAACTTCCATTAATATAATAACTTGCTTTCTAATTAAGGAAAGCGCATAGCACAGCGAGCAGGACAGGAGTAAGGCTTCTAAAATAGAATGATTTAAATGTCTATCAAATTCGAAATTTAAAATACTTTGCTGGGAAAACCTTTAATATGCATAAAAAATTTAATTGAGATTTTACGCAACCATTAATACCCATGAAACCAGCTGATCGCCAAAGGCGGCTAGTTATCGAAGAAATGTCCAGTTTAAGTTTATTATAGTTAGTTACACATTTAGGTTTTGGTTCTAAATTTTCATCCTGTAAAAACGCGTGGTAGTCGCAATTTAAATCTTTCGTCCGCGGAATAAGGTTTCTTCGAAATCTTGACGGTACATGTGCCATTAGAGATAAGAAGGTTAAATTACTGGTAAATAAAAAAAGGGTATGATATTCTTAGTGTTTTAATTATATACGTAAGAAAATTTGGAATGACTTTCGTAACATTTTTATCGAACTTCAAAGCTAATGCAAGCAAAATTTCTAGAAGTAAAAAAATATCGACATAATATAAGCGAATCTAGAATCATTATTATGTTTGCTTTTGTTACTTATAAAAATTGTAACCTTCTGGTATATTAAAATATTTTTGTAGGTAAAACTAATTTAATCTCTATATATGAATGTTTAATGGAAACAACCCATGTTCATGTGATATAAGTCAAACGCTCCATGCTAATTCATTGTTGACATCCATTGCACATCTTGGAGAAAAAAGGACTTCGCTTCATAGCGTAAAAAACTGATAGACAGATGACAAGCGAAGTGATTGTGACGACATTTGAGTTGACTCAAATCCATTATTTTGCTGAAACACAGACATTTTTTGATTAGAACAGAGGTACAGATTTTTTGATTAGAACAGATACGTGTACCGCCATGGTTTGATCATTTAGGGGTAGGCGAAAGTGGACTTGGTAAAGGCGGAAAACATAAAAATATTCTAGAATTTCATTTTCGCATGAAAAAAAGCTGAATTTTGTACGAGCCCGAAAACCTATTTACGAAATAAAGAAAACGGATGAGGTATATTAATATCTAATTACTGAGTCATTGTTAGCTCTCATCATAAGTTAATTCGAAATTATTTCAATGCTGTTTTCATTTGTTTCGACGTTGAACTGTTTTAAAGTGGAATAAAATATAAACTGAATCCTACAAATTTTATTAAGTTTATTAGAATCGTTTGACTTCCTAAGCCCTTGACGTTATTAATGAAAACTTTTTTTGTGCCGAGGGACGGTTAGGGGGGTGTAACAGTGGGGGGTACTAAAAAATAAAAAGACTAATCTAAGGGTGCACGAGTGAAAAAATTTTGGGAACCGCTGGAGTAGAAGCTCGCTGATACGCAGAATGAACCAGCCGAGGAATTCTTTGCATTATTTTAAACTCTAACAATAAGGCGCGTTTTGCGTTTAACTTCGTCATATAGTGCAGAGAACCGAGTATGAGTTTTTTTCACTTTCCTTTTCATTAATTAGGCTCAAAACTTGATACATATGTCTGGCGTCAAGACCACATGCCAAATTTATCTAGCTTTTTGCATCTTTCATTCATTACTCCCATCAATACACGAATAGACGACCAGTCAGTCCGGATTATGGATTAGTTCCAACAGTTGATATGGTTCCACAATTCTGGCAATAAATCTACCATTCATCCATCTAGTTCCATCTTTGAGTATCATATTCATACGCATATGAACGGACGAAAGGATTTACAGCAGATAGGTTCGTCAAAAATTTGATGCATACATACAATTTGGTGTAAAAAATATCACATACAAAATTTCATTCATGTAGCACTCGCCGTTTTTGAGTTATCGTGCTCGCATATGGATGGATACAGTTGAAAAAAGTTTTTTTAAAAACTCAGCCAGCTTTAAAACTTAGAGTTGCTTGAAACTCTCTAGGAAGGGCTGTTTTTGATGATTACATTATTTTCTGTTTCTATACTTTGTATGCGAGAAAGTATTAAAAAAATTAAGCATTTTTGCCCGGCTTCCCCCGTAATTTGCAATTTTAGCTGATTCATTAAGTATTCAGAGATATAATTTTACTGATAATACTAATAAACAAACAAAATAAAAACTTTACTTTACCTGTTATGTTAAAACATTCGTAACATTCGCAAAAACGTTACGATTGAACGCATTTAGGCATTAGACTCGAAACAAAATGATAACATCAAATTTAATTTTCACCACATCTTTTAAAAAAACCAACCATATCGATGCCATTTTAAAAAGTAGAACAGTACTTTTAGGATAGGATTTTCTTCCTCTCGGAGAATTTCGATTGATAAAAAAGTACTTATGGGCATTTTTTGACGACCCTGTATTTTAAGACAAAGTGGAAATTTTCGAAAAATAATGCAGATAACGACTTGCAATTTTTACCAGATATTCCATCCGACATAACACATGCTGCAATAGCATTCCATTCTCTCAAATGGAAAAATTTAAAATATTTTTGAAAATTTACGTTCTCAATATCTAATTAAGCTATCTTAACGTTCGACGGCTCATTTTATAGGTTTTTTAAATACCTATAAATTTCTTGTTTAAATTTTCCCTCTAATAGCCTTTTATTTAAACGCACAAAACCGATGTTTCGAATCCCCCTTATGCGTCCCATGTCCGGGTACACAACATAGTGTCATGTTTTGTACGGCCAACCAAACAAATCAAATCAATAAAATTGCTGTTATCTATTTTTCCTACATTTTGATACTTTTCGTGAAAATTCGACTGGACTCTATGCGAGAAAGTCGAAGTGAGGGCTGGTACTGGTGTATACAGCCCAGTGTATGGGGAACAGATATGTATACTCATAAATTAAGAATACTTGAAATCACAGAAGAAGAGTGCATAAGAGGAAGAATTTTGTAATAACGTGCTTTTGTTTCAAGCTTAAGTAAGATGGCAGATGACAATAAAAATTAATCACAAGGAACACAACAGTCGGTGCAGTGACTTCCTTGCAACACATGGTTATCAAATAGCCTATTAACCAACATACAGGCCATACACAGGTATTTTCTACTTGCTGCAGGGAGTGCTTCTCTAATTTTGTTGGGGTACAGTGGTACATGTGCCGCATTTTTTTGTTCTTCTCCATTTTTGGTAATAAATAGGCTTTATGCTTACAACAACTTATGGCTGGTTCATTTCCGCTGACGGAATCCTAATCTTCGCAAGCTAAAATGTTGGCGTTATTCCATTTAGGCGCGAAGATTCACCACTAAGGAAGTTAGAGTTTGGTGATCTGCACCAAATTCTCACGAAGAAATTCTAGTTAACGGAACTTAAATCGTCACCAAGCTGAAATGTTGGCGTTTATACGGTGCCAACATTCATCTTTAGGGTCGCTAGAATTTACTGGTGATAGCCAAATTCTAACTCCCTTAATGATGAATGTTGGCGTCAAAACGGAATAACGCCAGCATTTTAGCTTGCCAACGATTGGGGCTTCGTTAAGATTCCACTAATAATCTTAGAATTTGGCGATCTATGCGAAATTCTAACGACAGGTCACGGAATTTTCTCGAGCATTCGTTGCTGATTTGTCACTAGAATTTGGGAGTTTTCGTCCAGAGTTCCGTTAACGAAAAAAGTACCTTTTATTCATACAAACTGTCATTATGCTTAATTTATGTTCATGAGTGTATTTTACCCTAAAAATGTTTCACTAAAATGTCGATTCTAATCACAGTTTTTCTTTTCAGATTGCGAAAATGACTCGTGTTTCTACCCTCCCGCCAAGAGCGTCTCCCTGGACGTCGAGGACTTCAGGCGGAGGATGGTGATGGCCCACAACGGGTACCGGGATCTGCACGCCAGCCCGAAGCTGACCCCGCTGCAAGAACTGGAAGACGATGCGCAAATATGGGCAGAGACCATTGCTGCCAAAGGGTATCTGCAATATTGCGAGAAGCTTCACAGTGAGTCGACTCTGTGTAATGACCATTTTATTCTAGTAGCGGTATGATAAAATAACTTCGAGATCAATTTAAGAAAAGAAATTAATTTAGCTTATTGGATGCTATTAATTTTTGGTGATTAATCTAGTTAATTAATAATTAATTATCAAGTCAAGATACTTCGTTATGATTTGATATAAGAAACATGGACATCCAGGTTTTTTTTCATGGAAAAAATTGACAAGAACTTACGCCAACCTTAAAAATTACATGTAAGAATTGATGAATTTGATGGTAAGTATACTTACTCCGGCCCTAGAAAGGGTTAATTGAATCGTATCAGCCATGCAAATTCGTGAAATTCGATAAACAGTGTTAATTCAGAGTTCTGTAGAGAAATAAAAAAAAATTATCGGGTCAAATCTTGGTCATATGCGTTTCAGAACATTTCCGTCCCGTTGTTTTGCTGCACCATTTACGTGAGTTTTAACTCAATTCGATCGTCCACCCTCTCATACCGAGCGAGGCGGTCTAAAAATTGCCCCTTAGCAGCGACAAAGGCCGGTCCGAGGAGTTTGAGGTTCTGAGATTCCTTGCACTTTAAGGGAAGGTTATAGTGGGGGTAGTGACCACATAGGTTGGGAGAGTCCGTTTCGTGTCGTTTCCTCCCCAAAAGTCCCGGTTTTAAAGGAGTTAGAAGAAAAAAGTTGCCTCGGGGTTCAAGAGTTAAGTTGAGGAATAAAAATAGATGTTTCGTGAAATTATGAGACGTGAATCAAATTCCTGCAGTCTGCACCGTGCATTTAACTTCACATCGCATTGCTTTTTGTATATAGTAAAACTTGGAGTAACCGAAGATTTCCGATTCTAAATTCTGTTATCGATTAAAAATATCAACAAACAAACAGACATCTTTAAACTTGTCCACCCTACCGTATAAAGCTGGAAGTGACTAATCGTCGATGGAGTTGACATTGATCTGGCGCGCCCAACACGCCACTAACTATTTGCTATTGTGTCATAACATTACAATGCATTTCTGTACATTACTACTCTTTTATTGAAATTTATACTGATCGATTTGGAAAATTAAATACAATATGCATGCATTATTCTTTTTTTAAAAAGTTCCGTCCAAATCCAGCAGTGAAATCACGTTGCTGTGCATATGTATTAAGAAATTTCTGTTGTCCGTCTATTCGGTTATCTGTTATAGCCCTGGTCCGGACGGTTATTCGAAGTTTTATTGTATATACAAATAAATATTTTTCTGTCATTTACACAGTCTCTCGGTCGTTGTATAGACACCTGCGTTTGCAGTAGTAAAAATAGTCTAATTTTTTGTGTGTGTTAAGAATATTTTAGTAAGTATAACTATAGAACCGGGACACTTTATAAAAATTTTGACTTCGTAAGTCTTTCAGCAGTCCATGTTTTGACTGAAGCATTATAAAATGTAATTCTTACCGTCATTTAAAGCCTCTTTCTAACTTATTTGCTTTCGAGCTGAAAATTCAAAACAGAAAATATCGGTTCGGTCGTTTGGAGAATTAATAAGTTATGCTTCATTTTTTCTGGCTATTTAACTACAATTTTTAATAGGTTACTGATAAATTAATATCTTTATTGTATTTTATTTTTGCTAAATTATCTTTCGATTGCTTTATAATTTTGCGGTATAACATGAAAAACACGAGGAGCTATGATCTCATCTCAAAAGCTTTCCACATTTTGAGTTAATACTGTATTACAATAGACATCGTATCTCTATTAAAAGATAACTATACAATTTACATAAAAATAATTTATTTTTGCTCTGTCTGGATTCCACTATTTTATATTCACCTCAAATCTTTGTTTTCTAGCTTCTCTTTTTGATCGATATGTTAGGTTTATTGAAAGCCAGCCGCCTATGGCGACCGCCTCATTCGCCACGATTACTGTGTACGAAAAATTTGAATAAAATATTTTATGTGTAGTATGATAATAATGGCTCAAAGTGCTTGTAAATTTTTCACATTTCGATACTCTATCTTGTTCATTATGCTGCTCTCTCTGTCTGTCATCTCACCTAAAATTTGAGCTTTAATCAGAAAGTTTTAAATTTCAAGTTTGAAAAGCGATAATATGTTTTTAAATGATTAAACTTCAACCAACCCAATAACTTACTTGCTGAATCGGAGCAAGCTCATAAAATATGTAAGGATAATAAATGAATTATTCAGCATCCGAGGTTTTTGTGTAATACCGAATATGTTTCATAATTTTTGTAATAAATTACAGAATTTTTGTTCACCGATTCAATAAAAAAATTCTTTCACTGCTATAAAAAAATTGAAATTTCAAGTTTAAAAAGCGATAATATGTTTTTATGCATCCAATTATTTTATAGAAATGAGCAATGGTGTTTAGAAATGTACAGTCTATATCTTTACTATCTTACATCTTTACTTATATAATCAAGCTATTTCTTAGGAATGTATCAAACTATACTGTTCATCGTTGCTTACATTTGAAGCTAAACTTTAACTGTAATTACTATGAAACTAAAAAAAAATGTATTTAAAAATTTTATTAAAAGCATATCCTAAAAAAACCCTACTCAAAATGAAAAAAAGACAAATCTTTATACGTTTTTTATCAACAGTTTAAGATAAACCCGGGATAAACTATTTGTAGTAAAAATGAAAACGATTTACTTTTCATTAGAACAATGAAAACATGATTGTTGAATCACGAACATGAACATGATTGTTGAATCACGAACATGAACATGATTGTTATTCCCACAAACATGATTAGAAAATAAACAATGATTTTGCTAAATATACCTAAAATATTTTTAAAAATTTACGAAAATTAGAGAAACAATTGCCCACCTACACAAACCCACCAACACACAGATATACCACAACATATTTTAGCGTAAACATGTTCTAGTGATCCATAGCTGCAGACATACGGAAGATAAACAAATAGGTTTCTAATGCGTCAAAATGCATTATGTAGTCTCCGTATGCTTTCATATCACGATTATGGAACAATTCCTATCAATAGTCTAGTTTCATCATGAGAGACGATTATGGAACAGAGAAATATACTTGGCATTCTGTCAAACATTCAGGCGGTGTAGGTGTTTTGATCTGTAGGATAATGCATTGTTATTCCCAGCTGATTATACAGAAAAATCGTATGTGTTCATTAAAAATATAAAGAAAAGAAGTAGCGCGTGTGGTAAAATTACGCACTAGAAGGTTTACGCCCGCTGGTTACTCAGCTGTTACAGACAGGATTGTGTTTGTAAACGAATTATATTTTTGATGTATATTTTATGTTTTTAAAAAGAACTTCTATTGTTTTTCTCTTAAGACGACTAATGTAGCTCACAATTTTCTTAAATCGATGCCTCTGCTCCACATGATAATGAATATATATCATATGTTGCTTCGACAGTAAGGCTATTCATATGAAGGATTTTGGATATTACTAATTCATTTTTTGTTTTTCAAAACACACTTCTTTCTGTTGTTTTCAATAATTACTTTAGCCCGCATGACTGGTGGTGGGAATCATTCTCGGTTATTTCCACAAAACAAAAAAGGATCTGCTGTTGAAACCCGTAATGAAAACGGCCCCAATCAGCTTGAAAGTGGGAAATCAATCTATTCATTTTCCGAATGGTTTTTAAAAACTTTTTCGTAATGCGTTTCCTTTCTTAGAAATTTGCTTCATTGTGTTTCTTAGTTTGTAAAATTGCTTAGTTTTTACTCTTCGTAGGTCTGATTGGAACATAAATAACTGAAACATCCGCTCCTTTAAAAAAATCTTGTTGTTAATTATGTTTCTGGAAGACTTGAGGAGATGTTTTTGAATAATAAAGATAATTGATGCAGATTATAACAATAATAATAAAAACATTAGTTCTATGTCTTCTTCCTCGATTTTTCTTTTTCTTTCTCTCTGTTCCATCCGAAATAAAAAAAAGTATTCAAAGGCGACAACTTTAGTTAACAGAATGTAGAAAACTACTAGGAACAGAATAACTGATTAATGACATAATATGTGTTTCTACGCGTCTATGGTGCAAAAAAGTTCCGAGAAATTAAAAAAATTACTTGAAATACTTATATTTTACTAATGTGAAGCTAATTTTTTTATACATTACATTATGGGCATATTTAAGTTTATTTAAATAAAAGCAATGACAAAACCAGTAGCTTTCGCCATTCTGTCAACTTGAATTGTCCCTGGCATAAGTAGGCAATACTTGAGGAAATTAGAGGGGCACACAACTGTGAAACATAAAATAAAATAAAAACTCTTTCTTTACGAAAACGGAAGTTTTGTTACTAGTTTTTGGTGGAAAAACATTTCGCTTATTTTTTCCTCGGAAGCGATTATTTTTTTATTGGTTGGGTAGTTTCCCCCCCCCCCCCCACAAAGGTGATGCAATCTAGCGCAATTTGGTTTGCTTGCATACGCAAAGAGATCTCACCTCCAAAGCTTCTGCATCTGTTATATTATTGTGCAACAGATGTATTTATCCGGCAGATGGCGCTGCTTCCCTCCCTCTCCTGAGATGACTCTCGGACAGAATGAGGATACGCGAAGAGATCCGGGGTTGTTGAGCCGGACGAATGTATTCTTTTCTTTTCTTTGTGAAGTGTAAATTCATTTAGTATTCATTAAATAAGTACTTGTCAACTTTCAAGGAGACCTCTTCATTTCATCCTGAAATATTTTCTGTGGATTAAGTAATGGCTCAGTAAACCTTACAAATAAAGCAGAGACGTTATAATTGCATATTACTATAGCGAACACTTTAATTCATATACGTTCATGCTTGAGCGTAAGAGAAAAATTTTGGTGTTCCTCTTTCTACACTAGATATAATTTGTAAATGGGTGAAAAATTGGAAACTCATAAGTAGACATCATAACGCCGTATGATTCCTTTAGGAAACTCATCAGGTTTTTTCAGTTAGTTGAGACGACACTTTTTATCAATTAAACTGATTAGTTTTGGCTGTAATCCAGCCCCAAAAATTACAACATGCTTCGAAATTAGTTTAAGGTTAGAAAATATTTTTTCTGTTTGTAGTATATGTTGACAGGTTACAGAAAACGTTTTAATGCATGTTACTAGTAAGTTGAAGGTATAAATTGTAGGCAGGTAACTTACTTTGAAGAGACAGAAGAATATTTAGGAAGGTTTTTTTAAAAATTAAATTTAATCACATTGGCAATATTTATACAAATTTTATAAACATTTTAAAAATATTCCGAAGATCTTGATCTTTTCAATATGTCTTTTAATGTTTTTAAAGTTAAATGTCGACAATTTTAAGCTCATAAGTATTGATGTGTCCATTTATTTGATGATTATATTGTTCTGTGAAGTGTAAATATTTTTTTGTGTTTATTTTGTGATTCATTTTTCTTTATTTTGTGCATTTCTTTTTTTTCGGTACCAATAGTGCGCATTCGGAAACAATTGAATAAACAAATAAATAATACCAAAGCTTCGATATTTAATGATTTCTCCCATCAATGTTGCGCAAATAAGGTTCTTTTTCCTTGTATGCAACTATGAAACGATTTGCGTGTTATTTTCTCAATCTCCCCGCGTCCAGCATCACAGACGGGGTCGTCCAGCAATCGCCAAAATGTACAGTCGCGGAAAAAAAGGATCCACAGAACATTATTCCGTCGCTAATCATTGCTTCTTAAAACTAAAGATACCGTTTTACAGGAAATAATGTATACTAAAAGATTCTAAGGTTGAAATTCTCTTAAGGGGTCATCTACATATTTAAAATGGCTCTAACTTCAAAATTCTCAATGGCAACACACTTTTTTGATGTCATAAATAAATTTCTCATGAAAAAATACCCCAGGATATTAATTTTGGTTAATAAATCATTAATAGATTGGAAGATATTTGACATTTTGTGTTCTCGACATAACAGGGGTCGTCTCCACATTTACTTAATAAAGTTCTCTGCTTGCCTTAAATGTCGGTAATAGCATTCTAAATTATTTCGCACTTTAAATGTTATTTTCAAAGTAATGATCTACATTTCACAATCGGTAAAACTTGATTCATAAAAAAATAGCTTGATTAATATTACGCCACTTTAACTTATAAAGTTTTAATAATATATATAAATAATTAAAATCATTATATAATAAAGTTTGAAAAATAAAGTGGTGAAATGATTATATATAATAATGAAAATGCTTTCGAAATATATCACGCCCCCTTAACTGCATCGTTTTACAGCGAAAATAGAAAATTTAATGAAACTTCTCGTACGAATATACTGAAATTTTGCTCATCAAATGACAATCTGCTTCAATTACTGTTAAAATTTATAAGCGTTGCTATTCAAAAATATTTTAACATCAATTTTAATAAAATATTTCATGTTTCTACTACATAAAAAATTCTAGGTCAATAGTTGCATTATTTCTCAAGATATCAATGAAAATTCAAAATTGTACTTCAACATTAGAAACTCAAAATTTCATTTGCTTATAATTCCGAAACCAAAAATGCTCGGATGATGGAACTTGGTATTCCAGCATAAATTTTTATGTAGATTCGAAATATTTTAAGAAAAATATGTGTTTCATTGGAAAGTTTGAAGTTAGTGTAATTATAAATATTTAGACGACACCTTTTGAACTTTTTAGACATGGAATCTATTAGTAGATGTTATTTCCTGAAAATTTGTACCTTTTGTTTTAAGATAAAATGATTAGCGGCGGAATAATGCTGGGTGGATACTTTTTTTCCCCTCGACTGTACGTAAGGCATGCCAACAATATGCTACGAAGTTGGCGAAACACTCGGGTCCGCCGGCCTGGGTTAAGGAAAATTTTTTTCATTTTCAAGAGTGTTTTATTTTTATCCATTCACACCGGGAAATAAGTCCCGTTATGAGTTGAGTTATAGTATAACAGTAATGATAGTTAATCAAATGTAATGAAAACACTGTTTAATCTTTATTTCAATTTATCATATTAACTACCACTATTTCTGTATAGAAATATTTATTATAAAATTGAATTGAATAGATGCCAAAATTAAAGGGGAAACCAAATTTATGATGAAGGGAAAAAAACCTGTACATTTGTGCAGCACAGTGGAGTAGCATTTGCATTAATCAGTACGAAGTAAAAATATAGTTGCAAATAATTTCGTTATTATTGGATATTCTCTATTATTCATAAATGAACTTGATTTCTTTTACCGTTGTGTTTTGTGAAATGAATAGACAGGGTGATAAGAAAAGCCCCTCTTCATTTCAGAACGACTGCTGCTATAGATACAAAAGCAGTGGCGGCGATTCGAGGGGGACCCTCCTCTCCGCGAAAAATGAAATTTTTATTTTATTTTAGTGGCCCAAAACTAAGAATTATAAAAATGCGAAAAATTAAATTTTTATTTTATTTTAGTGGCCCAAAACTAGGAATTATAAAAATGCAACAGTGGAAAGTTAAACCGGGAAAGCAAACCGCGAAAGTTAAATTAGTGCTTTCACGAGACTCTCTGATATTCACGAGAATTTAAAGCCAGAAATCTTGAAATGCCTAAAAATGAGAAGAACCGTCGAAACCGCTATCAATGTTCCCCGCCCCCCCCCCCGTGTCAAGACGACTCCGTACATCTTAAAAACCATTAGTCAGATGGTTGCAACGAACGTATTTGTTCAGTATGATTGATCACCTCGACATCTGTTAAAGGGAAAATAGCGCTTTTGAAATGATCTAGGCCTTTTCCAGATGCCTAAGTAGTCACGAATGGAATTGTGTACATTTACACATGTTTTGAGCGCATTGTAATCAAAATAAGCTGCATAGTGAGCGTCTTCTTTCATTCTGAAATCTTTTTGAAGATTCTAGAGGAGTCATAAATTACAATATAAATGATATTGTATACCGTTGGCTAATGACCCTTGTGGTGAAATCACACATGGTAGCTGGTCATCTACGTTGATACTAATGTGTTGTTTCATGGGTATAAGAATTATTCATCTTGCCCTCGGATAGTTCTTTACTAGGTTCAGTTCAGTATTCGCCTTAGTTCATGATTTCGAAGACTAAACTTATGACTTTGGGAAGCTTATTTTCTACTGTATCTAACTAAATGTAATGTTATTAATTGCATTGCTTTGGATATCTGTTTGAAATAATGTTATTTAACACAACAATCTAACTCGATATTTTTGATTTTTCCTTGTGTTTTATTCAATGGTCGGATTTAAGTAACTTATCACTTTTTTGCTTCAATTTAAATAAGCCATGCTTTTTTAATGGAATTATTGCAGACCATTTGGGAATTCTCAAAGCACTTCGGTTTAATTGTGATACATGTTAAATTGTACCTTTGGAGAAAGTTATATTGTATATGATTTATCAAAATCTCACAAAATCGCCAGTTAAGTTGGTTGATGTTAACTGACAATTCTTACTTCTCCGTTCCTGTTCTCTCAGAAAGCATACATAACTTACCATTTTGTAGATAAATTTTAAAACTTCATTGTCTACTCCCTATGATTTCCGGGACTTTTAGTTGTCTATACATTTTTTGACCCTCCATTTATGACACCCCCCAGTCGCCGTCGCGGTATAAAAGTGGTGTCTAGGTTTAGTAAGATGTCTATGCGCTGCATCATGAGACCACACGTAGCGCCACTTGGAAGCAATTAGAGGAATTAGCATTCTAATATCAAAAACGGTACAATACAGAGGAAGAAAGTCAATTTCAAAGTTGTAGAGCATCATCGATTTAGTACAAAAAGACATCTTGGGGACATTAATTAATAGAATAGATTACTTAAAATGCACGTCTGTTTGTTAGCGGTTTCAAAACCGTGGTGTCACAAAACATGGATGAAAGGAGAAAATGCCATCTCGCAGACAAAAATGACCCCAACGGACTTTTTCCTATGAGAATACCTCGAACAGCTGGTGTATGCGACCTCTGCGCCAACAGCCTTTGATGACTGGTGCCAGCGTGACACCTAATTTGCTAACAGGTGTGCAAGGTGCAATTCAAACAATCGTCGAAATGTGTATTAAAGCTGATGAAGAACAGTTTGAACACCGAAAATAAAGGTATCTTGTGATAATTAATTGTTTTTGATAATTGATTGTTTCTTTTTCACTTTTAACAAGTTTCGTCAAGTAACAGTGTTCGAAATAGTGAACAAATAGAAGTTTTAAGTCTTCTATTCTTAGAATTAATGTCCTCAAGGTGTCTTTTTGTATTAACTCGATACAACTTCATAATTGACTTTCTCCCCCCCCTCCTTATGTCATTCCGTTTCCGAGACAGGAAGGCCAATTTCACAGTTTACCACCAGGTGTCACTTTAGCTTCTCTTGGGGTAGCGCATAGCCGTTTTACTATGCATAGACACCGCTTTTATGACTATAGCTGCAGTAGTTCAAAAATTAAGGAAGGGTGCAAAGGACTTTAGTGGGCACCCTGTATAATAGTCTCTTAGTAATAGAGCAGATATCAGTCTAGAAGACTGCCAGATTAGTGGATGTTCATTTTAAAGAAGCGCTTTAATAACAAAAACCTATGTTTATTGTACAGAATATTCAAAATTGTACTATAGATAATAAATATTAAGAAATATAATTCAAAATAAAAGAAGTAGCCTATATTTCACGTCGCCTCAAGGTCATTGACGTTGGCTTGATTTCCATTCAACACCCCCAATCGCCCTCCTGAAAGAGCCGGATTATAGAGGGTAATTTGAAATCTTTCAAGTACCTAGTAGTAGAAGGATTGCGATGAAGGACTGTAAGTAAGCAGTAGAAATGTAGTGACTGTAGATAAGCAGTAGAAATGTAGTGACTGTAGATAAGCAGTAGAAAGGATTTCACTGGAGTGTTGTTCAGATGTATTTGATTAACTAGAAAGAGCATGCTTCGAATGAATAGATAAAAACTGTGCATGCATTCATCTGTAAGAGAATCTTGTTTTCTTCTCGTTCTGATTTCTTTCCATTGAGTAATATTATGCGATATTCAAAGGAATGTAAACATCGACACTGCAATTCCGTTTCAGACATCGGGGAAAACCTGAGCAGTATTGACTTGCTGACGTCAGAGCCTCCGAGTGCAGAGCGGATAGTGCACGACTGGTACATGGAGATCAAGAACTACAGCTTTGCAGAACCCAGGTGGAGAGGAGGTAAGCGGAACACAAAGCCCGTTAGAAATTTCTTTCTCTTACAATCAACGCTAGTTACGGCATAGCCAATAATAACATTTACAGAGGCCGTTTGCACGTGTTTTGAACGTTGTTAATGGTATAGTGGCTATGTTCTAATCGATGAGATCGCTTGCAGAGCCACCTAACGGCTAGATTCAGAATCAGCATTTTTACCACGTAATGTGGAAAAAAAGTCTATTGTAGAGCACTAGCGATTCAGCACTGAAACGAATCTTGCACAAATTTATGAGAAAAAGCGAAGGCATTCTTTTGGGCATATTTTGAGATATCTTGTAGAGATCCCGTCGTTGCTTCAACTCCGGTCTGACGGAAAGCGCTGATGAGCCTAACAAAAAGCAAGCGCTCCTCTCTTAGCGTTTCGTGACGTCGCACTTTCTGAAATAGCGACCGAACAAATCTCTCCTTCATACGTTTTCTTCTCAGCAATGATGTGCTCTACTACTTTGATTAGACTTTATCCCGTATCTCCTTCGCAGTCCGCGGTAGCAAGGTGCCGGGAAGGGGCACCAGCTGAGGTGTCGTCCTCGTCATCTGAACGTGTTTCAAAGTGCCTATTATCGCCTGAAAAAAACACCATCGCCTATATTTCTTAACAGAATCAACTTGCTTTAGTTCTTGATCGATTTCCGAAATTATTTGTAGCTTTTCTTCAAATGGCAATGTTTTATACCGCGCTATCCTAGATTCAAGGTGTTAATATAGCAAAAGCGAATTTCCAGGAACAAGTGATCAGTCCACAGTGCTAAATATGAGTGAACAGGTCAGTGCCCACCAGGAGTCAGAAGCAACAAACATCTGTGCGCATTCCAATAACTCCCCCCCCCCCCCCTGCTGCAAAAAGCTCCGGTTTCCAGCCTCCTCTGCCCAATCGCCTGTTATCTGACCATTTTTCCGAGGAGGAAAAATCAGGATCGTTCCGAACCAGCTTTCTACAGACGTAAAATTATCGTTAAAGACAATCGAGTCTAAAAAGTGATTATCGTTGTAGGAGGTTGTAAATAAATTGATATAGGAATTCCGCCGGGGCCAAAGAAAATATCTACAGTTGTTTTCATTAAAGTAGTTTTATTTTTACAGTGAGTATTTTCTTCCGTTTTTAACTATCTTCTGGTAATGTATCGTTTTTAATTACAAATTCGCCTTTCTAAATAAAACATGGATAGCAGGCTATGTTTTCGCTCTTTACGAAGACAAATATTTCTATTCTGTTAAATCCGTACGGCGCAATAATTATGATTGTTAATAATGATAGGAAACACATAAAAATTTCCAGTGAACTGAAAAAAAGATAAAATATGTATGAAAAAAACCCTAAATGTCTGTGAATATTTCTAAGGTGAGATCTTTAATTTTAGAAGTAATAATTGTTACGAAACCCGTAAATTGCTTTCCGCGTTTCTACTAAGCAAATATCCTGGGTTTGTGGCTTCGCATTATGTAGCATTTGAGAAGGATTTGCACCAAATTCATGACTTGGCACAAACTGTCAAGTGTAAACTTGCTGGTTAATACCTGAACTTGAATTAGGCGGTTCGCTGAGTGCCAGTGGATGAGTTGTTTTAATTACGCGTTAAAGCGAGAACATTAATAGATTGTAGACTGCGATTTTGATGTCCTTAACAGTGATTGCTAATGGGCGAGTAATTTTAGAATCGTTATTGAGTCGGACAATACAAGGATTGATTGTAAATTTCGAATCATTAGAATTCTTGTAAATAAAACGGTCTAGCATTTAATTCAGCCATTTCATAAAAGAATATTAAACAATGGTAACAGAAATAGTATAGCACTGGTAAAGAAATGCAAAAATTAAGCACAACCACAGTTATCTCTTCCAGACTCCTAACAAAGGTGTTATCACTGCCCTCGGAGAAGGCGCGGGTGTCTCAACCCCGCTATTCGACTTGCGCAGATTATGTCGCCTTTTGCGCTTCATGTTGCGATGAAGAAAACATTCATTTTGGACGCCCTTTTCTTCAAGCGGTGAAACCAGAAAAGACCGCAAACAAATTTCATTTATCTCAGTCATTGCGTTTCGGAGTTGTCGTGTTCACATGCAGGTTCACATACAGACCGATGACGGATTTGGTCCAAAATTTGAAACAGATCAACAATTCTGATGATAAAACTGTGAGCCATCCGTCTAGTTATTTAAGTTTTTGAGTCATCATGTTCACATGCACACGGACAGACTTCTGATGGAAATTTGCAAGCTTGGAATGAAGATTACATACTAAAGTTCATTGCGACTAGCTCAACCCCTTTGTCAATTATTTTGACAAACAGACATAATCCCATAAATGTGTTTTTTCCGACACAGGGAGGTCTAACACGTGGATATTCATCAAAATCTCGAAATCAAATTACGAAACTTTGTATACAGTAAAGTAAAAAAAAAAGAAACAATCATAGTAAATTCCATCTCTCTCTCAGCAGGCTATTAATGTCAACATTTTGTTAAAACAATAAAAGATCTATTTTATTTTATTACTTTCTATCATAAAACAAATTTTTTGATTTTATGTTTTAAACCTTTGAGCGTAGTGGTTAGTTAAGTTCAAGTGTAATTTAGATAAAACGCTCTTGAATATCTTTTTTTAAGGACATTTTCCAGAAAATATCAACTCAATTAAGCTTCTTCATGCATGGAGTTCATTATAGTAAGTACGTCATACCATTAAAGTTTCACATAAATACAGATTCTGCCGTCCAAAAAAATCGAGAGAGAGATTCTCTATCTGAATACTCCTTTCATTTCGAAAATAAAATGCCAAAAATATCCTCTAACTGTTCGCAGCCCAGAAAACATTTCACGAGGAATTATTTAGGAAGGGCGCAATCGTTAGAAATTTTCAAGTTAGTGCAATTTTAAATATTCAGACAACAAGGTCTTTCTAATCTATCTCTTAGTAGCCGTTATTCCCATTAAAACGGCACGTTTAGTTTCCATATACGATAAACGGTAACCGTAGAATAATGCTGGGTGGTTCGTTATTTTTCAGTGACTGTACTTAGTTAGGATATTAGTATAACATGTTATCAATATCGTGAATAATAATAGGAAGTGATTATTTGCAGGTACTGTACCTAGGAATAAAACGTTATTTACAGGTACTGTACCCACGAATAAAACGTTATTTGCAGGTACTGTACCTACGAATAAAACGTTATTTGCAGGTAAAGTCAAATTCAATATTCTTTCGGAAGTACATTTTGGGGGATCTATTTTCCATTCTTTTTATGTTGAATTGTTCTCCGTCCGTCCCTTAGTCCGTCCAAATTCATAAAACTGAAACAGGTTAAGAAGCAACTTATAAAGCAGTAAATAATTTTGCAACAATTCAACATTGGAGTTTTTTTCCTGCAATGTTCGAAAAGCTCAACTATTTATCAAAATATTGTTCCGTTTCTCATTGCATAATTGCATCTAATTATGAGTATTTTTGCTTATGAAAAATATTTATTTAATATTCTAAATTATGTATCATCAATAACCCACAATCTATTTAGTTATTTGACTTCACTCATACATATACGGAAGCTGAATTTTGAATAAACTGTTAACTTTTTTGTCTGATTCGTGTTATTCATTCGAATACTGAGTTAATTTTTAGTAATTTTGTCTCAAGATTCATAATTTTTTTTATTGCTAAATTATGTTAGTTCTTTTTTAAATGCAGGAGAAAATAAGGAAAAAGTATTTACTTACACATTAGAAATCTAACCGAAAGAAAATTATACGTTCCATTTGCATGCATAATTTTATATTGACTACAATTTTTTCAGAAAATTTTATTTAAATTTGTTTGTTTCATGTTTATAAATATAGAATATTTGAAATCAATTTTTACTCAATTTCTGATGTGTTTTGAAATTCTGTAAACTTGATTCTATTCTCAATGACAATACACTACTTTAAAGATTTCAGAACTTAATTCACAGTTAATCAGCCATTTATATAAACTAAATTTTGATTTCATGCACCATCTAGTGAATTTGAGAAAAATTAATTTTGAATCAATAATATTTATAATAATGAATTATAAAATATTCTTAAAAGTAGCCGATGATTAAAATTTTTAAAGAATTCTCCTTTTAACTATACAAAAATTTTATTTTTAAAAACTGTTTTAATTAAGTTTGTTGTTCTTTTCTTTAGGCTCATTCCACTTCACTCAGTTGGTGTGGAGAAACACCTCCCATATCGGCATCGGTATCGCTCCAGTTCCGGGAGAACCTCGACTCTTCGTCGTCGTCCGGTATTTCCCTGGGGGAAATTCCAATTATCCTGGTGAATTCGAGAAGAATGTTCGTCCTCGAATCTCGAAGGGATCCACAGGTTCTCTGGACGAGGCGTCCTTCCTCAGGACGTACTCGAGAACCAGAAGCTTGATTTTTGAGGATGCATACATATGAAGAATGTAAAACTTTATCTTGCGGAACAGAAGTTTTGAGGAGTTGTTTTCGGATCTATAGAAATAATTTTTTAATGGTTAAAAATAAGTTTGTAATAAAAATGACTTTTAATTAAGTAAGACAAAAAATGAAAGCATTCATATTTATACACTTACTAGCAGATAATCCGGCGTTGCTCGGGATCCAGATAGTTTTATATGCCCCCCCCACCGTTTATTTTTCACCAAACATATAGACAATCGATGAAACAAAAATTCATCTTTAAAATAAAGCTTTTTATTCCAACCAACTAGGGATGATGGTTAATGCGAAAATAACCGGTTTTCAGTTATTCAGGTTTTTGTCACCTCCGGCTTAACTTTTCAAAATAACCGGTTTTCGGTTTTTTTTTTATAAAAAACAAACGCCGTTTGTAGACAAGATTTTTTATTAGTATTGTCTTTGCAATCCATTGGCCATATTTATCTGTTTATAAAGACACTTTCAGTAATCCGCCAACCAACAGACGCATCGAGGAAGCTGTTGCCGTTGATTGGTCTAAGACAGGGGTTGGCAACCTGCGGTTCGTGAGCCGCACGCGGCTCATCCAGTTCTATGCGAAAAAATTAATTTATTATCAAAACCCTTAAAAAAATAAGAAAAAATATTTTTAAGTACCTAATTTCTCAATAGCTTCTATTTTCATAATCGTTAATTACAAATCGCTACGCTTAACATGACCGTAATGAGATAAATTTGAACTATTGTTTTGTTCTTAGAGATGAGACTCCGTGACCATGTTTATCTTTCAGCCAATTGCATTCCATTTCCGTCTCACCCAAACAGCCACCGTCTAGAGTCTAGACAGTCAGTCATCCTCGGATAGCGCGGTCGACGTTACGTTGCATGTGTGTTAATTTAATCGCTTGCGGTTTTTGCGTGTCTATTCGCTTGTTGTTTCAAGAAGAATACGATTTAGAAGCGAATTATCTTCTCAAAGGAATGTACGCAAAGGTATCGATATAAATAAAATCGTTTCTATAGAAACTGATGGAGCCAGAAGTATGACAGGAATACATAGAGGGGTAACATCAATTCTTCAGAAAAAAATAAACCAGGAAATTCTAACGTTTCACTCCATAATTCATCAAGAAGAGCTTTGTGCCCAAACATTTCCGGCCGAAATAATTGAGGTCATGAACTTGGTAATTAAGATTATTAACAGCATCATGGAAAAAGCACTCTACCGTCGCCAGTTTAAAGATTTTCTTGAAGAAATAGAAAGCCAGTTTTCTGATCTACTTCTGCACAATAAAGTGCGATGGCTTTCCAGAGGTAACGTATTGCCACGTTTTGCTTTGTGCTTGAGTGAAATAAAAACATTCCTCAATGAAAAAAGCATTGACCATCCCGAATTGGAAGAAGACAAATGGCTGCAAAAATTGAACTTCATGGTATATACTACAATGAAACTAAATGAACTAAATCTAAAACTACAAGGAAAGGGCAACCCAGCCTACGCCTTGCTTGAAGAAGTAGTTTGTTTCGAAAAAAAAATTACTTCTTTTTGTTGAAGACATGGAGAGCGGTAAATTACTTCATTTTAAAAATCTGAAGCAATATCGCGATGAAACCAATGCAACTATTGACACGAATTACTTCAGCATAGCTTTAAAAAATATGAAGGATGGATTCACTGAGAGATTCGAGCAATTCAAAACAAACAAAAGTACTCTCGTGTTCATAATAAATCCTCTCAACACAAATACAAATGAGATCAACATTGAGCCATTTGGAAATGATGCTGGATCGCTTCAAATACAATTGCTGGATTTGAAAACCAAAGACTTGTGGAGTGGCAAGTTCACAGAACTCAAGAGCAAGTTGGAAGAGTTGGAGGTCCAGAAATGCATGCACATCGCGCAGCACAAGTGGTCAGCTCTAAAAGAAATTCCGCGAGTTGAGGCCCTCATATTCGGCGCATGGAATAGTCTTAAAGGAAGTTGATTCTTGCATTTTCCGCCCAATTTAATTTTATTCTATCTTCTATCTTTTTAAATTTAATTCTTTTAATTCTGTTTCAGGCGTATTAAAGTAAGTTGGTTGTAGGGATGGGAAAAACCTACCGGTTTTAATCGAAAACCGGTTTTTTCCGTTAGTTTTTGTCCCGGTTATAACCGGTTATTTTTTTAAATCCAATAATCGGGTAAAAAATACCGGATCATAAGATAGGTTCGATTACACTGAAATTTACCAAGTTATGAAACTTTGAATTTCATCATCTTAGGCCAAGGGTCGGCAACCTATTCAAACGGAAGAGACAAAAGTTACAATTTACAAAATTTCCCAGTTTTTAAAGAGCCACTAAAAATTTTCGTTTCAATATTATAGTATTTGCTTATATATATTTGATTTTTGGTTTAAAATAAACGGCTTTAAATACAGAATAATATTTATTCATATAAAAACACAAATATCATAGTACATCAATCAAAATCATCATCAAACATCAATCATCATCAAAATAGTTACATCAATGGGAGCATTGGCTTTGCATGTCTTTTGAAAGTTTGATTAAATCTGGCTTATAATTTGTTGTTTTAAGTTTCAAGCTCGACTCTAGATTTTTATTTGTTAGTTGACTTCTAACTTTACTTTTTATTATATTCATGCAAGAGAACGCTTGCTTGCACGAATATGTCGACCCGAAGATCGTCAGCACTCCATATGCCAACTTCTTCACCTCACTGTAGCATTAAGAATACGGCCCAAAAGGAATAATATATAAAGAGAAATAAATAAAATAATGAGATGAAAAAAGGAAAGAAAAATGCAAAAAGCAGTAAAGTAAAAAATAAAAAATGGAAGTATTACTTTTCTTCACGGATAAAAAAATATTCGTGATAATATGCCGAAAATGCCCGAATTCAACACTTAAAATTAAATAAATAACCATCTAATTCGAATTTTCTTAAAAAAATTAAGGCGTTAGCCCCTTTTTGTGTTAAACCATCACTGTGCCAAATCTGGTTCTGTAAAGTCGAACGGTCTGGGCGTGCATAAAGAACAGTCATAAAAAAATGCTCTTATATATATATATGCTCTTATATATATATACGACAATATATATATAGTCGTTTATAATATAAAACACTATCCCACAATCAAAAAAATAAAAATATTCCTTTATAAACCAATATGAATGTTTTATTTTAAACGACTAGATATTTTTTATAATATAGACGACTATATATATATATATATATATATATATATATATATATATATAAATCCAAGTATAACTTGTATATAATCATACAGAAATAAAGTAAAAAAAAACATATCAAGAATCAAATCCTATACTAAAAAGTCATTATTTGAACAATACATCAATTTTAAATAAAATCTAAAAAATAGAAAATACTAAAGATACCTTGAACAAAAAAAATCAAGTTGAAGCATTTATATGTCAACAAGTAAAAAAACTCTGTTGTTATTAAAAGTATTGAAATAGGCAAACCAAGTAAATGGAGTTTTCAACAATTAATATAGCAGCTTGGCTGTGGACAAGTTTTAGCCAGGTTAAATTAATTTTGCTGTACAAACCATCCCTGTTACTATTGTTGTTGAAAAAACAAACAGGGTAATTTACCCTAAAATGAAAGAATTTAGAAAGAAAAGTCTTATACTAACCCTAACAATAAAACATAACTGTATATAAACGACTAAAATTCAGCATAAAAATATGTAATATAACATTATATTGCACTATGATACTGCACTAAAGACAGTAAATATATAATTCAATAAAATACCCATACTTTTCAATAAACATTAACTAATCAGTGTCTCCTCTTATAATTACCAGAATTCATCTCTTTCAATATAACTCGCCAATCATATTGACATCACATGTTGCCACAACCAAAATTCTTACCATGAAACGGCATAATTGACCAAATAATATAATTAATTTTCGATATCAAGAATCAGTAAGATACCTATATTAATATTCTCAAAACCATTTTAAAAAATGTAATACATTTATTTATCTAGATAATATTTGAAAATTGGTAAAAATGTCTATTAAAAAGGAAAATTTCACATGAAAGATCCTGGCGTCATCTATGTAATAAATCTGAAACCAATAACTGAATAGCCAAATTTGAATAAAATTACACATTACAAGTAGAATAAGTGAAAACACTATCCCACAATCAAAAAAATAAAAATATTCCTTTATAAACCAATATGAATGTTTTATTTTAAACGACTAGATATTTTTTATCTATATATACTCTTAGAAAACCTATAGGCATTCCATAATCCAGTGCAAAGGAATAAAAAATTTTTATGTTCTTAATTCTAATATCAAAGTCTGTTACTAAATTATTATTTCTAATTATATAATTTTTTACTAAATTCTTGAAGACAGAAATGCTAAGATTACTATTCCAAAAAGGGAATTTATTAATTTGAAAATTAAATGCATTTCTTTTATCAAAGATATCTGTTACTAATTTATTATCTATGATTTTAATATCTAGATCTAAAAATTCTGCAGCTAATAAATTGTCATTAGTTTTAATAAGTTTTAGATAATCAGGGTAGAAATAAATATGAGGCTTATGGTCTATTTCTTTATTGAATAATATTAAATAATCCTCTGAAATGAGTGAACCCATCTTGCCATTATCTGGAGATTTAAAGGGCATAATTTCATAGAGTAAAAAACCCGAAGGTAAGAAGTATAACCGAATAAAGTGTGCGCTAAGAGCGGCGACATCAACATTCAGTGAAATATAACAAATAAGAAACAAACATAGCAGAAATGTAAAAGCAACATATACAACATAATCATTCATAAAACAAAATGTCAAGAAAAAAAATCTGCGGTAAGAAAAAGACGAAAGTTCTTAAAGAGAGAAAATAAACAAAAGTGGAATATATATATAAAAGGGGAAGATAAAATAATATAGAAATATATGACACAAACGCAACGAATGCGCAAAAATGCTGCAATTCAAGAAGATTTGTGGAAAATATATCAATGTCATGAAAGTCAAAAATGTTGAAATAAAATGGAGAGACTACTAAAACGGTAAAAGCGTATAGATGCTCATCAGGGTAAGTAAAATCTATACGAACCGCTAAAAAATTAGTGAAATCATAATGTTTTCTGCGAACAGTGCTGGCATATAGCTAAAAACACTGTCCTTTACCCCGAACATTGTGATAAACCAAGAATTTGAATGAAATAAAGATAAAAGAAATGAATTTACGAACCTAAAACTGAGAGATGCTGCCAACGGGAGACGTGACAAAGGAAATAACTAAACGCGTCATGTAGGGACCGGATGTTTACGAAAATATCAAGCTACTTCTGAGGTTGGGGGAGTTTCGATGAAGATTAGGAAATCGATGGGAAAAAAAGATGAAAGCGAACTACATTGAGGAAACGATGAAGATTAAAGAAATGATGAAAAAAGGAAAATAGTGTATTTAAAAATTAATGTGTAATATAAAAAAAATAAGGTGTATATAAAAATTAAGGAATGATGATAAAAAAGGAAAGGAGCGTATTTAAAAATCAAGGTGTATATAAAAATTAATGAAAGATGATAAAAAAGGAAAGGAGTATATTTAAAAATTAAGGTGTATAAAAATTAAGGTATGATGTTAAATATAGTGTAACTAGTGTAATTAAAAATTAAGGTGGAAACGGTAAGTGTTAAATAATATTTGAATTTGAAATCCGTTAATAAACGACTTAAAGATGCGTTTTCGAGGTAATCACATTAGACCTGTCTGGCTTGAGAGACCCTACCACAGTATTAGAACTGCACCAGCATAGATCTAATATGCAATCCTTTACTTACATCTTAAAGCTATTAATTAAAGGTTCGTAGAAGGAGGTAGGAATTTCATTACTATTAAGGTTATTTATAAGGTGCTGAATTTGTTTCTTGATTGAATTTTTATCGCTGCATGTTTTGTTAATTCTTATGAGTTGATTAATGATAGTGTTTTTGTAGATTTTAGAAGAGTTCCAAAAAATATATCTATTGACATTGAATTTAAACTCGTTTCTTTTGTCATAAATATCTATTTTTAAAGTATTTTGACTATCAATAATTAAGTCCAGAAAAATAACTGGTTCTTGATAGCTATTGGTTTGTATTAATTTAAGTTCATTTGGATACAGGGTATTATTAGTTGTATTGAAATCTTTATGGTTAAAAATAATGAGGTCATCAATGAATCTAAAGACTGAATTAGAATTAATAGCGATATTCCGTTCAAAAAAGTGTAGAAATAAATTGGCAAGAAGAGAAGAATAGCTGGTCCCTTGTGGGATGCCTTTAATTTGCTGAAAGATATTTTCCCCGTTTAAAATAAAGTTATTGTAAATATAGTAATTTGTAAGATCTCTCCACAATGTTATTGGGATGCTAAGTAAGTTTTTTAGGTCGTAGAAATAGTTCATTAAGACTTCTTGTAATTTATCTAATGAGATGGTTGTGAAGAGGTCTTGAAAATCATAGGTTTCTATTGTATCTATTTTATTATTTTTAAGGAATTCGATAACTTTATTATTGTTTTTAATTATCCAGGTAAAGTTTTCGTCTTCAATAAACTTGATGATTATGTTGAGATATTTGGTGAAGATTATTCCAGGTTTATACATATAGGTGTTCGTACCGCAAGTAATGTATCTAAATTTAATAGGCTGTTTATGGAACTTAGGATAGATGGCAATATACGGAAGTTTTTTATTTACATTGTGGCATCCAATTTTTTTGTTTAAGGCTGAGATTTTTTTCTTAATAGTGATGATATTAGATTTACACTGTTTAAAGGTTTCTGAAGATTTTAGTTCCGTATCTAATAGTTCAAGATAAAATTTCTTGCAAATTAATGCGTAGTTTCCGGCTGCCTTGTCAATAGGGGTTATAATGAAATGTTGTTGCAGAGTTTCGATGCTTTCCTTTATACTACGGCATTCGTAGGTTTCATTTCTTGCATTGATTAGTCTGTAATTGCTTTTTACGAAGTGTTTAAAGTTGAAATACATACTCCATTTCCATTCGGTGAAAAACTGCACAGGTGTGTCAAATTTATGAGCTACTTTTAGGCAAAAATTATCAAGGTCATTGAGAAAACTTTTTAGAATGCGTTTTAACGAAATTTTGAAAATAGGACGAAATTTGGTACCTTTATTCATTATCGACCTTAATTCTTCGTTTTCTATAATATTAAGGTTGCCAGTAAGGGTGTGTTTATGAAAAGGATCCACATAATTTTTATATTTTTCTTCATTGCAATGACATGGAACATTGATTCTATTCGTTTCTAGATTTTTACAGAAAGAATTATAATTGAAGACCCTTCTTCCAAATATTGTGTCATATTTAAGGAATTTGTTTATTTCAATATTTTTTATTGGGAATAAGTTAGAATTTTCTTTAAATGCAGAGTTTAATTTAAATTTATCGAATATTGGATTTTTGAAGTTAATTGTCATATATAAAATGGTTTGATCTGACTTTTTCTTATGAAGCTTTGCAATCTTTGCTTTAAATAGATCATTGATGAGAAGAAGAAAGTGTTGATTATCAGTTCTGTAAGTATGTGGAATATTTTCAAAAATATGGCATAGTTTATTTTTAATAGAGAAGATGAAATTGTTTACGGGTTTGTAGTTAAAACTTTTAATGAAATCGTTTTCAACTGTTTTTAGTTCTTGATAGAGCGAATAATTCAGTTCTTCTATTGATAATCTATTATAATTTTTCTTATTTTTACCGCTACCTCTGCAAAATTTCATTTATCTAAGTCATTGTGTTGAGGAGTTATTGTATTTAGAAGTATGCGATTATACAGACCGATAGACAGTCAACCCTGCGACGGATTTGGCCTAAAATTTTTTACGGACCTACATTCCAGATTAAAAACTGTGCACCAAATTTTTATCTATCTAGCTATTTAAGTTTTTGATTTATCGTGTTCACGGATAGACAGACAGACTTCCCTTGGAAGGACTCTACCAAAATTTGAAAGAAACCTACAAATTATGTGTAAAGATCACATACCAAATTTCATCACTGTAGCTGTAACAGTTTTCGATTTATCGTGTTCACAGACAGACATAATTTCTAAATTGTGTTTTTCGGACTCAGGGAGATCTAAAATGGGGAGATTCATCAAAATCTTGAGTTTGAATTTTTAACGATTACAATACTTTCGCTTTGTGTACTTCGCATACGAGAAAGTAGTATATATTTCGCTTCTGTATTTTCGAAGCAAGCGCTTATGAAGGTTTTCCATGGCGATATTCGTCTTCATTAATTAATTTCACACGGAATTTCTTTATTTCACTTCAGTAGCAATTTCATTGTCGCATGTGTTTAAAATTGTAAGAAAGTTAATCAGTTATACATTTTTATTATTACTTGTTTAATTATACAATTAAACAAATTTTCTTGTGTAAAGATGCATTAATAAAAATAGATCTTAATATTTTGATATCTTTAATATATTAAGTTTAAAAATTTCCTTTATTTAATTTATACAATTGACCATGATTTGTATCTGGGAAATCTCTAACTTAAAAATAAATGCTAATAAAAATAGGAAGAAATTGTTAAAATGACACAAAAAAGATAGCAGAAATAAGATGCTATATAAAAATTGATTTACAAAATGCTAATAGCAGTAAGTCACAATAAATTAGTATATTAACTAGCTGACAGATATTCTTAAAAACACACGCACATTATTTTATATACAGAAACGAAAATAAACTTGAAAAATGTTGCATGTACACAATTTCCAATTTTCCCCAAAGTGATTTATTACATACTAGTCGCCTTCGGCAACCAGCTGGGTCGCCCGTTTAAATCAGTTTTTATTTTTGTATTTTATATTAATTATAGCATTACCTGTCGCAGTTTCAGCCACGATAACTCAAGAAAGAGGAACAAAAAAACTGAATATTTTATTGTATTTGACAGATAGTAAAATATTTGAAGACGTAAATTTTAAAATGACAGAGATACAATTCTGTATGATGCATCTCAGCTAACGAAACTTACAAACTGAGTTTCAAATAACTTTCACTCAATTGATCTATCACTCATCGGTAGAATGATTTACGCTGAATATGGTCACGAAAGCTGAACACGCTGGAGGCCCGTGATACAAGTGGGTACAAAAAGTGAGGCGGCAAAAATTTCATAGACATCTAAAAGACCCGTGAGTATAGGAGGTAGACAATAAAATTTAAAAATTAGTTAATTTTCCCGAACACTATTGTCTTTTTGTAATTCCTAGTTTCTAATATCAAATTTGATGAGTTATGACTTGAGGAAATTCCAAGTTTGGCGGCAGTATTATACTCTTAAGCCTAACCAAAATTTTAATAAAAAATTACCTATAATGCAATATGCAAAAATTTGAAAGCGTTTTCATGCCTCATAATTTTAAAATGGTAGGAAAGCATAAGCTTGAAGAAAGGACGAAAATCATTTCAGTGTACCTCACACACAATAAAAACAAACAAACCTGAAATCAAATATCTGTTGCCATACTTAATAAGAATATTACTTTGAAGCAGGTGTGATAAAATATTTCAGCAATACAATGAATACTAAAGTGAAAATTCTGCTTGGGAGTTAATTTCCCAAGAAAATAATTTATACTATCACAACCGTAACAATTGCACAAGCGCGTGAATAAAAGATTTGCTGAAATAATGAGATGGTTTGAATTTTATTTACAACAATAAAAGCATTGTTAAAATTCAAATTTTAAATTGAACAAAATGTCGCATGGAAATAAGATTGGTGTCATTGAAAAGCAAATTTATTTTTTATCTTTAAGATGATGTAAAAATTGCTTTTTTGCGATAATAGGATCCGAAGTTATTCCTGAAAAACGCTAAAATTTAAAGTAAATAATTTAGATTCTAATTAAACTTTCGAAAAATCCTTTCTTAGTGAGCACCCAAGAAGCAAACGTCTGCCAAGTCTCAGTGATTTGGGAGATTACATGATGAGTGATTCATGGTATTCGCCTTTTATATATAAAGAAGATAGTATAAAATATTCAGCGTAAGGGCGTGCAATAAAAAAAAAACTCCAAGAGCCAGGCATAATGGAATGACCCTTAACGCTTAGGGTACTTCTACCAGGAGCTTCGCTCATTCTGCACAGCATAGGAAGATGCTTAATTGTGATATTTTAATTATATATTATAATTTTTCTTGCTTGAAAAAAAATATTTGCAGGCTTAAACATAAAGATATGATCAAAAATATCATAAAAATTACAGATGGACAAAACATATTTAAACTTTTTTTATTTCACATCTTTCGTAACTTATCTTAATTCTTATTCAAACCAAAGAAATTTTTAAAAAACTCGTCCTCTCTCTTCGTGTTCTAGGTGATTATTAAAAAAATACTTAACACTATAAACATATTAAAATACTAACTATAATACACTATTCAGATTTACTAAAACCATATTCTTTAAAAAAGAAAAAAAGTATGATTATCTAAAGTTTAGAATAATTTAAAAGTAAATTTTTACATTAATGAGAGGAAAATTAATTTTTTAAGCAAAATAACCTGAAATATAATATAAAAGATTTTCTTCAGTCTCCAGGGTTATAACATAATTTTTTTAACAAAGGAATTGAAATTATTTAGGGTTTATGTATCATCATTCTGACATTTGCAAAACATAATTGCAGAAAAATAAAAATAAATCAAAATATTATACGTCTGCATAAGCGTGTAATGACAACTTAGATACAACAAAGAAAATCAAAATTTTATTTCCTCAAATTAAGTAGAGAATTGCTGCATTGTTAAAGCATCTATTCAAACTATGATCAACAGAATCATACAAGGTAAATATAAATGAATATATACAATATACATATATAAATAAGTTTATCTAAATATAAATGTCAGTATGAATTCTCACTTATTTAAACTTTTAAGACAAAGTTCTACAATATTTTCAGATCAGAGGGTATCACTTTCTTTTTATTATTCAAAATTTAATGTAAACAGAAACTTTGAAAAGATATATGGAAAACTAAATATAGGTTGGATGTGTTGGTTTGAGTCATGAAGTGAACCGTACTGTGTATAAATACAAATGCATTGTGAACACATTGGCGCTTGTTCCCTGAGCAATAAAATATAGAGAAATCATGATGTTGTAGATAAGCTTTATTTCTCTATCCAGTTAATTCTGCAGAAATAGCAGCTGCAAAAATCACTAAGTGCCTGAAAGGACAAACAAAGTCTACTAGAATCCATTTATATAAATAAATTTATATTTATAAAAAAGCTGCTGAATTTACATGCATTATTAATATGAACGAAATATTCACTTAAGAGGGTGAGGGTCAATCAAGAACTAATAATTAGAATTCCAAGTTATAAACAAAGTAATTAACTTTCTTGTGTCAAGTTGTAATAATTAAAATAGATAAATTTTTTTGATATTTTAAATAAAGTACTAGCTAATATGCTTATTTTTATAGATAAACTTCCTTTATTATATTTATACAAAAGAGTATGAAAAGTTTAATTTTATCTGGAAAATCCCTACATTAAAAATGAATATTAATAAAAACCAGAAGAATCATCTGAAAATGGAATTGAAATTTGCAGAAATAAGTTATGGTGATTTATTTATAAAATTCTACAAACTTATAGTAGCTTAAAAATTAGTGTAATATTGTATTGTATGTAATAACAAATTATGTATATAATGACAAATTAACTTCTTGTGTCAGGTTGTAATAATTAAAACAAATCAACATATATTAATGTAGGAATGGGGGGGGGGCATTATATAAAGACTCGGCGGTATGCTAGGAGTATGAAAACTAAAATGAAAAGGCTCTATGTTAAGCAAACAAAATTTATTGAAACACAATTATATTTACAAAGAAAACGTTTACAGATTAAAGAAAAGTTAAGTTAGAGGGAATCATGGTATTTAGAGTTAGCAATTGCTATTAAGAGTAAAACTAAAGATATTAGTGACAGTGAGTTACGAGCCGCTAGGCTTAAGAAAAAAAAAGCTACGAAGTCAATAAAAACATGCCATAACTACAGCCATGCCCGTCTTCTTCAGGTCTTGCAGATTGTGCAGGAAAATGTGGTGGTCCCCGTTTGTTCTGGAATGTACTTCGTTCGCATGTTTCTTCCAACTGTCCTTCATCGGCGTTTGGGCCGTTACGTGCTGCCATCTGGGTATGCGGGTTTAAATTAAATTCGAAGAGGAGACAAAATAAGACGTAAATTCTCCTCTACATAAATATTCTAAATAAAATTTTAGCTAATATGCTTACTAGATAAACTTCCTTTATTTTATTTATACAAACGAGTATGAAAAGTTTAATTTTCAGCAGGAAAATCTCTACAGAATTAAATATAATTAAAAATGATAAAAATCTAAATAAAATAGAATTTAAATTTGAAGAAATAAGATTCTATATAAAGATAATGGTTTATTTATAATACGTACATACTTATAGTAATGATAAATTAAATATAACTAGGGGGCTCTGCCCCCTGCTCGCTAACCCCACACAAACCCTGCTCGCTTCGCTCGCTACAATGAAGACACTGTGTGTCCTAGCACAATTACTGTTATATATACTTTATATATTATTTATATATATGAATCAGATTTATTTGCTTCTGCTTTAACTTAAATAAGAACAGAATAAAATTTGTCAGTCTCGAAAAAGATATTTTTCTTCAAATAAAACTCACAAAGAAAATTATAAAAGTGCATGAAAAAACTAATAAATAAGAGTTGCAAAATTGAAACAAATATAATTAATATAAAAATTAATTCCAAAAACAAATTGGATTTAACATTATCAATAAACAGATTGAGGTGTGATGTCTGAGCTGATTTCCTTTCAATGCTTTCACCTTAATGAAGACAGAATAAAATTTTTTGCCCCTAAAAGAGCCGTTTTTTTCATATAATGAAAGCAACAGGAAGACAAATTCAATAGGCAAATGAATATAACTAAGAAAATCATAAGTGTAAGATGAATGAAAAAATAAATTTTAAATAATCAATAAAAATCAAATTAAAATTACTTCCATATAGGTGAAATATATATACGTTTGATAGATATGAATAATTAGTATTTTCCTATGTAAAATGACGTTCTGAATGCAAAGGTGCTATCCGTTTCTCATTATCTCAATTAGTTCTCGAGAAAATCGTGAATCTAAGCAAATTTCGTTAAAATTGCTTCCAAATGGGCGAAATATATATACGATTAATAGATATGAATAATTAGTGTTTTCCTGTGTAAAATGAGATTCTGAACACAACAGTGGAATCCGTTTCTCTCTATCTCAATTAGTTTTAGAGATAATCGTGAATCTAAGCAAATTTCGTTAGAATTACTTCCATATGGGCGAAATATATATACGTTTGATAGATATGAATAATTAGTGTTTTCCTATGTATAATGACGTTCTGAACGCAATGGTGCAAACCGTTTCTCTCTATCTCGATTAGTTCTCGAGATAAGCGCTAGTAAGCAAATTTCGAAGATTATTTCATATAGCAGTGATATGAAAACTCTCGATCGATATGTCCTAAAAATGTTTTCAGATGTGAAATAAGCTCCTGAACACAATGGTGCAATCCATTTTTTTCTATCTCGATTATTTCTCGAGATATGCCCTAGTATGCAAATTTCGAAGATTATTTCATATAGCACTAATATGAATACTTTCGATCGATATGTCAGAAGAATGTTTTCTGATATGAAATAAGCTCCTGAACACAATGGTGCAATAAATTTTTTTCTATCTCGATTATTTCTCGAGATATGCCCTAGTATGCAAATTTCGAAGATTATTTCATATAGCACTAATATGTTAACTTTCGATGTTTATGTCAGAGAGTGTTTTCTGATATGAAAACAGCCCCTGAACACAATGGTGCAATCCGTTTTTTTCTATCTCGATTATTTCTCGAGATATGCCCTAGTAAGCAAATTTCGATGATTATTTCATATAGCACTAATATGAAAACTTTCGATCGATATGTCAGAAGAGTGTTTTCAGATGTGAAATAAGCTCCTGAACACAATGGTGCAATCCATTTTTTTCTATCTCGATTATTTCTCGAGATATTCCCTAGTAAGCAAATTTCGAAGAATATTTCATATAGCACTAATATGAATACTTTCGATCGATATGTCAGAAGATTGTTTTATGATGTGAAAAAAGCCCCTGAACACAATGGTGCAAACCGTTTCTCTCTATCTCGATTAGTTCTCGAGATATGTCCTAGTAAGAAAATTTCGATGAATATTTCATATAGCACTAATATGAAAATATTCGATCGATATGTCCGAAAAGCGTTTTCTGATATGAAAACAGCCCCTGAACACAATGGTGCAATCCATTTTTTTCTATCTCGATTATTTCTCGAGATATGCCCTAGTATGCAAATTTCGAAGATTATTTCATATAGCACTAATATGTATACTTTCGATCGATATGTCAGAGAGTGTTTTCTGATATGAAAAAAGCCCCTGAACACAATGGTACAAACCGTTTCTCTCTATCTCGATTATTTCTCGAGATATGCCCTAGTATGCAAATTTCGATGATTATTTCATATAGCAATGATATGAACACTTTCGATCGATATGCCCTAAAAATGTTTTCTGATGTGAAATAAGCTCCTGAACACAATGGTGCAATCCATTTGTTTCTATCTCGATTATTTCTCGAGATAGTGATAAGTATTGTTTATTTCATATAGCACTAAAAAGAATACTTTCGATCGATATGTCCAAAGATTGTTTTCAGATGTAAAATCAGCTCCTGAAATCATTTGTGCAATCCATTTTTTTCTATCTCGATTAGTTCTCGAGATATACGCTAATAAACAAATTTCGATGATTATTTCATATATGTTTTCAGATGTGAATTCAGCTCCTGAACACAATTGTGAAATCCGTTTCTCTCTATCTATAGTAGTTCTCGAGATAAGCGCATTCGATGTTTATTTCATATAGCACTAATATGAATACTTTCTATCAATATGTCAAAATAGTGTTTTCTGATGTGAAATCAGCTCATGAACACAATGATGCAATCCATTTTTTTCTATCTGGATTAGTTCTACAGATATACGCTAATCAACAAATTTCGATGATCATGTCATATAGCACTAAAATGAATACTTTCGATCGATATGTTAAAAGGGTGTTTTCTGATGTGAAATCAGCTCCTGAGCACAATCGTGCTAACTGTTTTAATCTATCTCTAGTAGTTCTCGAATGCGCATTCGATGTTTATTTCATATAGCACTAATATGAAAACTTTCGATCGATATGTCAGAAAACTGTTTTCATATGTAAAATCAGCTCCTAAAAACATTTGTGAAATCCATTTTTTTCTATATCGATTACTTCTCGAGATATACGCTAATAAACAAATTTCGATGATTATTTCATATAGCACTAAAATGAATACTTTCGATCGATATGTCAAAAGAGTGTTTTCAGATGTAAAATCAGGTCCTGAAATCATTAGTGCAATCCATTTTTTTCTATCTCGATTAGTTCTCGAGATATACGCTAAAAAAAAAATTTCGATGATTATTTCATATAGCACTAAAATGAATACTTTCGATCGATATGTCAAGAGTGTTTTCAGACGTAAAATCAGCTCTGAAAACATTTGTGCAATCCATTTTTTTCTATCTCGATTAGTTCTCGAGATATACGCTAATAAACATATTTCGATGATTATTTCATATAGCACTAAAATGAAAATTTTCGATCGATATGTTAAATGGAAGTTTTCTGATGTGAAATCAGCTCCTGAATACATTTGTGCAATTCATATTTTCCTATCTCGACTAGTTCTCGAGATATGCCCTAGTAAGCAAATTTCGATGATTATTTCATATAGCACTAATATGAAAACTTTCCACCGATATGTCAGAAAAGTGTTTTCAGATGTTAAATCAGCTCCTGAAAACATTTGTGCAAACCGTTTTTTTCTATCTCGATTAGTTCTCGAGTTAAACGCTAATAAACAAATTTCGATGATTATTTCATATAGCACTAATATGAATATTTTCTATCAATATGTCAAAAGAGTGTTTTCTGATGTGAAATCAGCTCCTAAACACAAACGTGAAAACTGTTTCTCTCTATCTCCAGTAGTTCTCGAGATAAGCGCATGTTTATTTCATATAGCACTAAAAAGAATACTTTCGATCGATATGTC
>BGPR01000467.1:0-105081 GCA_013235015.1 Araneus ventricosus
CTGATGTACTTCGTTCAGTTACCATTATTGCTCAATCCTCGTATTTGTTTGTGAAGTTGTGAACAGTTTCAGTCACTCAGTAATACACGAGCTGTATGGCCAACGCATAGACAGGGAGATTTCGAAAGTTGTTTTTGTGTGTTGAGAAAAAGCCGGCGATTCTTCCAGTTGTTTATTTTTTACATTTGTAATAGTTTATGCAATTAAAGAATGCAAATTTTAATTCTTTACCTGCTGTGTGCTTTAGCAACCGTGTATTCTGTAGATTATTATGAATTACTAGGGATTTCCAAAGATGCCGACAATCGTGAAATCAGGAGAGCTTTTAAAAAACTTGCTTTAAAACTGCATCCAGATAAAAATATGGTAGGTTTTTTCTTACTTTGAATTTTCTCTCTGTTTTAGTTGCTATTTTACCTTTTCTGCCGTTCAGTTTGTAAAATTTGCTTTTCTATTGTAACAAAATATGTTTTTTATTGGTTTTCATAGCTGCTCCTTAGATTGTATTTTATTTTTAACTAATTTTGCGTAAGAAGAAATGTAAGATTTCTTTACTTATAGTTTCAGCAGTAATTTTAAATTATTATATATTATTGAAATTAAGAATTAATATTTAAAAAGAATACAGACAATATATTTATATGGTCTGAAATTTTCTGTTTTAACTTGGTTTTTTAGTTTTAGTTATCTATTCCTTAATGCCTTATAATTAATTTTCCATGAGGTTGAATGTAAATGAGTTCTGAAATCTTTTTTTTAGACTTGGGAAATGCAAATTGTAGAAAAAAAAAAGTGTAATTTATATGTAACATAACTGCCTATTTAATTTTTATTTAATAGTATTTTATTAATGTAAGACTAGCTGAAATACCCGGCATTGCTCGGGATAAAATTACTTTCATGTTTAATATTTTTATTTTAAAAACTACTTTTATCTAAAATATTATTACACACAAAACCATTTTATCGTCTGAAACTTTTTTTAATTAAAATGAGAATATCAGTTGAACCAAATTATTCTATGAACAATCAAGTCAAATATATGGCTAATTTTCGCCATGTTTAATTAAATATGAAATTAATTAAATAAATATTTATTATTATATAAATATGAAATTAATCCAAATTAATAGTTCTTCCTGATATAAAGTGTTAATTATCTGCTTTTTAAACTTTTCTGGTAGTATTCGTACAGAATTCTGTTAATGTGTTCTGACAGCAGCTCTTCATATATCAGGGTTCGTACACTCCTCGGGAAAACTCCTTAACAACTCCTTGAAAGCGATTTTCATTTTCAAGCACTATGGAAACTCCTTGAATTTGGATTTTACTGCTTATAAACTCCTTGATTTTCAATTTTTAACATTTCTTTTATTAAATGCGTACTAAGTTTCACTGATAGAAAGGATTCTAAATTGCCGCCGTATCAATTATCCAGTATTTTGCGATGCTCTTTCCATGCTTTGATGTTCATCTCCTAGCAGTATCCGAAATTTAATAATTGGTTTTAAGTTCCAATCAGTTATAACCAAAACAATATAATGGTGCAAATTGAGAATGTTATTTCTCTTGGATTATTTCGAAAAATTAACTGCATTTCTTTAAATTGTAACATATGGTTTGTTGTAAAGGGCATATATTGTGATGGTGAAGTTGAAGGAAAATAGATACTTTTAATCAATTTTAGCTAAATTAGTTTAAATAATAAAGAAAAGCAATGAAAATGTAAAAAAAACCAGTTCTTAATATCTAAACCCATGTCTCTCTTTGCACCTCTATATTTTAAATACTGGATCACTGTGCACTACATAAGATGCACAGTGAGGCATGGAAATTATTTAAGAATTTAAATTCTAAAAAAAATTAATGGAAATAGTTTTTATTTGAAAAATGGTAAATCATGGTATGTAATGAACTATTTGAATTTTTGGGGTAGTTGTATAATTTTAAAAAAAATGTCTAAGTGGTACCACTCTACTTTCATATAAATAGATTTAACTTGACATTCTTGGATAAATCAGCTTAGTAAAAACTTATAAAAGAAATAAATATAACCACATTTATTTGAGTTATTAGCAATGTTTTAAATATTCTAATACAATTTTTGTTTACTTTAAAAAGGGAACCCTTTTTCATGTGTAAATATTGATTCCTTGAAAATTTTGAAAATACTCCTTGAAAACTCCTTAAATACTCCTTGATTTTTAATTTAAAAAATCAGTAAGAACTCTGTATATATTCTTATTCTGCAATTACAACAAAAGATGCATATTGTATATAAAAATTAATTCTGCAAAAAATTATTAAAATTATAGAAACAAAGTGTATAGAAATGAAATTTGTGTCGCTGAAAAATTGTTTTTAAAAAATTTAATACAAACTTGATAGGTTTTTTTTTTTGCGATATATTTTCGAAAGATATTGCTGGAAAACGCCAAAATGTTGCTCAATTTTGAATTATCTTTTCAGCTTACACTCTGCTTTATAAATATATATGTACCCATCGTTGCTTGGGGTCATAATATCTTCTTAGGCAAAAAACATTTTATTTCACAAAAATTGTGACAATTTTTCTACCACAAATATAAATTTCCTTAATTATTTTTTAATTTAACCTTTTAATGTTAGCCTGTTTATTACTCTAAATTAATACGGTTTGAATGAAAATGCGAGGAGGTTGAACGATGAAAATATATTTTTAACTTTCAAACAACATGTAATGCAATGATTAAAGCGATTTATAAAAATTTGTAAAGTAAACAGTCAAATATATATATCTTTCTAGCTAGAAAGATCAACCTATACTAAATACAGATATTACCTTTAAAGCTAGCCTGTTTATTATTTTACATTAATATGGTTTGAAAGAAAAAACGCTAATAGTTGAAAGTTGCATTATTGTCTAGCAATGAAGTATCAATAACTTTGCTTTATTTCAAAATCGTCTACATGTAATTAACAATTTATTAAATTTTGAAAAATTAATAAAAGTTGAAGGAAACATTACACAGTTATTAAAAGTGGTATAATGGAAAAGGTAAAAATTTGAACGGTTAAATTTTACTCTATGGTGCCCACTTACTTCGTTCCTCTGAGGATTGCCAACTCTTTGCTGCCAAGAATGGAGAAGAGAGAACATTTGTTTTGGTTGCGTAATGATGATTTTAACGAGTGAGATGTGCGCATGCGTGGAAATTGATATCTTCATCGGTGTTTTGCGCATGGCGCGATATTACGATTAATTTTGATTGGTTTGTTCCGTTCATGTGATTGGTGGATTCAATCGAATTTGTTTTGTCGGTTTGATTTTTGTCTGATTTTATCATTTCGTTACGTGCGCTTCGAACAGCTGTTGTTGATTATGGCATTGGTTCCCTTTCGACCTACCATCAGCTTCATACAGCGGAAGCTAAAGTTGTTTTCCAGTAGTGTGTGGATCAGGGATTGATAGCAAGCGGATACCAGTGTCCTAAGTGTAAACAGCAGTTGGGCAATTAAAATAGGTATGTGAAGTTTTAACTACACTTTTCTCGTTTTTGAACATTTTCATTCACTTTAGGTTCAGAACTGTGTATGTTATTCTGTGTTTTCGCTTCTCAATAAATAAGTGAAGCTACTAGTGTCCCGCTTTGCAGAAAGCGAAGCCACTGATGTTTTTTAAGTTAAAAAAAATTGCCCGGTACACGCTTGAAATGCTGAAGTCATTGCGTGCTCAATCTCTCCTTTTCAAATGAAGCATGCGCAGTAGAGCAATGAAAAGCACACTGCACATCCAAAACAGTGTTTGGCAACAGCAAATGAAATTGCGCCAAGAAAAATTGGCGAGAAGCAAGTGGGCACCGTAGAGTAAAAGTTTACCATTTGAACTTTAAGATGGTATAAAAATATTTTCTGTGGAAATCAACCGAAAAGAAAAATGGTTTCGGTTGATTTCTAATTAACTGACTGTTTAATTAACTTTTGGACTTCAAAAAGTTGACAGTGATCTCCCTTTTGTCTTAAATAATAAGTGTGTAAAATTTGGTTAAAAATGGTCCAGTGGTTTAGGAGGAGATGTAGAACATGCCCACATACACTATATGCCCAAAAGTATCCGGACACTTGCAGATTTTCACATTTTTTAGAATTTCTCCGGAATGGTTTAGCTGACTGCCTTTAAACTTCAGACATGTAAATAATAGACATAAACTCACATTTTACATTGAAGATTTGGTCCTGAGGGCAATTAGGGGACCGTCTACAAACTGATGAAGACGGAAATGTTTTTGGCCCACCCCGCTTCACAAAATACTGATAACAAGATGAAACTTTCAGAAATGGTAATGTATAATGTGCATAATATTTACAGGAATTTTTGTAAACTCAGCTTAAATATTTGGGAAGATATAAAGGTTTTCTTAAAAAATCTCAAATTTTCCCACCTGTTTTCTGCTTATAACATGCAGAGTTTTCTGTTATATTATACGAAACTTACAGAAAAGATGACTATATGTTAGAAAAGCATTTTGTAAAAATTTGGAAAAGAATGTTTGTATATTACAGGAATTATGAGCATGTTTAGTAAATAATATTTTACTGCGCATGCGCGAAACATAGTGTAATTTTTCTTTCACAACTTTAAAGCCAGATATATAGGGCAACTTATATAAAAACATTCAGTTCAATATCGTTACTATTCAGAAAGATATCGGCATTACAACGAGCGGGATTCTAGCTCCTGTCGAAGAGAAGCTAAAAGATGAGGGGTTCTACACAAATTGATATTTTTTAAACTTATATCTTTAAATAGTTATATTGAATGGTATAGTGGTTAGAATTTGCTGAATACCCATGAAGACTTATCAATTACGTGTATAACTTAAATTCCAGCTAATTAGGCACTATAAATAACAAAATTTTATTACTTTAATTATATTATTTACATAATTATTAACAAGTTGCATAGTACAATTTTACGGCCAAACAATATTTTTAAATATATTTCTTTTATGGCGAAACGATTTATTATCTAATTAATTTCTTTTCTTAAAATATTTTAATAATTCTACATATATATTTTTTATTCGTTACGAATATTAGATGTGTTCATGGGTATTCAGCAAATTCTAACCACTATACAATTCAATATAACTATTTCAAGATATAAGTTTAAAAAATATCAATTTATGTAGAACCCCTCATCTTTTAGCTTCTCTTCGACAGGAGCTAAAATTCCGCTCGTTGTAATGCCGATATCTTTCTGAATAGTAATGATATTGAACTGAATGTTTTTATATAAGTTGCCCTATATATCTGGCTTTAAAGTTGTGAAAGAAAAATTACACTATGTTTCGCGCATGCGCAGTAAAACATTATTTACTAAACATGCTCATAATTCCTGTAATATTCAAACATTCTTTTCCAAATTTTTACAAAATGCTTTTCTAACATATTGTCATTTTTTCTGTAAGTTTCGTATAATATAACAGAAAACTCTGCATGTTATAAGCAAGAAACAGGTGGGAAAATTTGAGATTTTTTTAGAAAACCTTTATATCTTCCCAAATATTTAAGCTGAGTTTACAAAAATTCCTGTAAATATTATGCACATTATACATTACCATTTCTGAAAGTTTCATCTTGTTATCAGTATTTTGTGAAGCGGGGTGGGCCAGAAACCTTTCTGTCTTCATCAGTTTGTAGACGGTCCCCTAATTGCCCTCAGGACAGAATCTTCATTGTAAAATGTGAGTTATTGTCTATTCTTTACATGTCCGAAGTTTAAAGGCAGTCAGCTAAACCATTCCGGAGAAATTCTAAAAAATGTGAAATTCTGCAAGTGTCCGGATACTTTTGGGCATATAGTGTACATATCCACAATGACTTTTATTTATATTAATATTTCTAGCATTCAGCTCCTTTTTTCTTTTTTAAAAAAATATTTTTAATTAGTAAATAGAAAATTTTCAGGACTGTATGTTCTATTATTTTGCCATATGTTATTTTTTTTTAAAAGAAATGTTTGTGATTTATGAAATTATTCTTTCCAGGAAGAGGAAAAGGCACATGAGCAATTTATTGCTATTAACAAAGCATATGAAGTTTTGAAAGATGAAGAAACAAGAAAGAAGTATGATTTGTATGGTGAAGAAGGCTTGAAAGAAGATTTTGGGAACAGCTGGAGAGGAAACTATCGCAGTTGGAATTACTACTATGAGAGCTTTGGTATATTTTTAATTTATTAACTTTAAATGTTCTGCATGATTATTATTAATTTATTTGATGTAAAAATTGGAAACTTATTTACTGTTTTTCATGCTATCCCCCTTTGCCATTATTTTCTTATTTACTAATCCTTATGACGAATTAAAATGATATAAATTGATTATAAAATTTGACACTTGAAAATTTTTGCAGGTATATATGATGATGACCCAGAGATAATAACTCTGAATAAAAATGATTTTGGTAAGTATTCGTTTACTCATACAAAGGATAGATTAAAAGTTCTTAAATTTTGTAGGTAGCTGAGCCATTTTTACTTGCAGAATCATTTTGCAGAAGATATTTCATTGATGGCCATCATCCATTTTTTTTTTTTTTGTAGAGATTAACATTTTTAATATGCTGTAGTATTTAGATTATGAGAAAGGATTAATAATAATTTATTAATTGAAAAAAGATTTTGAGTTAATTTGTTGCCTATTATCAACCTTTCTTAAGAAGTACAAGCAAATGCAACATTTCTAGAAATTGAAAAAAACCCAAATTCTTGGGCTTTTTTTTTTAAATAAAATTATTGCCTAGTCAATAAAGGTTTTGAAAGGGCAAGAATTAGCATAAAGCTGAATTTTTCTTTAGTGAAAGTCTGAAAGTATCCGGATACTTTTGATCATATAGTAAACAGACAGAGAAGAAATTTAAAGAATTATTGAAAAACGGTCAATTTTCGTCACTTTTTATGATTTTTAAGGCCCACACGTTAATGGAAGATAATGAATTTTCTTACTTTTTGTTCTTGTTTAATTTCTCACCAATTCAAAACTTTTTTGTTGCATAGCAACATGGAAAAAAAGCTGACTTTTTTTGGTCCACCCTAATGTGCAATGTCAGACTTTTACCAAAATTTAAACATTTTTTTTCACATTTTGCATGTATGCTGCTAGTCTTGGGTGCATTGTTTGTAGTTTTAAATAGTAGTTGAGAATGCACAATAGTTAGAAAACTCTTTTTGTGGTATTGGAACTGTTGTTGAATTAATGTTTTTGTGATTATGTGTTTTTGTTTTTAATTATATATGCGTTTGCAAAATTTTTGATTTTATGTATTCTCTGCGTTCAACTTTTTATTTTCTAGTTCATTTTTTTAATTTACTCATTGTGGCTTGTGTTCTTTGTATGTTTGTTGTTTATAGCACTCTGTAAATGGAGTTTTCTCTGTAGTGTGCTTTTCTTTAACTAAATAAAACGTTTGCTGGACCGCAAAAATATTCATTGTGGGCCACATGCAGGCCGCGAGTTTGACATCCCTGATGTACAGCAAGCAATTTCGGGGCTGACAGCTGCCGAATTGCAAATATTGAAGCAAATTCACCAGCAGTTGCGCACGAGGGGATCTTTCTTTGCTTGCAGGTGTGATAGGGCTGGGGAAGATATTGAATATCTTACGAATATCTTTCCAAAATTCTTGCAGTGGAAGAAGCTGTATTATGCATATTTGAGGATAATACTAATGCAAGCACCAGAGCTGTTGCTTGTGAGCCATGCAACTGTTTTGAAGACTTTAAATTAAGAAGAAATGTGCTTGTATCATTTGCAGAGTGCAAGCATTGAATCCTGGCAATAATTCTCTGCATGTTAACTTTGCCTGCTGGTACCTACAAGCAGGCTCTAGCAAATTGTATCTTCCTTGTGGACATTTTATTCAATATGAGGCTAATTTTTCTTAGTCAGGTATGTTTAACAATCATATTTTCATCTTTGGGAGCATGATAATCTACATGGCACAAGACCACATGTTTACCGGGAAAGATTCTCGAGTACTATTTGGACTGGCATTTTGCACAAAAACTTAGTTGGCCTATACATTCTACCTAGTTTCTTGAATGGCCACACGTAAGTCATGCTTCTACAAGATATCTTGCTGAAACTTCTGTCTGATGTTCCTCCAGCTGTTTGTCCGTGAATGTGGTACCAGCACAATGGAGCCCCTGTTTGCTTCAGCAGGAACATCAGAAACTACCTGGATGCTACTTATGGCCAGTGGCGGACTGGGTCTGAAAATAGCGGTTGCCAGCAGTCAATGGGGGCCCACTCATATCAAAAATGTTTTTCTCTATATAATTTTTAAAATTTTATTTATTATAAATATAATCAATTAAAAACAATAAATGGACATGATATACTATATAACTTATTACATATTGTTATTATCTAAAAAACTGTTATATATACTAGTAGTTCTGTTAACACCTCGCCCTCCTCCTCCCCCCCCCCAAAAAAAAACTGCTCTTCATTTCAGTCTTTAAAAGTTTAGCCATTTATTTTCCAAATCCAAATTATTTGCGCAAGTCTGCTTTTATCATTATTAATTAAAGTACAATTAAATGTCTGCTTTTATCAATATTAACAAAATCGTAATTAAATGTAATTTGTTATTATTAGAGATATCTTTAGATGCATTATGAACGGAGTTTCGTTTGGCAACAATCGTTGGAAAAACACAACATTACATGAAACGCAACCATTTAAGAATCCACCATCTTGAAACGGAGTAAAAAAATAAAAAAAACACATACAGTCGTTTTCGCCGACATCAAAAAACATTCATGTCAAATTCAAAGAAAATCGAACAACGCGTTTGATCGAGGCAAAACAAATTACAAACAAACAGACTATTAGACAAGTCAGTAAATTACTGACAAACAAACTGTTTTCGCTCGAACAGTCCAGTGAAAACAGGACCTCGCTTCGCTAGTCAAATTACTAATTAAAGTATACATGTATTATTACATATTATTGAAAGTAAGAATTACCGAATACAAAAACAAATTTATGATTGAATTTTAAATAATTTTTGGTGGGTGTATAGCTTACTGTAATTTTGGAACTGTACTGTTATTTTTAGAATTTTTAAACCAAACCAAAATTATAGAGCTAACCATGTACCAAGTTCAACAAATTTAAAGAATACTTCTTACTTTAAAAGATTAACAACTCAAAAGTACAGAACTCAGTAAGCGTTTGAGTTTACTAGATATCTAGTCAGCTGTTGAGTTTAGTAGATGGTATGTCAATAATTACTTCTGCATCCAAATCATCTAACAATTCCTTTCCAATAGATAGCAATATACAGAGAATTCCAAGTTCTCTTCAGAAAATGAACTTCTAAATCTGTTCTTTATCTTTAGCTTTGAAGAACAGAATTCACTAATATCATTAGATCATTCATTACGAATACTAATATTATTACAAATATGCTTTGATATCTCAAAAATGGATTTCACTCCTTACAGATAAAGTTCTTTTAATATATTTTCAATCGATGCAGGGCTATTAAGAACAGGAAAGGTAAAAACAAGCATAATGGTCGGCACAGTATAGAAACCCAACTTAACCATAATCGGAACTCTCAACTGAACTAAATGTAAATAATGAAATTATTCCAACTAAATTCTAATAAAGAGAAAGACTTATGGATAATTAGTATTTATTAGTTATTAAGTGGTTATTCTTAGCATTGGGATTATAATCCCTCACACATGTTGTTTACAAATCCCTTTGATAAAAGAATAAGTGTATGGATTATATTTAATCATATTCGGTGGCGATCTTAGCAAAACGGTTTGCAAGCTCCACAGAGAAGGAGCACTTTTTCTCTGCGACGTGATCATTGTCTGGTTTTCCAATATATTTTGACCCAGATGAGACTGACAAGACTTTGAATTCAGAAATTTAATTTTGGACATCCTAGAAATTTGTATTTGATTTTAGTACCTTTTAATGTAGTGATGGAAGACAAACACCCAGTGATGATTTTTATTTTGACTTTGTTCTTCAAGGTCCACCCTACCCTAAAATTTAATTCTAATAGTTCGCTTTACAAAGCTGGATTAAATGAGTTCAAACTAAAGCAAGGAATTGATAACCGCATAGCATATTATTTTTAGATACACACCAAGAATTCAAAGTTGCCACCAAGTCTAATACCAATAAACTTCTCACATACAGGGTTAAAATCAATTTCCCGAGTAAAATAGCGAAAATATTATGAAAAATATTTGATTTTAAATTCTTTAGGTTAAATTTTTCTTATACGGTTTTAGCGACAAAGCGTGAAGGAGAAATGTTGTCCATTAGTAGAGTATTTTTTTGTAAGAGTGAAGGAAGGAAATTCTTTTAATGATTATTAGTTTAGTGATTTGTAGTAATAATATTTTCGTAATTTGTCATTAAATTTATATCATTACAAAAATAATTTTTTGAATTTCTAAAATAATCAAAAAATCATTCTTCTGAAACGAGTTTTGAAAGATTTCACGGGGAAAACAACAAAATCTTGCTCACTTTTTAATAACTGAAATTTTAATTAACTACAGGACTTTGGAAAGTTGACAGTGATTCTCCTTTTGTTTTAAAGAGCACATGCGAAAAATTTCATCAAGTTTGGACAAAAACTGCAGATTTTTATAAAAGACGAACAATTCCTCTTTACATGTAAAGAACTGAACTTTTGTACTAAATCAATTTCAAACAAGACAGTTGAAAACAAGAAAATTATAAGTTATAGATGCATTTTATTTTTTAAGCAATAAAATCTAACACGGAGTACCATAGTCTTATTTCTATGTTTTGCTTCTCATCATGCTTTTGTATGCAAATTGTCAATAAATAATAAAAGAGAATGTATGTGTAGGTTGTTGTCTGTCTGTTGATGTTCTACAGTTCGTTGAATCTAAAGCCACCAAATTTGGTACAAACATACTATAAGAGCGTAGGAATATGCATCTCAGAAAGTTTTTAAATTTTAATTAATTAAAAATTAAGCAAGAATTGGGAATTTTTTCAACTATAACTCAAAAAAATATCACATAAAAATAATTTTTAAGCATTATTAAATTTCAAAATTTTTATCTTTCAATATAATGCCAGTTTAGTTGCTGTGAGATTTTCTCCTTAATTTTGCAATTTTTTAAAAATATTTTTAAGCATAATTATTTAACAATACTTTGGAATGTTGTAATGAAAGTCAATCAACTTTCATTGCTTCAAATCAATAAATCTTATATTTTTCTCCTGATAAAGAAGAAGCATGATATATAATTATATTTTCATCTTACGAGATAAAAACTTTTTAAAGCAAAAATTGCATTCCATTTCATCAGTTTTTTAGCCCAATTTTTTCTTTCCTCATTACTTCAAATAAATTTACTTTTTAGACATATTTACAATATTATTATGATAGATTTGATTTCTAGCAATGATCTTAAAACTCATCTTTCTTGTTACATAAAGTTTTTCCTAAGAGATTGTGTTTAATTAAGTTAAATATTCACTCTATAATTAGCTTAATAAAGTGTAATAATTGTAATTTAAATTAGAATTATGCTTGACCAATAAAAAAAAATAACTTCATTGACTCTCAAGATTTTTAGCTTTTTTTATTTGCTAAATGTAAAATCCTAAGTCATTAATTTCATCAGATGCGAAACATACTACATCAAAATTTAGTTCAAATATTAATACATTTCCTGTCCACTGTTTTTCAATTTTTTAACTAATTTATTTCTTGGTTTTTTGTAACAATTAATGGCTTCAGCTTACCAAAAATTAAATAAGTTGGTGAATTTAAAGTTGACTGGCATAATTTAACCCATACAGTTTATAAGATGAATTATTCAGCTGTTCGCCGCTGTCAGTATTTAATACTAGAAAAGCAATGTAAAGAGAGGGAAAATCTGAGTCTCCCTCTGCATTTTCTACTCTTTCTTTGCTGACTGAAAACAGGAATACCACTCCTCACACCCACGAAAGAAAGAGCCTTTTACTGCTTTTACAACCTTGTTAACATACCCAAAGAAGCACTCCCATAGCCCCCCACCTCCAAGGAAAAGGCGAGTGTCCCAGGGCCAGAGAAATACATCTATCCCCTGGTCCTGCAAGTGTCCCACGGATACCATTTTGTCAAATTACATGATTTCCCCTCCCCTTGTAAGTTTCAGAGGGTCCGAAGTAGACTATTTTCTTTGTTCGCTTCTTCGTCAGTTTTACTACTGTAAAAAGCACTAACAACAAAAAAGAATGTTATTTAGACATTTCCAAGGACCGCAGCTTCCTGCTCAGAGGGGTCACTCTTCCGCTTTGCCGGGGGTGATATGAGTGGTCTTTGCGTCCCGACCTTGCACAGAAAGAAAAGGTTGTGTGAAGGACAAAACTACTTGCTATTTTGTTTGCTTTAGAAAAGACGCGGGAATTTCTCTAGGAAAAAAAAAATCTTCCCTTTCTCTCTCTTTCACATACACAGATCCTGGGGGCCCATATCAGCTTATGTTTAAGGGGCCCACTTGCCATCGGGCAAGCTGGCAACCTGGCCAGTCCGCCACTGCTTATGGCCCATATTGAATTGGACTGGGTGGACTGGTTCCTTGGTCAAAATGACTACCATGTTCTACATGCAAGAATTTCTTCTTCTGGAGGTTTAAATGAGAAAACTAAGAAATTGCAGTGGAAAGGTTGATCAGCATTCTGAACTCTCCCTCCCTAAAAAGGTTCATTTTACATATATAATATGTGTGTTTGTAAAATAAATGAAGTGGAATTTATCTGCAGTTTCATTAAAATAAAATCAACTTTATTTAGGTTTCATATGGCCATGATTAAGAATTCCATTGAGGCAGAAGCAGAAAGGGAACAGTTACTTTATCCAACTTTGTTCTCTGAAAGGTTTTATAAAAAGTTTGTTGTGTAGAGTGCCGATGGAAGAAATAGATACACAACTCAATGAAACTGAAGGCTCATTAAGAATTGTTTAGAAGTGGAAACAAGATGGTTGTTTTAAATGTAAAACAGTGCACTCCTGATTATCCGGGTTAATCGCCAGGAGGGATCGCACGGACAATAGAAAAACACGGATAATCCAAAAACTCCTTTTTATTAAAGACATTACAAAGTTTCCACAGTTTGTAGAGCAGCATAATGAGAAATTGTATTTCCCTCATTTAGTACATCTTTTGCATGAGTACTAGCTGATCCTCCATTATCAAGTTCTTGAAAGATTTCTAATTTTTGTTTAACATTTAAAACATTTAGTTTTTGTTTCACACCACTCATTTTTACCAGTAAAAAATTTCACGCTACTAACTGACGATAAATAAGATGCAAAAACTAAAGGAACATGTGCGAAAGTGAGAGAAGACGAAGTTAAAGAATGATGTGTCAGGGAGAAGCATGTTCATACGAGAATGAGCCAGCAGGAAGTGGATGATTCATTTCTCGGGAAATTAGTGATTGAACCGGTAGAGGTTACACATGGAGGAAGAAAAAAAAATCTATTCTTTAGCCTCCACCGTCACGGCTCACTAGTTTCATGGAATGAATCTCTCGTTCGAACATCAACATCGATTTTACATGCATGATAAGCGTGAAAATGTTTCTCTTAAAATTTTTTTTGCGAGTCCGGAATGAGCACGGATATTCCGCACACGGATAATAGAGAGTATACTGTATTAATAAAGAGAAAATCAACTAGAGCACAATTCAACATTAAAATTGCATTTCATAAAAGATTTTAACAATTTTTTTCTTCCACATACACACTTACATATGCATAATTTAAACTAAATATTTCTCTCATTTCAGTTCAATCTGTTCTTGAGTCAACTGATTTGTGGTTTGTTAACTTTTACTCTCCTCAGTGTTCTCATTGCCATCACTTGGCTCCTGTTGTAAGTATACCCAAGTAAAATGTCTGAATCATGCCTTTAATTAAAATTAGAAGCTTCTGAATTATGTCTACAGTTAAAAAATACACACTAGGAAAAGTATTTTTTGACAGTGAACAATATGAATGTTGATATTTCATTTTTTCTATAGTTATTTTACAGTAGTGTTATGTATATTCTGACAGAGAGAAAGCCCAGATAGTCCAATAAAATGATTGAAATTTATAAAGATTATGGTGGTTTTAAATAAGAAGTTAGGGATGTAATGAATATTCAGTATTTGACCTATTTGGTCCTTTTACCAAATATTAGGCCTAGCCAAATTCTAAACAGATATTTCACCAAATAAGTTCAGAGTAATAATTTTTTTAAAATGTGCTTTTAAATATACTTAATAAAGAATACTGCAGAATTATATTTCAGTACATTTGTTAATAAAAAATCTAATATTTACCCAATTTAGCACATAAGTGTAATTAATAATGTTACCCACACATAAGTGTATTTAATGATGTTGCATATTGTTTATCATTGTAAAGCCTGAAATTATGATGCAGGAACAATAATTTTTCAGCTTTTTCCGGAAAAATTTTATGTAGGATGTCTAAAAGAACCTTTTTGTTAAAAAAACATTGCTCCTAAAGAATTTTCCCCATTCTTTTTGGTCCCAACAGAGTGTATTATATGAAGTTAAGTTTATTGGAAAATTTGCCTGTAAATCCCTAAAATTTGAAAAAAGGTACAGAAATGAAAAATTTTTAGAATTTTTTTCAAAAATTTTATATGGTTACCAATTTGTTAAAACTGTCAATATATGTTCCTATGGACATTTTTACCTGGAATATAAATACAAATAAGTATTAATTGTACCTTTAGTTACTTATGACTTGAGGAAAGAAAGCGTAATATTTGCACTAATTCTGGGTTGCTTTATAGAAGTACCATACAACAGTTACTGTTATGTTCATAATAACAGCTTAAAAATTTATTAAAATTTTAAAGCATGATATAAAAATGAATTCATTGATAAGTTAAAATCTACAATTTTATTTGACAGTTTAACTCGTAGCATTAAGATAAAAAGATTAAATACTCACAGTAATTAATTGTCTAAATATGTAAACACACCATATAAACTGTCAAATAATCTCGTGTCATAAGTTTTACTACATAAAAATTTATTCAAAATTGCCTTCTTAAAGCAAAGAGTTTTTTTTCCCTACTTTCTCTAACAGTCTGAAGTAAATTTTGAGTTTATTCTTCATCTTTGGTTATTGATTGAAATCTTCCATTAGTTTTACTCCATGTTCGGCTAAGTCATTTACTACTTTTAAGTTCTTGATCAAAGTTTTCACTTGGTGAATTCTTTCGTTCCAGGCCTGAAATCTTCTTCCTACGCCTGAGGATTGTTTTTCAGCCAGGTTCCATCTTGGTTCCACAAAAGAGAAATTAGCCATGACTTTGGTTCTAACGAATTTATGTAGTTTGGTGGTTTGATTTAAAACAGGGAAAATGGGGCACGAGTAGAAAGTAATTTTTTATTAGCTTTGTAAGGATGCTGCAATCTGATTTTTTTCAGTTTCTGACACTTTCTTAGAAAATAAAGAAAATGCTACTGCTTCTTCTGACAAATAACGTAAATGTCTACTAAAACCCCAGGAACATATTCGTTCATCAAAATCAAAGCATTGATTCAATGCATTAATTTTTTTTAAGATTTGGTTGATTGCCCCAAAAGCTGCAGGTACTTCTGTAAATGATTTGAGGCTTTGAGTCCCTGAACATGTACAAGAAATACTACCCTGGGGTTGCTGGAGCTGCCTTTGTAACTTTCTGTATATGTTCTGGTGTTTGAGAGAAGGAGCTGTAACATTTTCTTTATTTTCTAAGAAAGTGTCAGACTCTGAAAAGAAGATTGTAGCATCCTTAATTAAATACAAAGCTAATGAAAAATCACTTCCTACTGGTGACCTCATGTTTTCCCTGTTTTTAAATCAATCCACCAAACTGCATCAGTTGATTTTTCACTTGTTGAACTAAGATGAAGCCTGATTGAAAAACAATCCTCATGCCTGGTAAGCAATATAAATTTTTTTCAAGAACTTAAAAGTAGTAAATGCCATTTTATATTTTTGTAGCTTTTTTTAGATTTTAGGGTTACAAGCAAACTTTATCATAAACTTCAAGGGCTGAAACTTCATATACACTCTGTTGGGACCAAAAGGAATGGGGAAAATCCCTGGGGAGCAATGTTTTTTTTAACAAGTTTTTCTTTAGATACCTTTCTGTTACATTTGGTTTCATATATATATATAACCAGCTTCATAAAATAAATGTTCACTAAATGCTGTTCTTCCAGGTGTTGAAAGATATTCTCTTGCAAAATTTGCAAGACTTTTTTTTCCACAAATCAAGTGGACATTCCATTCTAGCTATTAGAAGTTCTGTATCAAAATAGGAATTTTCTTCTAATAATGTTAATTTTATCCACTGAATTTTCTTCTGTGTTTGTAGTTGTGTTGTTCTGCAGTTATATTTTATTTCTGTGTAACAGTTCCAAAATGAAGAGGGTTTCTCATTTCTTATGATTGGAATTATGATGTTTAAAATGCATCAAGGTATTAATATTTTTTTAAATGTACAAATAATAATTTCTTTTTTCACTTAAATTTTGAGAAGTATTTTTTTAGATTCAGAAGTGAGATGTTTTTAAAAAGTAACTATTCGGCCAAATCACTATTTGTTACAACGCTACTAGAAATCGGAGGTGTTACTTGCAAGGGTTCCCTTTCTCTTGGTACATTATTTGCCATTTATAATTAAAGGCCTCTGTTTAAGGATCAGTTTTATTATCAGAGTGACACCAAATTTTAAATTTATATTACTTGAGGAAATATTAGCTATAAAATTCTGCCAAACATACTGGTGGTCCCACAAAGGACTCCCTCATTTTAAAATTAAATAACTCGGCAACGAAGATCAATAGAAGAATGAAACCAGTATTATGTTTATTTTGAAAACTGTAAAAACTTGGTACAGAAGTTCGAAAATTATTTACAAATGTTGCCAACAGGTGGCGCTGTATCTGGTAGTCATTGGCAAATTCCTTAAAAGAGTGCTTTTAAGCATGGAGTGATCAGTCTTTAGACAGCTCCGTTGTTAAAACATGCAAGGAGTGTTGTGGTTTTGGAACAGTTTCTCACCACTCTACAAGCATTATAAGATCAACAAGATACTTCTTGGTTTAAGCTAGAAGGGACCTGACCCCACTGTACCTGATTGGTTTTTGCTTTTCTTGAGGAATAATTTGAGAATAGAGTGATTGCTTTGAATTATGTAACATTTATTGGAACAGACATTAATTGGCTTCGATACTCACTTGATCTTACCTCCCGTGACTTCTTCTCATGGGAGCACTTTGAAGGATGCTATTTTCTGGAACAATCCTGCAACACTGGATGAGCTTGAAGAGTTGATCTGTGAGCTATGTGCATCCATTTCCATTGACCCACTATAGATGGTACCTGAAAATTAATTCTTCATATGCGCCTTCTCTGTGCTGCAAAAGATATACATTTTGAATTGATTGTAATGCGATTGCATGCAAAGGACAGTTTATAGCTTTCTTCTCAGACTCTCTACTGTGATTACAGCATACATTGACACCCATGAGTACATTTAACTATTTTTGAAACTTCTGTATCAGATGTTTATGGCTTTCAAAATGAATATATTACTGGTTTCATTCTTTTATCATTCTCCATTGCCAAGTTATTTAATTTTAAAATAAAGTCCTTTGTGGGACACCCTGTATGTACTTTCCAAACTTGCCATCCATTTGGAAATGCTTCTATAAAATTATGCTTGTGTAAAATTTGAGGGAAATAGATAAATAAAATTTATGCATAGTGCAATTAGAAGATTTTAAAACCAAACAAGGTCATGTCTCTTTTAGTTGAAGGAATACAAGTGTTTTTGGAAAAGAAAATCTTACTCTCCACTGTAAAACTATGTTTCAGCATTACTTGTGCTCAGAATATGATTCTCATTTTACTGTTGGAATCTCTGAACTGCATTTTCTACTGCTGATCCTAATTGATTTCATGCAATTTAAAATATACTTTGTGATGTTCTTTAAGTCTGCTGAGTTGAGGATACTGGCTTCATAAATCAAACCTTAAGCAAGTGTGTCAAACTCAAATGCTAACATGGATCAAATAAACAAGGTCTAAGTTCATGTAGGCAATCCCTGTCAATTATTTTTTTAAAAAAAAGTTTATTTCCAAATCTCAATATGAAATTGCAAGGACAATGATAGAACTAATGTTTTCTTCCTGAATGAATCTCTTCTCTGTTACCATCTTTCCTACTTCGAAGGATATCTTGTCCACAGTGATTAATTTCAAAACTCGCCCGAGGTAAATGTCAGTAGTCGTGTTTCTGACAGTAAGTGAAAATAATTATTTGCACCATTAAGTATTTTCAAACATGGAAATGATGTCATATGCCAATTTTTGAATTCTTTCAAATCTGGTTGGCAAATATTTGTTGAATTCAGGCATCTCAACATCACTGAGTTTTGCCTTCAAATATGAACAGCAATTGATCTCCATTACCTCTGTTTGCATACGGTTAGATGATGATTGTAAATTTGTTTCTCTAAAAATTCATTTCATTCTGCAACAGCAGTAGAATACTAATGGTATAGTATTATTTTATTATCCGCTCCTAAAATATTCATTGCTATTGGTAGAAAAAATGACTAGTAATCAGTTATTTGCAAATGTTTTAGTTTGTTATTAATAATTATATATAATTAGGTATTTAAAAATAAAGTTACAAGATTTTTATTAAACATTTTGTTACATACTATTATGTTTGTTGGGGTGCAAACATATTCGATGTGGGTTTTATGTGGCCTGTGTGAGCCATGAGTTTGACATCTTTGCCTTTAAGTATTAAGTAAGTACTAGTATTGAAGATACTAGTTTACCATCACTAATGTTAATTAAGCATTTATTCGCATTGACCATCTGCCACTCTGCCTACTGGGCTGATCACGAGTTTAGGAGGAAATTGATTATAAGATAAAATGTTCAATTGTGTAGACACTGTAAACAGTAACTTTAAGCGAATACTGTGGAATCTTACCAATACCTTGTGATATTTTCTTTGTTGAAATGAGGGAAGTTAGTGTGTTTAGATTTAAATGTATTTCATTGGTTCATAAGATATTCTATAAGTACAATTTACTCACATTCATTCTAAAAGAGAATTAAAAATAAAATGGCGGTAATCAGGCACTTTTCTCTTTTGATAAGTTATAACTGTGATGTTATATTTATAAAAAAAAATGTCTACCTTTCTTAAAACTTCACATATACATCCAGATTCCACACCACTACATGCTCACTATTTGAATTGGAAGCTGATTTGTGGACAGTGCAACCACAGCTATAAAAGCATCTTCTATATCTGTTGATGTTGCATGTTTCCTAGTTTAAATGATTAAATTCCCGTTTTGGTCAAGTTCAGATATTTTTCTGGCAGGTTTTGGCAGTATTGATTCTTGCCATAAAATTTCTGAAGTGTGACCATGTTTAATTTATTTTAATTCTTTTAAATAAATTTAAGAGGCATTTTGCATTCTGATAGTTGTGATGGTCATAATAGTGTACTAGAAATATCATTCCATGAGAGGATTCCTCATAACATGAGCTCTTGCAATGAGGGAGGGGGAAAAACACATTTTTTTGTTTCCTGTAGTCATTTTGCTGTTATGGGCTACATTTGTGAAAATGAATTTTTTAATGCAGAATTTTGGTTATCATCCTTTAAAATAATGTATTTAAAATTTGTCTTTAGATTAGGTTCTGCTAGAGAGTGCTTAACAGTAGAGTTGGTCAAGTAGTATTTAAGCTCTAAAAATTTTTCAAAATGAATTAAACGATGAATAAGAAGTCATTTTTATTTGGAAAATTTCGAAAAGTGAGAATAAATGACTCGGCTGTTTATGTAAATGTGATTTTTATATATATTTAAAGATAACATTTTTTCTGAATGATGGTTTATTTGATTTTAAACTTCTAAGATTTAGATCAGTTGCTTATTTGATTGTCGGCATTGTCCTTTGCATAAAATATTTTTCTTGTATGTTTATGATGGATAAATGCAGTAAAACTTCTCTAAGTGACCTCCCCTGCAAAGCGACCACCCCTCTCGACTGCCATTTTTGTTTGGCATGGAATTTTTGGCCTATAGACATAATGTTAAAATAACCTCTAGAAACGGCCGCTCAAATCCCTGTGAGCAGCCAGGTTGGTCAACTGTGAAATACATTTTTTTCGTCTCTCTAACCTTTTACTAATAGATAAGGGAGGAAGGTAAGAACAAAAAAATTATACACTTAAAAACAAGACTGGAAATCAGATCGAAATTAATCATTCCTTTTCCAATGTAAAGAGAAAAGTGAACTTCGGCCTGTACCAGGGTTGGGCATTCAAGAGTTTATTTGTGCCCTTTAAGCACTGATTTGGACTTTGACAAAAAAGCTGTTGATATGGATTGCAACCATCAACAAATAAAACTTTCAGTTCAGCAGACTGTATGAAAAATGGATGTTATTATTGCGCATTTCTCAGTAACTGCCTGTGAAACGATTAGGGATTAATTTTTCCAATTAAAAAAAATTACCTCTGAAAAAGCTGGAAGATTCAAGCAAACAAGTATCATTTTTTTTATATTATAAATTTATACTTTTTTATCATTTTTTTTAAATGTGTACTTTTTTTTTCTTTAAATGTTTTTTAATTTGCTTTATCAGAAAAAATGAATTAGGACATCTTCAAATATGTGTTTTTGTAACTTCCAAACATGAAACTTCTTTAGAGCAACCAATTTTCCTTGGAAGGGACGTTGTCCATTGTAGTGATGTTTCACTGTATTTTAAAATAATGGCTAATGCATTATCTGATTATATTCTTTGGTTTTTGTTTTAACGTTAAGCTTCAATAACATTCTTTTTTCTATCAATCGAACATCAATATTTTTAATTTTTCCTCGTGTTTCCATACATAAATATTTCCTAACATATAATAAATGATTAATTATGGTTTTTGAGACTTACTTCATAACTCAAATCTTGGTGTTTAATAAAATTGAACCATTATTAAAGAGATTTAAAAACTCGCTCGGTATATTTGGCTTTGCCTTTTAATATTACATTTTTCCAAATGTTGAGCCATACAATTATAAGATATTTTTCATTTGTTCCGCATATTTTTTTAAAAAAACAATATATTAGATGTATTAATTTATTTTTATAGCTGTATTTACTATTTTTCTCTCAAAGAAGTATTTAAGCTGTAAATCATTTTTTACTTATATGGCTGTAAGAATTAAGTCATTGTCAAGTCACCATGTTAAAATTACAAATAAAATTGAGAGGTCTCTCGTAGTCTTTGTTTGTAACTGTTATTTTGAAATGATTATACACCAATACTAATATTTTTAAGAAGGTGCATAAAAATTAATGTAGTATTTTATGAAAACTTAATACTGAAATTCTTTTTTTGTAGTGGCGAGAATTGGCTCGCAATTTTGAAGGTGTTCTACAAATTGGTGCTGTGAACTGTGAAGAAGACTGGATGCTTTGTCGACAGCAAAATATCTATTCTTATCCTTCTCTAATTTTATATCCACTGGTAACCAATTTTTTTTGTTGGAAAATTATTTTAAAATTTAAAACATTACTTAAATGCTTTTAATTTATCAGTTGGTTATGTTTTGAAGTTCACCATTTGTATAAATCTGGTGAGTCTTTCTAGCCTTTGCCAATCATTTTTTAGTCTGTCTGCATTACATACCTGATGATTTATTTTTGTTTATCTTTCATAAGAATTATAAACTATCTTATATGGACTTCAGAAATGAGGCTTTAAAAAAGGGAAATGCAGGAATTATTTTGCAGTTTTAAATGTTCGGAACTACCTTATGTAAATATATTTTTAAAAGATTGAGTTTTGATGAGTAATGTTAACATAAAATGTTTCAATTTCATGTAGTTGGAGGATAAATATTCAGATTAATAACTATTAAATTCTTGTTACTTTTCAGTTGTTTAGATGTTTTTAAGATACTATAGTTACCTGAAGACAGAGTTTTTAGGGTTTTTTTTCTGTGTGTTCTTATTATAATTGTTTATTGGCTGTGTGGTGTATTATGCAATTGCCCTAAATCTAAGAAACTATTGAACTGAACATAGATGGAATGAGACAGTCTGTTACAGCTTGGAGTGGTTGAACTGAATACAAAATTTTTTGAACAAATTAAGTGTGAAAGCAGTTGTGGTCAAGTGAACTGGGAAAAATGAGTTTTTTGAATGGTTTGAATTCATGTTTTCTTTCTCTAATGCAAATTGATTTAGAGAAAGATGAAGTGATGCTGCTTATGCTGCGCAAAATCATTTTGTTAGTAATGATTACCAAATGAAGATAGTTATTGAATTATATTTTACTATTTAGTTATTATTTTTATATAACATTTATAAAATGTTAAATGCTATAATGTAAAGAAGTCAAAGATTATTTTCACTTTTTCTAAAGATCAAGTTTGGAAAATATGAAAATTTTTATATTATACAGAAATAAAAAATACTGGTTTGATTTATTCAGAAATTTTCTTCCAATATTAGTCATCCTTCACCCCATTTCTGTAGGATGAACACTGTGTATCATATAAATGAGTGTTTTGCTTCAGAAGCTTGATTAATTTTTCAGTTTCTTCAACCATTTTTGTATCACGTCCACTGCAAACTTTCTAGAAAAATACAGTCTGTAAAAATATCTGTAAATAAAATATATAGTAAAATAATAAAATCAATCTGTAGGAAATAAAATCTCTCCGTAAAATAAAAATTCATGACGTAGCTGCTGTTTGGTTGTGATGAGGCAGTCTTAAGCTTTATATTGTCTGTGACATACAGTGTCTCTTGTGTTCTGTGTGCTAACTCCTTAATAGTTACCAACTTAACCTCTTCAAATCAAGTAGGAATCTTTTCTTCCGACAAAAGATTACTACATGATTCCAAGAAGTAAGTGCATGTTTCGTTCAGTAGTATTGTCCATATGATCTTCCTCGCATTTTGCTATTTCTATCTAACCTTTCTTTCTTTTGCAAATTTTGGACGTGGCTACCGGTATGGACATCATTATGATTTTCATTAGTGCTTATGAAATATTCTTTTTATTTTAATACTCTTTATCTATCGCTTTCTCTGTATTTTGTTTAATGCTAACATCATTTCCTTTCAGAATCATAATTTACTTTGCTTGAGGACTATACAGGGTGTGTGGAGAATGTGAAATTAATGTTTATTCCCTTAAGTATTGCACTTAGACATATACTTCCAATTACGAAGTTTCATCAAATAAGATGGGCAATTGTATGAAAATGTTTTGGCTTCTGTAGAGAATGATAAAAAGAGATGAAACAAAAAAAAAATGTGAAGTGTCAATTAGTAAAGTGTTCCTCTTGCACTCATCTCTAAATGCATGAAGTTTCACATTTTTATCTGAAAATTTGCAGGAATATTAAAAGACAAATTTATTGACTTAAAGCACTTATTCATACCTCAGACTGGTAATTGATCAGCTCTTTCGAAGTGTAATTCAGGGATAATACACATATTGCAACAGTTTATTGCAAGGGTAGAATTGAGAATATAAAAATGCATTTATTACATTAAAAAATTGTCAAATAATACATCAATTGAGGTATTTACAAAAATTATTCAAAATATACACTTTTGACATCTGTATGTACAGTAGAACCCCGCTAATCCGAATTAATTGGGACCAGTGCCTGTTTGGATTACAAAAAATTCGGATTACCTGAAATTCCAATAAAAATAGAAAAGAAAAAGATGTGTGCTAAAAAAAATGTAAGTTATAAGTACTCAGTACTACTATCTCTTGAATTCTTTTATTCAAAAGCAATAGAAAGAGAATATGTCTCTCCTTTTCATTGGAATAATGGATGTGCTCCTGTATGAAGTTACCTTATCTTACGGCAAACTCAAAATTATGCATGCTGAAAAGGTATTTTTTTGTTTTTAGTATGCATACTTAAATCTTTTCAGGTAATCTTCTCAATTATATATTTTGAAAATAAAAATTGGTTCAGATTAACCAGAATTTCGGATTAGCAGGGTTTGGATTAGTGAGGTTCTACTGTAATTGTATTCTTCTAACAATACTTGCATATACACTATTTAGTTCATTATTTGTGGTGTAAGACGAGCTTTTTGAATTTATTGGCAAAGGTCTGCTATGTCTGCTGAAGGAGTGTTATAAACAGGCGAACATAAGGAAACCCATGAACAAAAATCAAGAGGCATCAAGTCAGGTGATCTAGAAGGAATTTCTCCATGTTCTTGAAAGCCAATCCACCTGTCACGGAATCCCCATTCAACCATCGCCTTACTGCTGATATGTAGCAAGGTGGAGTGCCATCTAATTGCTACCATACTGTGGAAGTACTACCAAAGGCAATCCACATCCATTGGTTGAAACTCGATGTCATTCAAGCCTAACTGAATAAATTCGTCACCATTCAGTGTACTGCTGTAGAAGTCAGGACCAACCAGTGAGTTTAGGAAGCTGCCACACCAAACATAGAAAATTTGCCACTGTTGATGAACCTCGTGTACAAAGAACGAATTAGTATTATTCAGAAGGTGGTCGTTTTGACATTTAATGCATCCATCTTGATTAAAGTGAAATTCTTCTGACCAAATTACATTTCTCAAGAAAGAAGGATTAGATTCTACCTGAAATAAGGCTCTATTACAAAACTCTAGACATATATTATATTATGTGATTGTAACTCTCCATGAATTATGTATTTCAGTTACTGCATTGAAGTATTGACCACACAGTTGTTTTTAAAATGTTGAGTTCTGAATTGGTTGTTCATATAATAGCATCCTGGAAACAAAGTGCTTGAAAGTGTGATGTATTTCACAGAACAAACACGGTCTTTGCAGAACATTTCATCCTTTAAAGAAGAAAAAAACATGATATATTCTGCAGAACAATCAAAGCGAGACTCTCTTTATGTCATGCCTTCTCTCTTCATGTTTCAAGCAACACAGCCTACAGAGATTGGGGCAATGGCAAAAATAACTCTTGTTCTACGAGAAAGCCAAGCCATCATCGGGGATGAAGAAACGAAGCAGGCATGTTAAAAGCTGCATGTACAAGAATGTACTGGAACTACAGAGTTCTTGGAATACGAATAGGGCTCACTTACCTAACTGGACCAGCTTTGAACACGCATATCTATTTTGCATTTTACTTTGATCCACCAAATTTGTACAAACTGCCTGCAGAACATTTCCAACTGTTTGAAGTCATGCTGCAGAACACTGGATTTAATTCTGCTCCTGGGACTAGCACGAGGGTATCTTGTAAAATAAGCCAAAATTTCAATTTCCAAATCTTGTGTGTAATTCCTCATCCTTCCCTGGGAAGTAAGGATCCTGTTGTTTGCAGTTGCTGAACCATTCTGTAAATACACTTCTTAAAAGAATACCAGGAATTCAAAAACTGTTGTTTATATTCTTCTGTAGCTAGCCAGCATACATTACGATTATATATATTGTTGCAAAAATTGTCCATTGGACATATAGTGAATGCAATCCAACAAATGGGATGATGGAAAATGAAGCTGTATTCCATGAAAATTCCAGTATACTCAGACTGTTTGACTTACTGGAACCAAATTTGACACAGTGATGAATTGGCTCAAGAGGGAGTTAATGCCATAAAAATTATTTTAAAATTTCAATTCGATTTTTTATTTTATTTATTTAATTGTTACTTAGATATGTCATGCATTCCAGATTCATATTGTGTACACAAATGTGAGAAAAGAATTTTTCAGGAGTTCAATTTGAGCAACTAATAACTGTGCTGCAAAAAGATTTATCACATGTATATTATGATATTTATATTCTGAATATTTATTTTATAGTTTAAAAGATGTAATGAATTATTTGACTGAGAAGAGCTTAATTTTTTATAATTTTTTTTCTGTGGTAGAAAGAAAAGTACCAAGGTTCAAGAGATTTGACAAGTATGGTGGATTATGTTTTACAACACCTGCCAGATAATATCATAAAATTGACTTCCCATTATTTTTCTCAAATAGTATCAATGGAGGAAACTGCATCCCAGCCATGGTTAATTATCACTTGTAAAAACACTAAAGGTAACTATTCAAAGGTTAACATTTTTCTTATTTTTGTCTCTTTACTACAATGTGGGTATAAATTTAAGTGATATGTTGGAAACAGTGCCATCATAATTGCTGTTTATTTTATTTGCATTGTCTGTTATAAGATTTAGATGTGAAAATAGTATGTGAATATCTCAACTTTATAAATCATTTTTACATTTTATGAGTCGTATTACAACTCAACTCCCACCTGGGGTCACCACAAATATGAGAAGCCACCGGATAAGTAAGCAGGTTTTTGCTCCTGGTTGTGTGTACAGTAAGGGGGGGGGGACTGAATCCTCCCTACAATGATAGTATTTACCTCCTTCAGGAGGAGTCGGGCTATGGCCAATGATGGCTAGTAGGACTCTGGCCTCAGTACTCGAGCTATTGCTGTAGCTGTCATTCAGTTTTACGCGGATGCTTCAGCAGGGCGGTGGAATTTACTTTATGATATTACAATTCAACTTTGAGGATACAATTTTCATAGCTTTAAATAATTTAAATTCTTGTAGATTCATAATTTCTTATTGTCTTTCTTTGTGTATGTATTTGTGAGTATATAAAGGGCGATTCAAAAGTCCTTGAACAAACTGTAAGGGTAAGTCAGGCATGCAGTAGTGTCATGTTTACAATAGAACATGGGGGGACAAACTCGAAGGGGACAATCACTACTGGTGGCTCTTGACCACTGAATTTACTAAAAAAAAAGGATACACCAGATAAAGTGTATAACACAGGTTTAATGGAGTACAGCGACGCATTGGAGGAATAACATCATTACAAGTCTTATGCAGCATGACAGATGCAATGGCAAAATGGATACCAAAGCATAATGGTGTCCAGATGCTTTTAATTATATAGTGTATATCAAGTTACGCATTGTTAAAATTCTAATGTTTGTATAAGTAATATGAGTAATGTAATAAAATTGTTATTTAGGATGCCTAATCTACTGTATTTTAAAATTATGTACTTTATTTTTAGGTATGCAGGGTTATTTAGCCTATTTCTAACCTTTATGCAATGCAGTATAACAATTCAAAGATTCATTCTTAAAAAATATTAATTTGGGGAAAAACCCTCATCTTTTAGTATCTCTTAGATAACTGAAATTCTGCTCACTACAATCCAATATCTTTCTGAATCTTAACGAAATTCAAATGGAATTTTTATAAAAGCTGCCTAGTTTATCTGACTGTGAATTTATGAAAGTAAAATTTTGCTATGTTTGGAACATGCACAATGAAAAGTCATTTACTACAAATAGTCATATTTCCTCTTATATAGAAAGTATTTGCTTCGAATTTTATTATAGTTCTTCGCTTGCATAGTGTTACTTATTCTGTAAGTTTCCTACAATTTAATTTACAACTCTGGATGTTTATGAGCCAAAAACATGCAGAAAAGTTTGGAATTTTTTAAAGAAAACCTTTATATCTTCCCAAATATACTTGCTATTTTCACAAAAATGCATGTAAGTATTGTGGACCACAATTAAAATCATTGATGAAACTTGCAAATCATTAAAAGCTTTCTGTGAAACGAAGTGAGCCTAAATCATTTTCTTCATCAATTTTTGGTCGTTTCCCAAAATGCCCTTGTGACACAATCTTCACTGTAAAATATGAGTTCTCATGATTCTCCATAGCTGATTGTGAACCATTGTATCCATATTTACCCCCAAATTTTTCGCATTTTATAAATTATACAATACTTTTGGCCAGTAGTGTATAAGCTAGTGAACATTGGCTCATGACTAGCAGGTCCTGAAAAAACAAACAAAAATTGGTATAAAATGTGTTGACTTAAGAGCTTTTGTTGTGAACTATGTACTGATCAATACCATTTAAGTTTTAAATAATTAACAGGCAAAATTTTTCAGGATGCTTAGATTCTGATGAGATTAAGAAACTCGGCGTCATATTGGTATGTTCAACATCTTTGTTGTCTAATATCATTTTAAGTTTTTAAATGACAATTTGTTATTAATTTCAATTCCTTTTTATGATAGAAGGATTTGGTGAAGGTTGCAGAAGTGGAGAAAAATACAGATGAGAAAATATGTGAATTCATTAATTGCCATGCACCTGTTTCATTTTATTTTGACTTAAATACTGAAAATCCAGAGAAAAATATCTCTCTACATGAAGTTGAAGTTTCTGAAATAGTAAAAACAGTACTCTCAAAGCTGCCAGAACCTGAAGATTATTCTGAGGAATCTTTCAAGGTATATTTTGATATAGTTTTTAACTTCTAAGCACAGTTGCTACATTCTGTGATTTGACAAGATTTTTAACAGCCTAAGGACCGACTTATTTTGTAATTTTTTAGGACGTATTAACTCGGGTTATGTCTTGAAATGGTTAAAGAAGTGTATTTTGAAAAATTACTAATTATCTGGTTTTTAATACAATATTACTTTCTAAGGAATGCTTATTAGCAGTTTGCCTTTGATATTAATTGATATTTGCTCATTTTTTATTCATCAAATTAATGATTTTTTGCTTATTGTATTTAGAGGAAATATTTTGCTCTGTGCTACCTTACGGTATGAAAGCAATCTGAAAAAGGTTTGGATGTCATTTAAAATTGAGTTTTCATTCTTAAGTATTAATTGCAAGAAATTTAGTTGCGTTCAATGGATAGTTGAGAACAATTCAACTTCCCGTTCTTCCACTAAGGATTTGGATTGGCAATTCATTCATTTATGAGTTAACCCTTTCGGGAGGACGCACCTTCATCAAAGACCTTCCTATGGGATGGATGGATGGAGCGGAAGACAAAGGAATTGTCCCACAGGACAGATTTTGCGTCGCTAAGCCTAACTTCAGAAAAAAAATCACAAAAAAAAAAAAATTTAAGACCTAGCGTTGTAATTTTTGGTACCATTTTAGATCATTACTTAAGCTGTTATATACATTACAATTAGCATTAAATACTCGTTTTCCTTTAATTTATATAAAATATATATAAAAAAGTTGCTTACCTTGAGAAATAATTTTCGAAAGCACTATACTAATTCTTCTGAAATTTTAATAGGCAAAATACATAAATAAACTTTGTGGTATTTTTTTTATTAATCTTAAAGACTATTTAGAAGAAGTAACAAAATTTTAAAACGAAAACTGAGTGTGGTAAACCTCAAAGCAGGGAGGAACACAAAGAAATCACTTTCTAACTCTTTAGAAAATGAATCATCACTCTAATCTATGTCGCTAATTGGTTAATTTATCATAGTAGCATATTCTTCCTCTGCTAAATAACGCTTTCTCGCCATAATAAACTAGAATCGAGGCTTTCTGAAATAAAAAGCAAAGTATGTGATATATATACACAAAAGCAACACAATGTGTAACTAGGCTGACGGTAAAACCCAAAAGGAACCCCACATAACAGCGAAAAGAAATAAATAAAAGTATTCGGAGAAAGAAGGAAATGTGAACCACATGGAGAGTGAAACATCCCAGCTCTGTTTATATTACTTTTTAGCTCCTCCCCTGCAACAGCTGATGAGAAAATACCAAATTCAGGCAGAATGTGAACGAACTGAAGGTCAGGCTCCGATAATTATGTTCATTTCAAAATAAATGGACACAGGGTGCCATCTAGTGGTCTTTAAAATTGTTTTAGCTCAAAATGCATATATATATATGCATCACCTGGCCATGGGCGACGATCCTCAGCGATGCATATATGCATCACCCGGCCTTGGGCTACGATCCTAAGTGATGCATGTATGCATCGCCCATCCCGAAAGGGTTGATGCTACGGGGCCTTTTTTTTCAACCTCTGATGGACCATTAAATAAAGAGAAGAGTAGAGAACAAAATGAATTGATTACCAAAAGTTAAGTTCAAACATGGTTGCTTTTGTGTCGCCGTGAAGATTCAGGCATTTATCGCATCGGTGGACCGGGTTTCCGATCCCCTCTCGGAACAATGTTGCCGCCGGTGATGCAAGATGTGCCTTAACATTGCTTTGAATCTCATTTTTATGGAAGCTTTGGCCTCCTATCCAGTTCTTCAGTTCAGGGAAGAGATGAAAATCACTTGTCAGTAAGTCAGGTGATATGCCTATTGATCAGACACATCCCATTTAAACTGCTCCAGAAGCTGCTGGATTACAACAGCACTGTTGAGGATGGGCATTGTCATGAATGAAGACAACTCCAGAAGTCAGAATGGCTCTTTGCAGTCATTTCAAAGTCTGACAAGAAACAGCTGCATTGACCGTTTTCCACAAACTAACCTTCTGCTTGAAGAAAGCAAATAACACTATGCAACTCGCATTTGGCGGGAGTATTAATTCAACCAGCAATATTTACATGCTGACAGCTTGGCTCAAACTGGCCAGCTTGTGTCAGCAGTAGTTGAGGTTATGGTTAGAGACATGTGCAGTCACCCACTGCGCATTTCCTCCTCCTACCACTTGTCTGCTTGTTTAGCAGCTCGATCGGAGGTTGGGGGAAAAAAACAGCCCTCATATTTTCGCTATCCTTGTAATTTTTTCTGTTTTTTACACCAATTGTTGTTTATTTCGTTTTTGGACAGATTATTTATTAATATATTAAATAAGTTTTGATGAGAGTAGCATTTTTAAAACCATTTGCAACATTCATAGGAATGGCAGAATTTATTTAATATTGTGATACTTTAAATTTATTATGATGCTGAAATCGTAACATCGTTCACTTCTTAAGAGTCTGAAAACAACATTCTTTTAATTTTTTCCCCAAAAAATATGGGAAAGTTTTTACTGAATCAAAGATTAAGTCAAATAATTGAAATTTATTTTTATCATGTTAGAGTAATTAAACATTTTATAAAGACCATGATATTTCGTGAACTGTTGGTTGAACTATTGCTGTATGTTATGATATTAAAATCCTTCTATTTCTTAGGCTTCCTGAACACCTGAATTTAAAGTATTATGTATCATTTTTGTGATTTATCATTAAATCCATTTAAAAAATATTTTTGCTTAGTATAAAATCAGGTAATTGCTGATTGAGCATGTTAATAACATTGTGAAGTTTGATTTATAGGTCTGCTTTTTTTCCCTGTTATATTTGCTTTCATTAACTATCTAATATAAAGTATTATTCTAGGAAATGATTACTACAATGAAAAATTTGGCCTCTTCCCCAAGACTGCTCCATTTTACTGACAAAATGAAATCATCTGAATCAAATATTGATTTAAAACGTTTGAAAGCTATTTTACCTGAAGTTGTATTGGGAAATTTTGATTGTGGAAAATATCCGTCTACTTGTGCCGAATTGTATTTACAAAAATTTCCTACTTTTCTGCTTTTCAAACCAAATGGTGGATACGAATTTCATTATGGTAATAACCTTTTCTTTATTTTTCATGCATAGACATAATTTATAATGTCTTCTTTATGGAATCAATTTATCCAATTTGTAAATAATATTACTCGTGATAAAGTGAATCATTTATGTATAGTAAACAGGGGTATTAATTGAATTTAATATTTAAAAGCTGATACTGAAATGTTTCACTTTATATGAGGATCATCCAGAAAGTAAGTTTCCCACCTTGCGAACAGATGACAAGTATTGTGAAAGATGATTGCATGTGCCTGAAGGTTCGGGCCTTTCTTATCATATGCAACAGTTGACAATTTTTGATCTGTGAAATAATTGGAGTTGAAGCAGCTGAAAATGCTCTCTTATTCTCTCTAAGGCTGGACATTCACGAACGTTCTGCTCCACACCAAAACTGGTTGTCAGTGTGAAAAACAAATGAGAATTGAAGTGGCTTGGTTGAAAGTTTGGATTTTCAACCTCTCTGGATATCCAAAGCACTCCATTTGGACTGCTGGACCATAAATGCTTAAATGTAGTGCCAGTACGGATACGTGTATGTGTGTGTGTGTGTGGGGGGGTGAGGTTCCCTTGCTCGTGAGGAAATTGAGCAAGTGGTGGTGGTGGGGAGAAGTAGGTGTATTAGGGAATCAGAGTGCCAGTAGCTGATGGGTTTGCGGTTTGTGTGGCATGGTCTATGAATGACCTACCTAAATTCAGCTCCGGATTGTTAAGTAGGCAACTGCCTAGGGGCCCCGAAGCCTCAATATGTTTTTGTGGTACTTTCAAAGTAATTTAATTTTGTGCTTTCATTTCAGTTACCACAAAGGCCGTGCACTTTGAATTATTCAAATTAAAATCAAGTATCTTAAATTTTAGAACATTATTCTAACAAAATTTGTACTCGCAATTATATTTTGCAAGATTTTGATGTTTTATAATTCTAAAAAAAATATATTGCTTTATAATTTTTGAGAAAAATATGGTATAAATGAATAGAATGTATAAAAATGTTATTATTTTGTATAAAATTACTTTTTTATGCAATATACTGAAATTAACTCTCTTGAAAGTGATCCTCAATTAATTTTTTTGCTAATTAGCTTGTCAAAATTTGCATCTCAAAACTGCTTATATACAGATTAAATTAAAATTGATACAAAAATACATGGTATTGTAAGAATCGGAAAGGAAAAGGGGCCCAAGACTTCCATTGCTTAATTGCATCTAGAGGTCTTAATCTGGCCTGGCCCGAATATGGGCTGAAAAATGGAATGGTGTGAAGTGCCACCATGCCATTGCATGGAGTGGAGTAATTGCGAATGACTGACATCATGTAAGGGTAGGTCTATAATAAAGTTTGTTAACTTTGACTCGATGTCATGAACAAGCAGTTGGTGCAGTTAATTTTCCAAAGGTTGTCAAAATGTCCATGATAAGGAGCACAGCGAATAATCATCCCTTATTGTGATGACCACATGGAGCTGGTGATACAGTATATTATGGAGAATAGTTGCCTGATAGTTATAGAATTCAGCAGCTGTTTCCTGCTCAATCAATATTACCTGGAATTGCCATAAAGCACCTACTGTTCTGAAATTGTGTGTAAATGTATGTTGGGAGACTGCTGAGAAACTGATCCCCTAATACACTTACTGGTCATACACTGTTTCCTTACCCAGATGGCAGCCTTTTCGACTCGGAAATACAAAAATTAATCCAGAAGTGTGGCAGGTGTTTTGTTTTCAGTTGTAAATATGTTGTTAAGCAATGTCAGTTATTGTATCTGTTTCAATAAATGATTTCATGCACACTGTTTATTCTTGTTTAGTCATACAGGCAGTTATTTTCTGGATGATGCTCACATTTGTACTCTACCAGTATAGGGGTTAGTGATTCAAGTTTCACTATGTCCAAGATACAACCGTCTCCCCTACTGTTTTATTACAATTACTGACTTATTTATTAAAATTATATTTTTGAAAATAATTGTTATCACTTTATCTCTTAAAATTATTTACTGTTGACTTATTATATATAATTTATTAAAACTGTTAAATATTAAAATTAAATTTTTGCTGCCATTTTTAGCTTAAAAATTTTCATTGTTTTCTCTTTCTGTTCTCATTTTAGTCCCTTTTTTGTGTTTTCTTATTAAAGCGGCCACCGAGATTAAATTGCCCAGCAACCAAGATATATTGCCAAGATGGTGGTAAAATCTTGCCTAAAACGTTTGCAGCCCTATAAAAAAATGTGCAGTCGTGTCACTTTTTTTTTTGCTCCGGTATTTGTGTTGCTTTTGTTCTTAAACTCAAATTGGTTTTTGAAAAATATTACTTTTTTTGTGAGTAAATTGGGAACTGGACAGATTTTTTTGAACTTAATAAAATATCCTATGGCTTCGCTAGCCATGGGAGCTGGAACATAGTAGCTTTGCTAGAACACTGAACTTATGAGTTTGAGCTTATAATCTTACTCCTAGCGATTTTCCAAGAGTCGCAGAATCTGATCAGTCATCGTTCATTGACTTTTTTGCTCCTGCAAGTTTTTGTTGTATTGTTTTCATCATCATAAGGAATAATACAACTGAACTTGTAGTTGAAAACTGAAACTATTTTAAATTCTGTGTTATTTTTATGTCATGCCATTATCTCCTCTTTCATGTAACTTGAATGTGCAGTGTTTTGTTTTCAATTTCTACTATGTATTTCTTACAATATATTTATTTGTATAAAAAAAAACATGTACTTTTTCAGTTTGTTCAAATTCATGCCAACAGCTTTTAGAGTTTTTAGATTATGTAGTTCCATGTAATCCAAGATATTTCTAGGTTTAAATTGTATGTCTTTTATATAATACTACTTGGAAACTTTTGAGGATGATCATGAGCTCATAACCATAATATGAGCCTTAACATATGAGCTTGTTTTTTGCGTGAATAAAGCTGAGTGGGAATCGGGCAGATTTTTTTTTAACTTAAAGAAACATCCTATGTCTTTACTAGTTGCGGGAGCCAGAGCATAGTAGCTTCGCTAGAAAACTGAACTTATGAGCTTGGCGAGATCTGAAGATCACCAAGTAAGATTGGAGGAAGTACCTTTTTTTAATCCCAGTTGTTTAGTTAAATCCAATTTTTAGTGTGGTTCTTTCAGCTTCGAATTAACCGAATTCCACTGTACTGAAATTTGTTTATACCCTTTTACAAGCTCTACATTTTCCATTTTTCCAAGCACTGAGTAAGGAATGATGTTTTGCTTCTTTAGTAATGATGATATTAAATGTTATTATTGCAACCGGCTATGTACTTGTATGTTTGTGTGTGTATATCTTCTAAATTTGTTTTTATCGATTTCTAACACGATGTCAGAAACATTCAGTTAAAAATATTTATTTAAAATGTCTCAATTTGAGGAAAATTGCTCAACTTGTACAGCGCAAGATTTCTGATCTCATTACTTAGAGTATTATAGTGCCAATGTCTCTTTAGCATTACAAGCAATCATAGATTATTACAGAATTGTGCATTATTCACTTTTAATTTTCTCGTATATGAAGTATACAAAAAGAAAGTATTATAATTGTCAAAAAATTCTAACTCAAGATTTTGATGAATCTCCACATTTTAAATCTCCCCGGGTGTGAGAAACACAATTTTGGAACTATGTCTGTCTGTGAACATGATAGCTTGTCTGTCTGTCTCTAAACACAATAACTCAAACGGTTTGAGCTGGAGGGATGAAATTTGGTATATGGTCTTTAAACAAGATTGGTAGATTTCTATCAAATTTGGGACAAAATCTGTCTACGGGAAGTCTGGCTGGCTGTGTTCATATGAACATAACTCAAAAACTTCAATAGCTAGATAGATAAAATTTGGTACACAGTTTTATCATCAAGAATGTATGTTTGTATAAAATTTTGGACCAAATCCGTCAAAGGGTTGACTGTCAGTCTATAAGCGCATGCTTGTGAACACAACTCCTAAACGCAATGACTTAATTGAATGAAATTTGGTATGTGGTCTTCTAACCTTAATTGTAGATCTGTGTCCAAATTTGGTTTCAGTCGGTTGAAAAAAAAAAAAAGACATGCCAGCTTGGCACATTTTCCCCCACCTGTGTTAGGGAATGGCACATGTTACTGCCATATTCCCCCCCTACCCGTGTTAGGGCATATACAAGAAAGTTTAGGGGAGACCATTCCCACTGGTTTAATCTCATGTTCCTGGAAATAATTTTAAAAAATAAAAACTTTTTTGTATTTGAGCTAATACTACTACTTCATGTATGTGGAAAAAAAAATGATTCTAAATATATTATGTAATTAGAAAATGATGTGTTGTTACTGCTGACTTTTTATTTTTATAGGTAGGGTAACTGCTTATGATGTAGCCAGGTTTGTTCGAGAGGCATTACCAAGCCAAGTGTATACTCTTACTCCTAGCGATTTTCCAAGAGTCACAGAATCTGGTCAGTCATGGTTCATTGACTTTTTTGCTCCTGTAAGTTTTTGTTGGATAGTTTTCATCATCATAAGGAATAATACAACTGAACTTGTAGTTGAAAACTGAAACTATTTTAAATTCTGTGTTATTTTTATGTCATGCCATTATCTCCTCTTTCATGTAGCTTGAATGTGCAGTGTTTTGTTTTCAATTTCTACTGTGTATTTCTTATAATATATATTTATTTGTATAAAAAAACATGTACTTTTTCAGTTTGTTCAAATTCATGCCAACAGCTTTTAAAGTTTTTAGATTATGTAGTTCCTTGTATTCTAAGATATTTCTAGGTTTATAACTTATGTCTTTTATATACTCAAACTTTTGAGGATGACCAGGAAATCGAACTGTAGTTGAGGATATCATTATATTACTAATATAATAGCCCAGATCTCTTGGTAACGTTCTGATGTCACCAACAATAAAACTCGAGCCGTAGCATTGTTTCATTGTTAAAGAACCTAAATTTCAGTAATTTTAAATTTAAAAGAGTAATTGTCATTCTAATTTCAAATTTAATAGCTCTAAAAGAGCAAAACAAAATTTTCTATTGATTGATATAAAATTTATCTCGCTATGATCAATAGTTCCAGAGAAATTTTAAATTATATTAATCATTTATTTAAAATTAATTTCCGTTTTTGAATAGAAAGTAGTAAATTACGTCAGTGGTATATTATGCGCGTGATGTAGTTTGGACGCCACAATGCATCTCATTATTTATTGCAATCGTGATGATATAATTTGATAATATTTTTTGGCAACGTTTGACAAGCAGAGAAGTGCTTTGTTTTGAAACTAGATTTTCTATCTATCTAGATTATATCTACTAGATTTTCTAGATTTTTTTTAGACAAAGAGGTTTTTTGAATAAAGAAATATGTAAATAAAAAATGTATATTTCCTGTAATAAAACATGTTTATTTTATTTGTTTTCTGTCAATGTTAAACATTTCTCTCACATATATATCTATTTAAACATGTCAAATTTGACGGGAAATCTCTCGAATGAAGAGGCAATTTGCACCCGTCATACCATGACGGGTGATTTTCTAGTTTGTAATAATAATGTAACAAAAATGTTTTAACTTTTCCCAAGTAAATATATTTTTTAATCCATGTTTGTTTCATAAGAAAGTTAAATCCACATTTGGGTTCTAGAAGAAAAAATTGAAGCTGATTTTAAAGTTGTTTGTACCATATGAGCTAGTGTCTTCATGACTATAAAAAAAACTTTGATCCATAGTAATGGTTTTATATCAAATGGCTAAAATTTATCAAACAGAGATTTTACAATACTGATGGTAATAATTTTATGAAAATAACTCTTTGTGAAAAGAAAGTTTCTAGCTAAAATAGTCACATTTAAATTTTATTTTACTGAATAAATTAAATCATAATGCAATTTCATTTTTGGTGATGCAATAAGGAATTCTTTTTTAGAAATGACTGTTACAATGATATAAATGTATGTACAAGTACTTTAAAGGAAATACATCTTCTTTCAGTGGTGTCCACCTTGCATGCAGTTTTTACCACAATGGAGAAAAGCATCTCAGTCTTCTGGTCATTTGGTAAAATTCGGCACTGTGGATTGCTCCATTCATGTCAATCTGTGCCGCAAGGTAATATATATATATGTGTTAAAAATTTTGTGAATTAGCTTGATAAAACATATTGTATGCTTATCCTTGTGATGTATATTTTAAGATCAATGGCACTTTTCTTCCTTTCATAAAAGATTATCTGAACATAATTTACTTTTATAAATATTAATATTGGTATTCTGAAAAGAGTATGTGTTCACAATTTCTGGTGTTGTAGAGTAAATTCAGTTCGAGTGTTATGATGCCCAATTTCAATATGTTGAAATTTTAAGCCATCATTGAAATGTTTTAAAAGCTTCCCATTCATATTGTAACGAAATTGTCTTGTGGGTGTACATGAATGCAATCCAATAAGCAGGATTAAAAAAATAAAGCTCTTTATTTTACAAATATTCCAAGCAAAGAAATGTAGCACAAGTATTAACACAGCACTAGTAAAAATTCACAATAGAAACTACCAATAAATCTCAACACAGCGCTCAAGGGTTTCTTGTTAGCTCACCAGCTTGCTTGCTGATCAAATTCCAACTGACTCTTCTTGGCTTGAGAGCTTGCCTTTATACTTTTCAACAGGAAGTGATTTCATTATGTAGGAAGTGACGTAATCTCTAGAAAGTTCATGAAACCAGTAGAAATAGGTTGAAAGTTCGAGGTCCTTCTAGAAAATTTCCTTTGCTGCCAAGGCGCCAAATTTGACGCCAAGGTCGCCAAGATTAGCATTTCAGGGAAACGACTTTATAGCTTTGTAACATTGCTCCCCTCTTCAAAGACTGCACGTCCCGGCAGTCTCATTACATAGAGAACTATGATCAGTGGCCCTGTATGGAGCTAGCCGATTTATATGGATGACTTTTGGCTTGGCGTTGGGCAACCTCTGTACTCTGTAGACATCGTTCAGTTTCTTGACAACTGTATATGGTCCTTCCCAGTTCTGTTGTAACTTGGGACTCAGGCCTCTCCATCGCTTTGGGTTATGCATCCAGACTAGATCTCCCTCCTTAAAATGGTGGTCTGTTGCTGTGGAGTCGTAACGAGTTTCCATTTGTTCTCTGGCCAGTTTAATTTGCTCTCTGACAAAAGCATGTACGCTTTCAAAATGTGCCTCCAAATTTTTCATGTATTCATTCAACGAGGAAGGCGTTTCACTTGGTCGTCCATAGAGAATATCGCAGAGCAATCATAGCATTCGACCAAAAAGCATTTCCGCTGGAGTCGACCCGGTAACCTCATGTTCCGCGCTCCTATAGGCCAAGAGAAAGAGTGGCAAATGTGTATCCCAATCTGTCTGGTTCCTTGAAACAAAGACGGATGATTTAAAATTATTCGATTAAATCTCTCGACCATGCCATCGGATGGTTCAATGCGGTTGTTCGGGTTTTCAGAATTCCCCAAAGTTTGCAAAGCTCAGTAAAGAGGGTAGAATTAAAATTTGTACCTTGATCCGAATGCAATATCATAGGCACGCCTTAACATGAAATTCAGCTTCGTACGAGTTCTTCAGCTATAGTCGAGGCTTCCTGGTCTGGAATGGGAATTGCTTCAGGCAACTTGGTAAAATAGTCCATTAATACTAGGACATATCGATTGCCTTTTGTTGTTACTGGAAAAGGTTCTAGGATATCCAAAGCCATTCTTTTGAATGGTGCGCCCACATTATAGCATTGCAAGTGACCTTTAGTCCTTGTTTTTGTTCCTTTTCAGGCTCCGCAAGCATGGCATTCTCTACACCATTTTTCAATGTCGACACGAAGTCAATCCCAATAAAATTGCTCTTGTGTTTTGCTTAAAGTTTCATGACTCCAAAATGCACTCCACTTGTGCTGTCATGAGTCTCTCGCAGAACTTCTGGAATTCTACTCTTTGGGAGAATTGGTTGTCGCCGACAGGAGCTTCCATTATCACTCTCCCACCTACGGTATAGAACACCGTCTTTAAGATGTAAGGAGTCCCAAAGAGCCCAGTATCGTGTCGTTCCAGGACTCTCTGGAGCGATTTCTTGCCAAGATGGTCAATCCGCCGAATTTAGTTTCTTCTCCAGAATTGGCTTAATAGCAGGATCTTCTAGCTGCGCCTTTTGGATCTCACATGAAGACCAGGGATCTACAGATGTTGTTAAAACTTTTACAGAAGTATCTGTCTCTATTCCGAACTTTTCTCAGCATTAGAGCAATGTTTGCAGCTTTCTCTACAGGGTCTTCGAGAGAGGGCATCTGCATTTCCATGAGAGGCCCCTTTGCGATGCTGGATTTCGAAATCGTACTCCTGAAGTCTTTAGATCCAGTGAGCTATCTGGCCTTCAGGTTCCTTAAAATTCAAAAGCCATCTTGAGGAAGCATGATCAGTCTGCAAAAGAAATTTCTGTCCATAGAGGTAGTGATGGAAATGCTCTATAGATTTAACATTGGCCAGTAATTCTTTACGTGTGACACAATAATTTCTTTCTGGCTTACCCAAGCTCTTGCTGAAGTAAGCGATGGCACGTTCCTCATTTCCAATGCTCTGGGATAGCACGGCTCCTATTCCTTCATTACTAGCATCCGTATCCAAAATGAAATCTTTGTCAGTCCGGGGATAGGTCAAAATAGGAAAAGATGTCAAAGCTTGCTTTAAACTATTGAAAGATTTCTCACATTCTTCTGTCCAATTAAAATTTGAGTCAGTTAATTTATGTAGAGGTCTTGCTATTGTGGAAAATTTTTTCACAAAACGACAATAGGTGCACAGTCCAAGGAAACTTCGGAGATCATGTACCGTCTCTGGATGAGGCCAATCAACTACTACCTTAATTTTCTCTGGGTCAGTTTTAACTCCTTCTGCTGAAATGGCGTGCCCAAGATAAGTAACCTCCTTTTGGAAAAACCTGCATTTCTTGGGACTTAACTTTAGGTTGGCTTTTTGTAGCCCCTGAATACTTTACGAAGGTTATTTAGAGGTTCTTCAAATGTTCGCCCTACTATTATAATGTCTAGATACACTAAGCAGGCTTCAGACAATAGTCCATGTAATACTGTCTCCATCAGTCTTTCAAATGTTGCTGGGGTCTCCATCAGTCTTTCAAATGTTGCTGGGGTCTCCATCAGTCTTTCAAATGTTGCTGGGGTGTTACAAAGTCCATAAGGCATTACCTTTAATTGCCAAAGTCCTTGTCCGGTGGTGAAAGCTGTCTTTTTCTCTATCTTCAGGTCGGATCTCAACTTGCCAGTATCCACTTTTCAAATCCAGTGTGGTATACCATTGACTTCCATTCAAAGCATCCATGGTGTCATCTATTCGTGGGAGGGGCTAACTGTCTTTTTTCGTAATTTCGTTCAATTTTCTGTAGTCAACACAGAATCATGTTGATCCATCTTTCTTTTTAACAAGTAGAATAGGCGAAGTCCAAGGGCCTGATGATTCCTCAATTATCCCATTGTCAACCATTTCTTTAACTAGATGATCTGCTTCTTCTTTCCTTACAAGAGGCAAACATCTTGGATATTGCTTGATTGGTGGATGGTCACCTGTATTAATTCAGTGTTGTCATATTGCAATGACCGATATCAGCGTCACAGGTCAAAAATAAGTTCTGAAATTCATTGAGTAACTTCCTTACTTCTGTTCATTGTTCTTCATTAAGTATTTGAAGATTCTTCAAAGTTGACGGTGGATGTTGTGCTCCAGAAAATTCTTGAGGACGAGCAACGATATCCACCATTGGTTCACAGGTCACAATAACATCTCCTTCGTCCAAAATCTTGGGTTTATTGTTTAAATTTAGAATTCTAACAGAAATGGCTTCCATTTCCAAATCAACGAGTGCGGCCGCCACCAGAACACCTTTCTGGGAAGCTTGGCTAGGAAAGTCCGTTACGGCATATCTGAACTGTCCAGGAACTTCGGGAACTCCCTGGATAAGACATTCTGATCTTGCTGGTATTATAGTTCTCTTTTTGGCCAATACGGAGCACGACTTTGAATGCTATACACTGGCTGAAAACAGAGAAATTTCCTCTCCTCCTGTCCTTATCTCGTTCTTCTCCAGGTCTACTGTAAAGTTAAATTTTTGAAGGAAATCCAGGCCGAGAATACAGGGATCGGTGATGTCAGCTATGTAGATTCTGTGATGAAATTGTCTTGAGCCATATTCAAGGGATGCATCCAGTTTGCTTCGTATTTTTGTTTTTTCACCAGTAGCGGTCTTTAAAGAAATGTTAGGAGCCATGTAAATAAGCTGTTCCTTCAATTTTTGTGCCAAGTCTGTTCTTAAAAGAGTAACGTTTGCACCTGTATCCACCAACATCAAACACTGGATACCACAAATTAGTCCTTTTATGTAGAGTCCATTTTTCTTTCCGCTAAGTGAGGAGACTCTCGGTCCTTCTTCAGGGGCTCTATTCAGAGAAGGCAGCCTTCGCCCTGCAAGACAGCCATGTGTTAGTTTTTTTTGTGCTAAATTTGGCCTCTCTAGGTTCCATGGTCTGTCCTGTAGAGCGTTAACAGGCAAAAACATACGCATCTGCTCTTACAATTAGTAGATATTGTGACAAAATCGTCTTGTGTGTATACGTGAATACAGTCCAATAAGCAGGATTACAAAAATAAAGCTCTTTATTTTACAGGTATTTTAAGCAAAGAAATGAAATACAAGTATTAAAACAGCACTTGTAAAAATTCACAATAGAGACTACCAATAAATCTCAACACAGCGCTCAAAGGTTTCTTGTTAGCTCACCAGCTTGCTTGCTGATCAAATTCCAACTGACTCTTCTTGGCTTGAGAACTTGCCTTTATACTTTTCAACAGGAAGTGATTTCATTATGTAGGAAGTGACGTAATCTCTAGAAAGTTCATGAAACCAGTAGAAATAGGTTGAAAGTTCGTGGTCCTTCTAGAAAATTCCCTTTGCCTCCAAGTCATCAAATTTGACGCCAAGTTTGTCGCGAAGATGAGCATCTCAGGGTAATGACTTTATAGCTTTGTAACAATATAAAAAAATAACTAACTCCATGGGGGGGGGGGATGATGGAATTAGGTAGATTCAAAGGCACTCAACCTCTCGTACGTGACTATTGCTGAAAGAAAAGTGGTATTTAGCCTATACTTATTAAGGTAGTGCTCTTGGAATTAAGATTTTTAGTGCAGTACAATTGGGGCATTGATTACTTATACAGAAACTAAGTTTTATTTTAAGGGTGAATCATTGTTGTAAGTCAAAATACAGCTCATGACCTTCAGATACCATATATTATACCCTCAATGAGTTGTATTTTTATAAATTATTTAAGTATTTCAGAATAAGTTGAATACATATTTTTTTATTCTTTCATTATTGATTCGTGTTTCATTTTAAAAATTCATTTCATGTCAGCTTCAATTTTGTAGAAGTAATAGTACTTTGCATTTGTATTTAATGTTGCTTTATGATAATTATACTAAAAAAATTTAAAATATTTATTTCAGTACAACATCAATTCTTATCCAACGGCAATTTTATACAATATGTCAAAGCCCCATAAGTTCTATGGTTCGCACTCTCAACATCATGTTGATGAATTTATTGAGGTAAAAATATCTTTATTTCGTAATTTGATTCTAAAAGTGGATTATACTTATAATATTACTTTTGAATTAAATAAATGTTATTAAAATATTAATTATCGAAAAATAATATACCCCTAACTGTTTACTAATTTTAGTCTTGAGTGCTTTGTAATTGCAAGTTGCGTTAGAAACCTAATGTTGATTATAATGACTGATAACATTTGCTAGCCAGGATAGAAGTCCCTTTGTTTCAAAATACATAGTTTAACTCTTATAATTTGTAAAGTTTGAGTTTTTGTACTTTTTTACTTAGTAATAATTTGAGTTAGTATGTATTACAATATTTATTTATATTTTTGCATAATGTATTTTATTAATTTATTTGTATATTTTAGAAATAGTGAGATATTGATGGTATAATTTTAGTATAAGAAATATTTCTTCCCAACTTTGTGTGTAATTTGATCATATGCTCTGTCATATTGATGCCTTTGTAGCTAGTTATTCTTTTACATTGACAAATAATTCAGAATTACATTAGTGCTATTCTGGGTTTCTGATGGGAAAATGCTTCAGATGTTCTTGTGCAATCGCAAATAACACGATTTCTTTGTCTATTCATATAAAGTTTAAGCACTGAATAACTTTTTAAAAAGAACTTTGTTATTCTTTATATTTTTAAGGTGAATATTGATTTAGTTTTTTTTTTATATTGATACTCATTTCATACTTCTGTTCTTGAATGCATTACAATATCTAAGCCAGTATTAATATATATTATCAATATTTATATTATCTAATAAGTATAATAGATAATACATACTAAGTATATATTATCAATATATAAGTTTACAAATATCTGTCATAAAAATAATTAAAATATATTTATACCTAAAATTTGCAGACAGAGAGGAGGGTAATAGGGATGGTGGTTATTGTGAAAATAACTGGTTTTCGATTATTCAGATTTTTTCACCTGCGGCTCAACCTGGCGGTAATAACCGCTCAAAATAACCTGTGTTTGAAATAACCGGTTTTCTGTTTTTTTATGAAAAACAAACGCCATTTGTAGAGAATTTTTTTATTAGTATTGTTTTTGCAGGAAATCAATCTATTGGTCAATATTTATCTGTTCATAAAGACTCTTTCAGTTGTCCGCCGATCAACAAACGCCTCAAGGGAAGCCGTTGTTGTTGATTGTCTAAGGTGATGAAATTCAAAGCTTCATAAGTTGGTAAATTTTAGTCTAATCGAACCTAAAATAGAGCCTATTTTACGATCCGGTTTTTTACCTGGTTATTGGAATTTTAAAAAATAATTGGTTATAACCGGGGCAAAAAAACCCGAAAAAAAAAATGGTTAACCAAAGAAAAAATTGGTTTTCGGTTAAAACCGGCAGGTTTTTCCCATCCCTAGAGTGTAATAGGATCTGATGTGAGCAGTAGTAGAAGCTAGAAATCTTTAAATGATATTTTGTTTTATTCTGTAATCACTGAATAAATTTTTTAAAAAAACTTTGTTATTCTTAATATTTATATTTTTAAGGTGAGTATTGCTTTTGCTTTTTTTTTATATATATTGACACTCATTTTAGACTTCTCCTCTGAATTCATGCCCTTAGTTTTGTCCTATTGCCTTCCGATTTTTTAAAGTTTTTGTAATAAACAGCATAATAAAAATACACATCTTCACTCAAACGCAAATTTTGTTTAAAAGTGAGTAAATCGCCTAAGTTTGTTCATTTTTCATAACATTTTTATTACAACTGTTAACATCTTAATTTGATAGAAGTACTTTCAATTTTTTGTAGACATACAGATCTGGATTTATAACCCAGTGATCATCTGACCACAGTGAAATGAATTAAATGGACTACAGTATCAATAAATGTAGAGCGATTAAGTTAAAAGTTATATCACCCAGTGCTGAGCAGGACATTCTATTACGCGTGTAGGAAAGTGTTTCAGTTGATTGTTTCGTCTAATACTATGAATTTTTATTAATGTTTTATTAATTAATTTAATCAATTTATTAATTTGTCAATTTATAACAGTTATTTCGTCTACTTATATACACTAAACAGACATAACAGTGTTCAGTTCATAGTTTGTGTCTGTATTAGTGTATTTGTTTAACATTGTGAAGAAGGGATAGTTGGAACGGTCCAAATGGATTTTGCTATAGTTGTGGGCATTTTGTTGGAAAATGAATTGCAAAACATCAGATTATCTTTTGAATTGAAACTAGGAGATCACTATAAACTGTGGACCTCTCATAGAGTTGGAAGTGTATGTATTATGAAGATCCATTCGAAATAAGAAAGAAAAAAAAAATGGAGGGGTTCTAAATGGTGTAAGCTGAGGCTACTTAGAAGCAGAGTATAAAACATATGAATGGAAAGTTTCCATTAATGCAAGCAAAAAGTTTTAAAAGGTAACTTGCTGCATAATGGTATCATTCTAGCATTGGTGCAATCCTACTAAAAAGCAATTGAATGTAATTGCCACATCCAAACTTTTTGCAACTGATATTAATTTTCTCTTGGTGAAAACTTTATCATGGAAATTATATTTCATGGATAAAGAAGTTTTTAGAAAGAGTAAACTAATTACCATTTTTCAGTTGCTTTAAAAATAATTCTGATGAAATATTTTTATTCGTATTAACTAGCAAAGTTTTCAGACTTTTCTATTATTTTTAATCTAAACGGCACATAAAGAGCAGCAATTTATAAGGAAATGTTAAATCATCAAGTCTTTGTAATTCTGGTTTTATATGTCGGTAATAAAGAAACAAATTTTTAAATTGGTGTGAGTTTATTTATGGATAATGAGTATAAAAAACCTTTGTTAATATTAAATTTTGTTTGCTTTTTCAGAATTTTCTTGCCATAAATGAACATGAAAATAAAAATGCATAATTTTTTATTCATAATTTGAAAAATGTTATGGCTCATATTTTTTAGTGCAAATCGTCTTAAGAACTCGGTGATCAGGATCAGTGTTAAATTATTGAATCGACTAATAAAATGTAAGAAGTAATTGGAAAGTGTTCAAAGGATCAGTTATTTTCTACATTTGTGTATATTGATACAACCCCCTAGATCTTTTTTCTTGTATATCTCCAGGTTTTTTGCTTAAAAAAACCTAACATTTTAAATTCTTTGGATCCTCAGTGTGAAGAAACATTTGAAAGCATAAAAACTGACTGTTGCCATCGGAAAATTTTAAGATATGAAGATGGCCCCTGATGTCAGAGTGATTTATATTATTTAAAGAGGTGTTATTAAATCAAATTATGCATTTTTCTTGAGTTTAACATTTGTAGATTGTGAGCACTAAGAAGTGTTCATAGACTTTTTTGACGAACTGTACCAGTCATTCATTATATTCATCTTAAAGAGAGACAAAAAAATATAGAACCGGTACTTGAAAAATTAAATTTCAGTGCCGTCATTGAATGTTTCGATGTTTTTATGTATGGTTTGATACCATTATTGATCATACAGCATGTAACTTGCTGTATTCTAGCTAAAAAATAATTGGTAAAATTTCTCATATAATTTTCTTGAAAGAATTTTCTACTTAACTGTTTAACTTAAAGCCTGAGAATACTTGTGCATCAAATTATCGCATTTTTAGTGTTAAATCTAAAATTTAATCATTAATTAGCTTTATAATTTTAAACAAAAATTACGTAGAATCTATAATTATCTCAAGTATTATATGCCTTCTGAGATGAATGAAAACAACAACCCCTTTCCAAAACAGAATGGGTCATCTTATTAGATAGCAAAGAAAATGTAACAGTTAAGGGGTTAATACAAATACAATGAAGTACCAGTTGTTATAGGATAGTTGTATGCAAATTTACTTGTGACCTGTTGCATCGAGTTAAAAGGATAGAAATAGTCATTAGTTGTCAATAGACATGGACTATTACACATGTTAAAAATTGTGAATTAGCTTAATAATGACTGCCACACGAGATTCAATAAGAGTTTGAATGTAGAATGTTTTTTGTGGTTTAACTTATTGGATATAACATTTCGTAAGTTTTAAGTTTAAAGATTCCTTACTTCACTGTCTTGCTGCATTGCATGAAGGGTGTATTATTGAAAGTGCTACATTGAAGGCATTTTTTCTCCCAAGAGAGCTCAGTGGCCCTCCACAGTTGCTGAAGAATCAACACTAGCATTGTCTGAGCAGGAGTGTCCTTGCAAACCAACAAACAACACTGCGGATTCACTGCAGCATTCAGCGAGGGACACACTAGGAGCATGTCTCTGTTGTTCGTGCATCAGAATTGGTGTGGATGGGATATGGCTCCAGAAAATTGACTTGGGTGTCTTTAATACATCACTTGGGCACATGCATTGGACCCCTGATGACTGGAAAAATAACATGGTCTAATGAGTCACGTTTTCAGCTAAAATGAGCTGATTGTTGAGTTAGTGTCTGGTACAAACCCCCATAAGGCTATAGATCCAAGTTGTCAATGAAGCATTGTGCAAGTTAGTGGTGGTTCAGTAATGTTGAATGAGTGTCTTTTGACTTGGATTGGTCCTTGGGTCAAATTGAACCAGTTATTGACAGAGAATCATTATATTCAGCTGCTTGGTGAATATAGTGATTTGCATTCCTCTTAATGAAATCTCCTACACAAATGCTCCACATTTCTGTGTCTATATTGTTCAGGCCTGGTTTGAGTAGCGTTCTATTCAAGATGTATTCCATGAGTTTTTACATTTCAGTGTATTATAAAAATTAAGTAAATTTATAATTTTACTTAATTTTATATAATTATGTCTATAATAATAAATTTATAATAATCTATACTTATAAAAGGCAATGTTTGTGTGTGTGCGTGCCTGCGTGCGATGTCCAGACGAATCTATCGCACTTACAACTTTGAAATTTGGCATACAGGTAGTCCTAACGGTGACGGAATGCACCTCAAAGCCGAAAGTTTAAAATTTAATCTAGAAAATTTTTTATTTAATGTTTTGTGTTGTTTTGGTTGATTTTTCGCACTAATTTCTCAATAGAATGGTTTCGAATAAGTGTACGGCAAAAATAGACACACCATCGGAAAGAGCATGTGATTTCCGTTTTAATGAAGTTAGTTTTGAATTTCTAACATAATTTACTGAATTTTGAAAAAAAATTTAAAAATAGTCGGTTAAGCCCAATAAACTTTGTTTGGAATTTCAATTTCTTGCATCCGCCGTTCTACTTTTGTTATCAATTTGAAATTTGTTGAAGTAATAAACATAACGTTTCTCCGTGATTTAAGACAAGAATGGTTAAAATTGAACAGTTGGTTGAATTTTAATTATTTTTTTTTCTGAAGTGTTAAATTTTCGCCTCAAAATTCTCTTTACGGTTCTTCAATCGGTTCTAATCAGGGTCGCGTGACGTATTTTCCCCAACATGCATTTCGTCGAAATCATGCAACGACATAAACCCTTTGCCTCGCGTCGACAGATAATTCTTTTAATTTGTTTGTTTTTATACTGTTTGACAGTTGAGTATACGGCTGATATGAAAAAAAAAAAAGAATTTGGAAGCCCTTCTAGGAGGGCGCCATTTTTTTTTTGTCTTGACCGAATCAAATCGGCTATAGTTCTAGACCAATGATGGCAATTTTTCCTTCTTTTTTGATTACGGATTAAAAAGAACTTTGGAATGAATAGGGGATAATAGCCTTTGTATCGGGAAAATCCCAAAAAACCCTTTTTCAAATCAAATCAAACGGCTGATATCTTTAGTTAGAAAAAATGAAATATGATTTCAAGGAGCTATTTACATAATATGGCTTAAAAGTTTAAATCTGAAGTGAAAGTTTTTCTCTCTTTTTCTTTTCTTCTTTGATTCATTTTGGATATATTTAAATACTCTAGAAATTATGTTTGTCTGTATCTTTCGAGGCGCATTGTTCCATTTGAAATGGTTTATTGATTGATTGGAGTTTTATGGCACAAAAGCCAGGTCTGACCATTCTGCGCCAAACACAAGGTAGGAAATAAAGACTTTATTTTAAAATAAACTTTAAAAAGGCAAACAAATGCAATAAAAAAAAGGAAAAACCAGATGACACTAATCAAACAAGGTGAGAGGCCAATATCAGTAAGAAAGTAAAATAATTTAAAACTCGGAGCATTACCCAGCAAGTCTGTCAAATCAGGACTCGGATTGTTAAAATATTTGATTCTAAAATTGCTATAATTGGGACATTCCCTAAAAACATGTTTTATGGATAAAATAGTGTCACATGATGTGCACTTCGGCGGTGGTTCGCCCTTTAGCAGGTGATTATGTGTGAAATATGCGTGGCCAGTTCTAAGTCTCGTTAATTTAACAGCTATGTTACGATGAAAATTAATTAAATATGGCTTTGCCATTTCTTATGGAGGAAAGATTTTATAATCTGGTTTACATGAGTTAGAGGAACGGAAAAGTTTTCCTTAATAACAGATGTCTTCGCAGCTCTGTCCACTTGCTCATTTCCTCTTATGCCTACATGTCCTGGTATCCAGCAAAAATTTATATCGTGGCCATTTGTTTTTAAAGTATAAATAAGTTTATTAACGGAATAACAAAAGGGTGGCTATCCCTTGATGAATATAAAAGTGCTTCTACAGAGCTTTTCGAATCTGTATATATAATCCATTTTTTAATATCTTGCAATTCTATAGTATGTAAAGCCTTAAGAATAGTGTAAATTTCAGCAGTAAAAACAGAACAGTAGTTGTGAAACTTTTCTGCAATTGTTAAATGGTTAAAAACAACGGCAGAACCAACATGGTTCACTGTTTTAGAGCCATCGGTAAAAACCGCTTCGTAGGTACTAAACTGCTGTCTGTGGGAATAAAATAATTATAAATATACAGAGTCGGGTGTCAATGATTTGGTCTGTTTGCTAAAATCATCAATCACAGCAATATTCCTTTCTGTCCAAGGAGGAGTCTCTTCTTCCTTTGCTACAATATCCACATTTTCCATATTTAAATCTTGGATTAAAAGTCGCATTCTATGGCCAAATGAAGGTATATACGATTTCTTATTCGAATAAAACGTTCGAAAAAGAGGGTGAAGAACCCTGTTGTACATTGGATGTTCACAGTTGCTTTTTATTCTAAAATAATATTTAAGAGAAAGTGTCTGTCGTCTAAATTGTAAACATGGAACTCCACAAATTACGTACAAACTATGGACAGGCGATGTCCGAAAAGCTCCCGATGCAAGCCTGAGTCCTAAGTGATGTACAGGATCCAATATCTGTAATACCGATTTAGAAGCAGATCCATAGATCATGCAACCATAATCTAATTTTGATAAAATAAGCGACTTGTAAATTTTTAGGAGAGATTGAAAATCGGCACCCCAAGAAGTATTTGATAAAATCTTTAGGAGGTTTAATGTTTTGACACATTTTCGTTTTAAATTCAAAATATGAGGTTTGAATGTCAGTTTTTCATCAAAAATAATCCCTAGGAATTTAGCCTCAGAGACGACAGGAATAGGAGTGTCTTTAAGAAAGATTTCAGGATGAGGATGGATCCCACGGATTTTACAAAAGTGAACACAACTTGTCTTTTGATTTGAAATGATAAAACCATTCTTATTAGCCCAGCAAGTAATATTTCTTACAGCTGTTTGTAACTGGCATTCAATAAAACTCATATTTGCACTTGCACAATAAATTTGAAGGTCATCTACATACAGTGAACTGTGGACATATTGCGGCAAATGATTAATAATACCATTCAATTTGATGATGAATAAAATTACACTTAGCACACTTCCCTGGGGAACACCTTCATATTGTTGAAAGTTTTGAGATAAAATATCACCTATGCGTACTTGAAATGTTCTTGTCATTAAAAAATTTTTTATTAAAATTGGCAATTTCCCTCGGAAACCCATGTTATACATATCTTTTAAAATGCCATAGCGCCATGTTCTGTCATAAGCTTTGTCCATATCGAAAAAAACTGAAACAAGATGTTTCTTCGTTACGAAAGCGTCTCTAATGGCCTTTTCTAACATCAGAACGTTGTCAATAGTTCCACGTCCATAACGGAATCCACTCTGAAAGTTCGATAAAAAACCATTCTCCTCCAAAACGCGCACTAAGCGCGCATTAACCATTCTCTCCATTAGCTTACACAGGCAGCTTGTCAATGCGATTGGCCTGTAACTAGTAGGTATCTGCGGATCCTTGCCAGGTTTAGGAATAGGAATGATTACTGCTTTGCGCCATGTAACTGGGAAATATTCTTCCAACCAAATCCTATTAAATAGTATTAAAAGAACACGTAAAGAACTTTCACTCAAATTTTTTAACAAATTAGAATGTATCTTATCTGGGCCTGGTGACGTTGGGTGTGATTTGCTTAAAGCAATTTTCAGTTCATGTAAAGCGAAAGGGCCATTATATGTTTCTTTCGAAGACGATCGAAAGGTCAAATTTTTTTTTCCTCGCTTCTTTTATATTTTATAAATTCTTGGGGGTAGGTTTCTTCACTCGATATTTTTGCAAAAGATTCACCTAATGTATCTGCAATACGTTCAATATCTGATATAATTTGCCCATTGAAATTCAGGATCGACACCGAATGTCCCATTTTATACATACCCAATAATTTACGAACCTTTTTCCACATTACTTTAGATTTTGTATTATTCTGAATTGAACTAACATAATTTTGAAAAGTGTTTCTTTTATTTTGGCGTTTTATTCGACGTGCTACAGCTTTGGCCTCCTTGAAAGCTACATAATAATTAGTCGTTGGGTAGCGACGAAAATAATTCCATGCTTTGTTTAGCTTTTTACAGGCTTCCGCATATTTTTCATCCCACCATGGCCTCCACTGTTTAGGGAATTTACCCGAAGTTTTTGGTATGGATCTTTCAGCAGCTTCAACTATATGCTTAGTTACAGTTTCAGTAGCTGAATCAATATCATCCATTTGAACCATATCTGGATTTAGTTCAGAGTAAAGAGTGAAAAGTTGCCAATTAGCTTTGTCAAATATAAAACGCTGAGGTCTCCGAGGGATCTGGACGGAAATGTCAAAATATTTTAAAATAATAGGAAAATGGTCACTATTGTACAGGTTTTCATCAACTGTAAAATCCCATCTAGTTATAATTGAAGGTGAGCAAATTGCGAGGTCTATTGTATGAAATGTTCTATTTATGGAATGAAAGTAAGTTTTGCTGTTGTCGTTTAAGATACACAAATTATGATCGAAAGTAAGTTTTTCAATTTGGAGGCCTCGTGAGTTTGTATCACTACTCCCCCAAATATAACTATGCCCGTTCATATCTCCCAAAAGAATAAAAGGAGCTAGTAGTTGGCCTAGAAGGTTATCGAGTTCGCTCTGACATATTGTTTGGTTAGGAGGTAAATATATGGTACAGATTGTAAAAAGTATACCGACGTGGATTTGTATGGCAACTGCCTGTATCATGGTATTCAAAGGGACAGGTTTACAAGGAAAGCTCTGCAAGAACATTAATGCAACTCCTCCAGTTGTATGTGAACTATGAATGTTGTCTTTTCGGATAATTTTGTAATTGGTAATTTTTATGTCTGCACCAGAAGCGAGGTAGGTCTCTTGCAAGCCAATGCACACGGGCTGATATTTATTAATAAGCGATTTTAGGTCATCAATTGAAATGGTTTAAGATTTCATTCGGTTTTCATTCCTTAACATTTTACCTGGTTTATAGGAATCAATCTTTTACATCCTAAAAAAAAAAAAAAAAAACTCTTTCGAAAATATAGGTTTATTTTTTACTCTGTACTGTCGAATGTCATTATCGAGGAGAAAAATAAGCGGGAAAAACAATAATTTGTATCTTTTGTTTTGATTTGGATTTCAAAACTTTTTCGTGTCATTGTGGGTGGATTTTTTTTTTTTCTTTCATTTTGTTGAAGTCCTGATTCCACGGGCAACGCCGTGAGCGTACTGCTAGTTTTAAATAAATTTATTTTGCCATATTGATCTAGTAGTAAATAGAGGCATCTTTCTATGAATAATTGTTTTAGTTTACTATATGATTAACCTTTTTGTCTGAATGGAATGTATGAGAGATAATGAGAAGCATGAATTGTCTTTTATAATTTTGCTTGCGAATTATATGGAGCAGAAGATAATCATATTTGAATTTGTGAAAGAATTGTCATGTATGTTATTCGAAACTAGAATATTAGTTGTCCGTTTATCATCGACAATTTCTTGTACTACATTCTTGTTGCAGAACAAAACAAATATCTAATATTATGTTAAAAAGTGGCCTGTACTAGGGTTATGTGGAATTGAACATTACCACAAATAATTTTAATCCATCTCTGTTCAATATTTGATGGAAATGTAAGTTAGACATTGATAGTTACTGATTATATCAGTTGATTGGTTTTATAAATGCATGAATAGATAACTATAGGTATAACTGCTTTCGTATTCAGAACTACAAAATATGTTAGTGTTTTAATTCAAAAATTTAGAATAGGAAACAGTCTATTCTAAATTTTTGTCCATTTTTTTTATTTGATCAACAATTTTTGTGATAAGATTATCAATTTCTTTGATAATTCAAATACTTGTGCAAAGAAATAGTTTGTTTTAATGAGTTAATATAAGTTATTGATTGTCAGACTTTTTTTTATGTAGTAATTATTTAAATGTGGCTTCGCCTGCAACTGTTTTGTATAACTGATTTAATAATTTCATTTGTAAATTTTGTTCATCATTTTAAAAGTTAACTACATGAATAGTTAGAAATCTTCTTACTCTTAGGATATATTGCACCCATCTGTAATATCTTTGTCGTCTTCCTCCTTTGAAAGTCTTGTACAGTCTAAGTCACATGATGAAATTTGGGTGATAGATTTTTTTGCTCCTTGGTGTGGACCCTGTCAACAACTTTCGCCTCAGTGGAGGAAATTAGCAAAGGTAGGTTTCAATTTCGATGCAAACAGTTTTTACAACAGTGTTCTTTTTAAGTAAAGATATTTTTAAAACTTTATAGCAGAAATTTCTCTATACATTAGTTTCTAGCATATATCACTGAAGAGGAATATTTTGTTAAAGTTTATAATGATTAAATTTTGCAATTTGAAAGCATTTTAAGAAATGAATAAAATTAATCTAAATTATCCATTTTAGTTTAGTATTTTGCTGCATCAGAACTGATATTAATTGCACTTTTTTATTTATATTATATTCATTTACACTATTTTATCACAAACAAAACATTGCGGGTAAGGGATGTGCTATGAATGGCTTACTTCTAAAAATGCTAAGTGCATCTAATTATGGTAAATTATTCCTTTGTTCTCTTGCTTTATTAGAATTTTATAACTTAATATTTCTTGGAAAAATAGATAAATGACTTATCTGATTTTAATTAAAACTTTTTAAAATTCAGTATTTATAGTAAAGCCAATAACAGGTGTGATGTAAAAATGCGTGTTTTCAGTGAAATATGCTTATTATGTATACTAAAAGATTTTGGAACCACTGCACACCACTGGTATATTTGTTCCGAATTTGAAAACTCTAGATCTAATGATATGTTTTGTAAGAGTGCCAGTAAGCACACACAGACACATTTGCTTCTATTATTATTACAGATTTCGGCTTTGTCTAAATAAATTCTTCATAAATAATACATTATGATCCCAGGTATTTTCTTGAATTTCACTTAAGTAATTGGCAAAGTTCATCAAAAGAAAGTTAATCGATGTATACATCTCATAAAAGTGTCTCTAAGGTCCCTCTTTTTAAATTTTACCCAGCCATTGTCTTTGCTTACAAGACTGTTTTTCTTGTTAGATAGGGCAACATTGAAAAATGTCAATACGCACCAGTGTTACAGGCTGAAGTATGGGCCATTCTTTACAAATAAGAAGCATACCAGATAATAATGTAATATGGTTTATTTTCTTTCTTTATTTTGCTAAACTGCTCAATTGTATGGTTAGTGGTTTCTTCAGTTTTCTTCAATCCTTGTCTATTATTTTATTTGTATTTTTTTCCTGAATAATTTCAAGAAAAGCAAATCTTTTAAAATTATGATAATTTGAAAACAGTTTATCAGTGTATAGTGTTTACATGTTCAATTCAAGCAATCAAATATGTTTAGAGTTCTAAAGAAACTTGTGAAATAACAAGCATTTCTGAATTGTACAAAGTGGAAACTTTTGCTACTTGTTATAGTATTTTTCTGGAGTACAAATTTCTGAGAACAGCATTACAGAAAAGAAAAAAGATAGTTCCATCCCTGAGTAAAAGATTTCAAAAATGCCGAAAATGTGCTTTTTGTTGTTGTTCAATATAAATTCACTCGTGTTAAACATTTTTTTCACATAAGTAACATAAATGGGTCTGTGTTAAGTAAATCATTTAACACATGAATTGATTTTTTTTGCTTGGAATCCAATATAATAATTTCATGTCGAATAGAATTTTGAGGTAAGAGATTTCACATTTTTAAATGCATGTCTGCATTTCACAGGAATTGAGTATGAGGTTAACAGGGGTTGCCTATAATAATACCCTAGGAATTTAAGCTTTAAAAGCACGTAAATTCATATTCTTTATAAAAAAAGATACATTGTTTTCCTACATAGTTGGAATTGGATTAAATGAATACTTAAATGATTTTGAAAATATCTTTTTGTATATTTTGTTTACAGCAATAATTACTCTGTTAACCAAATTTGTTTATCAATATTGATAATTTCAGAAAAAAATTAAATTATTACAACAAGTTTATTCTTAAATATCAGTATTTTTAACACAAAACTAAGAAGAGACAGGCTCTCTATTTTAGTCTAGTACTTAGTTTCATTTCTATGTCAATCAATTTTTTCAATTTGTTTTATTTTTAACTTAGCTCTTGAGTCATATACCATCAGTTCGTATTGGGGAAGTTGACTGTCAAGCACATTATTCATTATGCAATTCTATGGGAATTAACAGCTATCCAACCATACTGTTATATCCTAGTGGGCAAACAGGAGCTAGCAAATTTTTGTAAGTAGCTTTGTAAATAAAACTAATGAATTTTATAGATTATTTTGTAAAGTTTAATTGTAAGTAATATGTTTGAACATTTTCAAAGCTCTTATAATGGCTGGAATAGAGATGCACTGTCAATTCAAGCTTGGATTTATAACTTCTTGCCATCAAAAGTGAATACTCTTACAGCTCATTCTTATAAAGAAGCACTTGCTGATGATAGTCCTTGGTTGATAGACTATTATGCACCTTGGTGCTCACATTGTCATTCTTTTGCTCCAGAATTTGAAAAAGTTGCTCAGGTAAAGTAATTTTATTTTTTTAAGTATTGTACAATAAAAATATTTCATCTTTACTAGATATATTTGTTAAAATAAGAACAAAGAGAGAAACCTGTATAAAAAAAATTAGCATATAATCTTGAGCAGTATTCATAAAATTTATGAATGAACAATAAATGTTTGAATAAGTGTAATTTTTTTTCATATTTGCTTTAAGAAAGATATAAAATTGATTTGTTGTATAGAAGATATCAAAATACAAGGATGTCCGAGAATTGTTGGACACATTTCAAAAATTAATTTAAAAAAATGTTTCAAAAGTTACTGTTTACTGTTTTTTAGTTTTTTAAAATGAGAGCTGATTTTAAAATGGGTTTTTTTTTTCAGATAGGTAACATGCTGTTTTGTTGGTAAAGGGGGGTCATAAATTACTGGAAATAAAAAATTTGTTTAGAGCCATTATCTGCGAAAATATTAAAATTCGAAGAAAAATAAAAGCATGCATTTGTAGGGAATTTTACGATCTTTAATTTGTTAATTCACATGTTGTGCGAAAACTGAAGAGTTTTCGAGATATTCAAGAAAAGCTAAAAAAAGAAACCAGAAAACATGCTTTGGCTTCTGCTTGATCGGTAGCCATTGCAAATGGAAATCTGTCACCAGTGACTGACACTGAACTATCTAATTAAATGACCCCTTCTCTGTTATCTCTTAACTGTAGTAGAGAATTCTTATTTAAGAAAGGAAACTCATGGAACTATTAATAAAAATATCATATATTATGTACAATAGTTTACAGAAAAATATTTCGGTATATTTTGACTATGAAATATAGCTCTAAATAGTAAAACACAAAACTCGTAACATCTCAGGTGCTCTTGTTCACAGAAAAATAATAGTAATAAAAAGAAAATGCCAGATTTAAAAGAAACATATAAATATTAAATGCAGTTCGGGCACACTTTTGCTTGTGCTGTCAGTTCGTTACACTATCAGTGAAACTAGATCATGTTTGGTGTCTAATGAATTCTTTGTGGGTTGTTCGGTTGTGCTTATTTATGAAAGATAGAAAAAACAGGATTTTTGCTTCTTTCATATTTATTTTGAAGAATTGTAGTCAGGTTTATTTAACCAAAATAATAATATTTGAGACAAGTGCTCTGTTGGTTTACATTAAGAAGCAATACTGCAAATAAGTGTTGATACAACAAATAAGTGATGAATATCCAAAGTTTATTTATGGATAAGAGGGAGAAAAACAAAGCCATTGTTAATATTATATTGTAGATGTATCGGTTTTATAATTCAAAAATTGATTGTTTTTGAATTCTTAATTTAGATAAATAAAAAATAGTGCAGAAGATAATGTTGAATACCATCTTACTGGAATTCCAGTACTCAAAAAATATTAAAAAAGCTCTTCATGTGGTAATTGTGGCTGCAATGGATAATTAAAGTTTCAGACAAATTTCAGTTGTGTTGTCATATTTGAGTGGCCCAGGAATGTTGGGTATCCAAATCTTTCAGAGAGCATTCAAATAACATAGAGATAGTACATTATTAAAATGTCCTGTTTAATGGGTGACTTTGAAGATCTCTATTTCTGTAGCTTGATTAGAATAGATTAAAATTTCACTTCCTTCCATGCAATTTTTAAAAAAATAAATGCTATGATGCTGAAACAGGTTTTAGACAAAAAGTGGTGGCTGTATATCCTATTTAAATGGGAAATATTAGTCTATAGATAAACATGAAAATAAAAACGTGATTTTGGATTCATATATTAAAATGTTTTTGGCTTGAATCATTCATTCACATTTTTTTAAAACGGCTAAGACAGCAGCTTTTATACCTGATCCAACAGGAAGTGACATCGCATAGTAATCTCTAGAAGGTTCTTGATATTTCCCGCTCCTAGTAGAGATGAATGCTTTTGTCGCCAAGATTAGCATATCAGGAATACAACTTCATAACAATATATTGTAAATGATAGCTGTATTAGAGCAACCTATATTTTTTTTTACATTCTTAAACAAATCCCTGATCTTTTTTCTCATAGATCTTTGGCTGTTCTATGCTGAGTTATCTGAAATTACAAATAGGATTATCGTGCCAAATCGTTTAAGAACGAAGAAAATGAATTGCTATTTAAAAATCCGAGGATGATATAAAATCAGTATAAAGGCAGCTGGGTCATCATGCTAATATGACTCTCTTGAATTTAAATAAGACACATAATTGAATTGAATGAGATAACCTGTTTGATTTTTAGTATTTATAGATTGTGAGCAATCTGAAGTGTTTGAATACTCTTCTGATGGACTGCACATGAACTTCTCCTCAGAGGAGGTATTTGAAGCCGAACCCAAGAGCTGTAGTACATGGAACCAGTAACATTCTGAAAGATTTCTGGCATATGTTGGATGGCTACATCAACTTCAAAAATTCATGGGACAAGATCCTTGACATTCTTCATGAGATTGTTGTATGCAAAAGATTTTGGGGAACTAGCTTAGAAAGAGTAATCAGAGCAGGATAGGTCTGGCGATCCACAGTTGTCCAAATGGCACGTTTAGTTGAGTTGGTAAAACTCATAGTTGAAATAGGACAAGACCCCCCCTCCCCCAGCATCATGCTGGGGCTACATTTTCATAATGCAGGAACTGCTACATTTATTCTTTATCCAAAAATCTTAAGAAAACTTCTTACAGAAATGCTGCTGTGCATGGGAATTTTTCACTATCTACACTAGTTCTGATTCTTGGAGCTCATTCTGCTGTAGAAAACAAATTTCCTTGGTGTCAAATGTTTGTACCCATCATTCCCAATTCAATACAAGCCTTTGGAAGGAATTAGTTTCATACATTCTCTGAAGTAGTTTTCCAAATATTTGGTGGTACACCTTATCATGATCTGGCTCTGATACACACTTGCTGCAACTTGCTTATTGCAGTCTGTAATCCTATGTGCATTGCATGTGCAGCAGCATTCCAATTCATCTTTTCATAGCCTACCCTTCTCAAGTTTATACATGCCGTACGGAAACAACTTGTATTTAAATTTTCTGCAAACAGATTTAAAAGTATTATTCTTTTAAAATTCTTTTTAAAGAATATGTTGTAAGTACACTAAAGTACACATTTGGCTTTAAAACAATCAAAAGAATTTTAAAGGAATAATATTTTTAAATCTCTTAACAGCTGTAGCAGTAGCCATTTAATAGCCATAAACCTATTTCTTTAAGATAAAACTTTCTGTAATACTTCATTGTAAAACTACTCTGTTGAAAATAATTTTATCGGTGTCATTTTCTTTGTTTTATCTGAAAACAATTTTCATGTAAAATCCAAATAGTCTTCAGATCAAGAAAGAATTTTCCGAAAATTTTGTTAAATTATGAGCTTATGTCATACAATTTCCTTCTTTAATGAAGTTTGTTTGGTGGACATCTGAAAACTTCATTTAAGAGCAGTAGGGAATCGAATGAGGAAAAAATATTTTTCAAGGGCCAGCTCTTTCACGTTTCATTAGTCCCAAATTCTTATATTCAATCCCAGATGCCTAAACTCTCAACATTTTAGTTAAATGTATAGTAATTGATATATATGAATATTGAAATTATTTATGATATACTGAAACTATTTGTTTAATTGAATGTCAGCAAGTTTACACCACATTGCAAAATTTTCTGTGCTTTCTACAGATAATTCCAGAGAGCAAGTCTGAAAATATCTCTTAGATATGTTTATTACTCTGAAAATAATGAATTCATTGATAAAATAATTTGTTCATGATGAAAGAAAAATTATCTAATTAAACCTGATTTCGTAAGCTATGTTTTATTAATTTATTTGCAGGCTGTTGAAGGCAAAGTTAAAACTGGTAAAGTTAATTGTGAAGAATTTCCTAGACTTTGTCAATTAGCTTCAGTCCGTGCATATCCAACTGTGAAATTTTATGGAGGAAAGAAAAGCGACGATCCTCAGGTAAATGAAATTTCATTTGTTTTCTACTGTCTAATTATTAAAGATAATATTGTAATTTTTTTAATCACATTATATTAATTATGAAATTTGCTGCCTTTTGTAGCTAAAAACTGTTTACCTAAAACTCCTTTACTGTTATATCACACCACATCCTTCAATTTTAGCTTTCGTTCAATATATTTTATTCATTCTTGAATAAAACTTGATCATTCTTCTAATTTTAAAGCATTTAATGTCAAAACAAAATTTATTTTGGGCTGTTTTTCTAATCATTGTGGCATTGTAATTTTATTTAAAATGTTTTTTAAAAATTTATTTATGAAATAATGAATAGGTGACACTCTGTACCATAACATTAGGATCTAGAATATTTAATAATATTAAATGAATTATAACAAACTGAATCATGAAAATATTTTATAAAAAATGTGTTAGATAATATATTAATTCTTTTGATTATTTACATTAGCTTTCAGAAATTTATCTGCATTTTTTAAGAAAATGAAGCTTATACATTAAAAGAAAAGAGATTTCCTCTTTTTAATTTCATGATAGTTTGATTTGGAGTCTAGTGTGCATGAATATTCTTCATCATCTTATATTTCTTCTGTTGTTTCATTTTCACACTTCCATCTTCTTTTAAGGCCAAATTTTTAAAAACTCTGCTTACTGGAAGATAGAATTTCTTAATCTGAAATGAATTTATAGCTGAAAATTCTCAACTTAATTTTCCTTCATGCTTTATAAATGAACTAGTGTTGTGAAAACTGATAATGTTTGGCAAAATAGTAGTTTTAAATTGCTATAGAAGGATTGGGACCAGTGGCATAGCGACTGGGCGGCAAGGGATGTATTGATGCTTTGGGAGTGCCATGAAGAGAAAACATTAGAAGGTTGATGCCACTTTTTAAAATCAAATATGATAAGGGGCAAAAAAATATTACCATACCCCGGGCTCCATTTACCCTTGCTAAATCACTGATGACTAGAGGCGAAATAATTGCATCATCCCCTAGACGTCACTTACCCTTGCTATACCACTGATTAGGACTGTGTTACTTTGTTTACATAAAGTGATTGCTAATTGTAATAAGCGATACCATGAATCGGCTGTTACTGTATTATAAATTAATAAGTGAAAGAACATGTTATTTTGCCTATGTACTTGTATTTATTTGCATAAACAACATTATCTGCTTTGCTAATTTTTCAATATCTAAACTTATTTCATCTAATATGAAGTGTTTTATTTCAGGATCCTATAGGAGTTGAAATACATACTCTTACTTTTAATGCAATACTTTCATTTTTAGAAGATACATTAATTGCAGAATTCCAGGTACGTTTTGAATTTTTTATTTCTAATTTGTTTAACTTTAATGATGGAAGGATCTTCATGTTTTAATTTAATAGTTTCTAAATAAAAAAATAAATTAATCTGAAAAGTTTCATGTAAAACGAACAGAAAAACTGACGTTTTAATTTTTGGTATAAAGTATATTATTGCAATGAGATAAAGCTCTGATGCAACGAGATGTAATATGATACGTATGTTTCCAGTTAAAGTAGGCAATACCAACTTTGTTGAAGAGCAGATATGTTTAATCAGTTCTTTAACATTTTCTTGTCATCAATTGTTTATCTCTTCAACCTACCTTTGGTGGCAGTACTAAAGTGGTAGCATTCTATGAACAGTTACACTGTTTGTTCCTCGCAATTCACCATATATTGCTACTGTATAGTAAATGAGCAGCAGTTTATAGTAATTACTAACCCCAGGCTTTATATATTATTTAAATTGTTTGCTTCTTTTATATATAAAAATATGACATTGTTGATCTATCTTTATTAATGTTATTTCTGTTTAGTCTGTGCCATAAAAGATAATTTCATCGTAAATATCATTCTGCTACAAAACATTCCTCTTCAACATATTTTTATACTTAATACAATACTAGTATTATACCTGGGCACTCATTAGTATTCCGTTATAATGAAGACATGCTTTTGAAAAAGTGATTTGTAAAACGAAGCATATAAGCAACTCCAATTTGCATAATTTCAATATATTTGGCCAAATTCAAAGACCAGAGTTGTAAATTTATGTCCAAATCCATTAATCACATGTTTGTTTTGTCTGTTATGTGTTATGCCATCTCTTTTATTATTTAATGAAAAGTGTAATTATTATTGAGCAGTATTTTGTTTAAATGCAATATTTATCAGTATAAAAAAGTTGAAATTATACTGATGGAACTTCATTGATAAGATGCTGTTCAATTAGAAGCTTTCAGCAATGTTTACTGGGAACTGTTTAGTTTCTCACTTGGTTAATGTCAGATATCTTCTTTAGACACTTCATTTGTTTCAAAATATCAAAGATCTATTTTTACTTACTTGTTCATCAATCTCAAAAATCAATTATGAAGTTAATAAAGGAAACACAGGAATGACATTGAATACAAGAGAAGTAACTACAAATACAGGGTGTTCCCAAAGTCCTTGACACATTTCAAAATTTAATAAAAAATATTGCTATATCAATGTACGATTTTCATTAATCCTTTAAAGGGCCAATTTTTTCTAGTAGTGATATAATAAAATAACTGTGGGATTAATTTAAGAAAAGAAATTAATTTTGCTTATAGAATGACATTAATTTTTTCTTAGTTAATTTTATTAATTACCAAGTCAAGACAGTTTGTCATGGTTTGAGATAAGAAATTGGAATATCTAGGTGTTCGTCTCATTGAAAAATTTGGTGAGAACTTATGCCAACTTTAAAAATTGATAAATTTGGTGGGAAGTATACTTCCCACAGCCTTAGAAAAAAGGGTTAAATTGCATTATGCAGCATAAGGTTTTTTTTTGCCATAAAGAACAGTTCAATTGTTTTCACATAGGTAGCAGTGGTACAGCATTAGCTTAGTACGGTTAGCTTCCAATCTGTCATTGTATGTAAGTATGACAACCCCAATGGAAAGAGCAAACTGCATTGATTGGTACTTTGAAACAGCAAAATGGCAGCAAAGATTTTTGGAGACTGGAAGCATGATGGACAGACCAAGAAGTGCTAAGTCATGCATGTCAGATGATGACGAACAAATCTGCTATTTATTCTCAATCCTACATGGTTAACACAAAGTGCTTCACAGGAATTGGGAATCACATGAACTATATTGATACTATTTTATGGTACACACTGAAAACCACACACTGATATACCCATTTTTTTTAAATTTTGAAATGTGTTAAAGACTTTTAGACCACCCTGCATATATTTCAGGCTTTCATTGGGGACTTCTTAATTATGTAATGTTTTTTGGGGAGCTGATTAGTTCTTCGTTCAATTTTTCTGGCTTTTAGTCGTCATCAATTTGAAAAGTATGCCCTGAATTTTCAAATAAACTTTAGAATAAGCACGTACAGAGTGTCTGGGAAAAGAGGAACAACGGTTTATTTCCTGAAATATTGCACCTAGATATATATTGTAAGACCTCTCTAGGCCGCCATCCCTGCATAGTGGTCACCCCCTCTCAATAGCCACTTTTGCTTGACATGGAATTTTTATACCATAGATATAATAATAAAATATCCCCTAGGAACAGCCACTCAAACCCCTCCAAGTGGCAGGGATGTTCCCCGGTTGAGCTTCAATGAAATCCATTCCTTCCATCTCCCTTGACTGTAGACCTTTTATTAAGCCAAAGATAAGGGGAACAAAAAGCACATAAACTCAATAGCAATAATGGAAAGCAAATTGAAATTAATCACCCCTTTCCCAATGTGGAGTGAAAAGTAAATTTCGAATTAAATGCCAAAGTGGGGGCCTCAGCCACAATTATAGCCTTTTGATCCTGAAAAATATCCAAGCAAGTTTTCCTGAATCTAGGCCAATATAGAGGAGTTTTGTGTAGGAAAGAGAGTACAAATAAATTTCTCTGACTTTCAAGCGCTGATTCAAACTCTGATGAAGAAGCTGCTGATATTGGTTGCGACCATTGGCAAATGAAACTTTCAGCTCAACAGACTTTGGGAAAAATAGTTAGTATTATTGCCCATTCCTCAACAACTACTGATTAATATATTCAGGGATGAGATTCTTCCGCTTTTTCGCGAATTTCCGCTTTTTTGGTATTTTGAAGAAATTCCACTTTTTTTTTTCTCTCTCAAAATTCCGTTTTTTTTTAAACCGCAAAAATTTGTTTTTTCTTCCGAAAATTCCGCTTTCACACAAAGAACAGAAACCTTCCTATCTTCCGTTTTCGATAGAAAATTCTGGGAAAATATGCTTGAGCATGCGGCTTAACTCCACCGTCTAGAAAACTAGCTGATTCATCTTCTACTGACGAATCAACATTATATCGGCAAGCTGTATAAGGATGAACATTCCAACATTCAGTGCCATTCAAAGTATTAAGTACCACCTTTTTGCAGAAAACAAAACCTCTGTGGCATATTGCAAAAAAAAAAAGATTTTTTTTTGCATGAACATGTTGAAAAAAAAATTAGTTGGAAACTTAAGGTCATCTTGTAGGGCGTACCAAGATGAAGAAATAAATGGAACAAAAATAAATAAACTACATAAAAAAAAGAAACTCCTGTCAAAAGAGGCAGCTAAAAAGCTGTGTGCAAATGCAACAAAAAAGCAGAGAATAGGACATAAATAAAAATATAAAACATGATTTACCTAGGCATTCTAGAGATAGTGTAGTCCTGACAACCATGCCAGGAATTAAACAGAGGGATCCTGATGAAGCCTGTGCAAAAACTTTAGCCTCTACTGAAAATAAGCAGAGGATGCAAACACATCCTTTATTTGAAGAAAAATCTGTCAAAGATATCAGCCCCCCAAAACAAGGGGTGAAGCGTGTTAATGGAGATCTGTTACCAACAAAAGCATACAAATAAAAATGAAAAAACGAAAGAAAACCATTTCTTTAACAATTAAAGAAATGTTTCAAAGGATTTCAAATAATAATGCTAAATGAATGTGTCATTGTAACTGTACAATATCTTGACCCCTCTTGCTTTATAAGGTGCAAAATCATTGTGCTGTTACTTTTGCAAAAATGTATAGAAATAAAACAGAAATCAGTATACGATACATTATTATAATTTATAAAGAGCTAATGCACTTTACACAATTGCATGAAGCAAAAGAAATTATTTGTCCCTATTTTTATTTATTTTTTGAGCTAACTTTTATCAAAAGGCTATTAAGTATAATTCTTCTCGGACTTCTGTTGGGTGTATGTTGAATCTCAGTGATGTACAGGTGGTAAATATGTTTGAATGTCTAATTTTGTATTTTCTGATGCACCTGATGATGTGTTAAACTTGTTTGTTAATTTTTAATGTGAATGATTTAATAATAATTTAATATTCTTTTTCTTATTTATACATACCGAATTATAAATAATTAAGTTATTAATTATTATAGTGTAATATTTTCATCATGTTGCATGTTCTGATGTTTTACTTCTTAAAACATCTTTCATGTATAAATTATGGTACAAATGTTTTGCTCGCATATGATTTTTTTTTTTTATCAGTCTTTTTGTTTTTTTGCCAATCTCATCCCTGTATATTAGACATTTACTTTTCCAATTAAAAAACAAAATTGGAAAAAAAACTGAAAGATCAAAGCAAACACAAATTGTATCTATAAAAAAAATGAAAAATCTTTTGAATAAAGTACTTTTTATTTGACAAGTCTTAAAATTCATTGTATTAGGAATAATGATAAAAATAATGAATTGGCACTAATTTTAATACGTATTTTTGTCTTCCAAAAATGAAGACCTCTTCAGAGCTTCTAATTTTCCTTGCCACAGAGGGTGGCTGTTAGAAAGGTTTAACTGTACTTCAAGTTACAAAGTTTCTTTAAATAAGGTGAGCAGTTGTATGAAAACATTTTTGCTTCTGTGGAGGTGGATAGTAAAAAAATTATACAATCCAGAAAAACTACCTTATGTAAATATTTATCTTGCAATAACGTCATTCAAACATCATGACTTAAAGAAATTTGCTAATCTTGAATACTGTTGTTCAATTTAATTGGTTAATAGTTGGAATTATCGAATTACTTTATAAAGAAGGGAAGGGAAACTTCGGAAAGTGAAAGTTTAAAGCATCTCGGAGAAAACACGCAATACTGTACGGTATTAAGCTTTACCTAAAGTATTTCAGTGACAAGGAATGTTTTAAAATGCTGACAATTTATGGTGTATGAATCATAATGCTATCTTGGTTGCACAAGAATATACAAACGTTGTTTTTAAAATTCCCAGCATCCTTCTAGAAAGGGTATACATAGAATTGTTCAGTGATTGTAAACTACATGATCCTTACTTTCCTCTAGAGGACGAGGCATTACCCAGGTGTCACAGAAATTGGCATTTTTGCTTATCTTGCAAGTTACCCTCATGCTTAAAGTTACCATTTATTTTTTCCCTCAAAATGGGACATTTTTTAATTTTTAGGTAATATGTGAATTCAAGACAACACATATTTCTTCAGTTTTTATTTATTAATGAAAAGAACAGGAATAAACACGTGAAAATAAATAATTTTTTTTGTGAAGAATGATTTGTAGTGTATAGATTTAAAAAAAGAATGAAATTCTTGTTGGGATTTCTTAAAATTTACTTTGGTAATTAACTTTAATTTATAAAATGTGACTTGCAATTGTATTTTCTTGCTCATCCACAACTTATTCATGAGAAAAAAGACCCTTTCTACGAGTGCATTAATGCCAGGCAGACATAGAATATATTCAATAATTATATGAAAGTTCATACGATTTAAATTATTGGTGTGAAAGTGTTTGAACAGTTCCATCCAATGACTTTTGGTTGAAATATTCCCAGTGTTTCATTCTGTCACTTCATGCGGTGTAATGTAATTAGAACTAAGTGTGGGATAGGAGGCTTCTGACCAGCTTGCGTATGTGTGGCATTTATAGCGCATGCTCTGTCATCGCCAGGATACTAAATGTTACCGTCGGATTTTTTATTTTTTGTGCCTTCTTGCTTGAAATTGTTATTGTAGGTTGCTCTCTTTCTGAAAATGGGACATTTCGGCATCCCGCAGCTGTGCTTGGGGACAACGGGACAGACTACCAGAAAACAGAACGTATACTCACATTACTCATGCTACTTCTACCTGGCGGCCACCACAAGTATATGAATGAGAAGTCTCTGCCAGATTAGTAAGCAGGTTCTCGCTTCCATGGTGGGCATAGAAAAGGTGTGAGTTGAGTGACCCTACTCTGATGACAAATGGCTAGTGATGGCTGTTAGGACTCCAACTTCAGTATCCAAGCTGTTGTAGTGGTTGTTCTTCAAATGACCCCGAATACCAAGGCAGGGTGAGGATAACTCGGATTCTGGTTTACCCTCATGCTAGTATACAAACAGTTTAATCCAGAATTCAACATTCCAAAAACTACAATTTGACAGTACTTCAATGAAATTACTGGTATCCATACAGCACTCATGGCCTCCATGGATAGCTACAATCAGATCATGACCATTGTCTAGTGTTTTGCAATTGGGCCCTACTTGGGTAGAATCTAATCCTTCTTTCCTGAGGAATGCAATTTGGACCGAAGAATGTTGCTTTAAATGAGTTGAAAGCATCATTCTTCAAAATAATCAGTTTTGAAACAATACAAATTCATTATTCGCACACAAGATTCATCATCAGTGGCAAATTTCTGTAAATGTTTGGAAAAACCTGGAATCGCCAAAAATGTCTGGAAATTAATTAGTCCAGATTTTAGAAATCAAATTTTCGAAAAAGTGTAAAATCTGATTTTTTCTTCACTTGTTTTTGTTTTTTTTACCAAATCATCAAATGTGCGAAATCACACCAAATACCAAATATGTTTGCTGATGAAAAGAGAGATTCTAGCTGAAGAAAACAAAAGAAAAAATAGAGCAAGAATTAAAAAATCTGGAAGAAAGGAAAAGGGTAATCGAAGTAGAAAGATTAAAAGAGGATAATGAACTAAATTTAAAGAGAAAATGTTTAGAAATGAAAAAGAATGGTTATTAATACAGATGAAGTCTTGTACTTTTAAATTTCCATACTATTTTTATGCCGATTTGAGTTCTCGACTTCTGTTGTAATTTTTTTAGGTGTACATTAAAAGTTAACATCAGTGCATTAATTGTTAAATTGATTTCTGACGATTTGTCTTTTAGTCTGAAACTTGCATGCCAGTGTTTAACATGAATAAACATTTGTACTACTAGTAGCTTCAATTTTAGGTTATCAACTAGATAACTTGTTATTGCAATGTTTAAAATAGTTATTGTAAAAAAAAATTATTATTTCATTTATTTTGTACATGAAGAAAAAAGACTTATAGGCTATAGGGTTAAAGTACTTTTTCTATAAATAACCAAAAAATTTTAAAAGGAATAAAAAATTAGCTCTTAATCTTTTAATTCCAATGACCTGGAAAATCGGTGCTTGAAGTCTGGAAAAACCTGCAGATTTTCTTCTAAATTTGAGTGAACACCCTATCATTGGTCGATCCCTTTCTGTTCAGCAGTACGGTGAATGATAACCAATTTATTCAGTAAGCTTCGAATGGCATTGTGTCTGAGCTAAGGGATGATTTGCCTTTTTTAGTATTTCTGCCACACCACATATCAGCTCTAAGACTTGAATGGAGAATTCTCTGACATTGACTTACAAGGAACTGTTTGAATTTTCTCCTAGATCACCTGACTAGTTGAAGGTGTTGCAGTTTCTTGGGGCCACGGACCCCTACCATCTGCAAATCTTGACTTGACACTTCTAAACTTTTATCCATGGGGTCGCTTTTTTCGGCTGTTTATAATAAACTTTCTGTAGACCTAACAAACCCTTGCTGATGAATTCAAGAAGACTGTGTTGATATCACAAGTAGTGAACTAAATATGTATGCAAGTATTGTTAGAAGAATGCAACTAGGTACAGGTGTCAGAGGTGCATATTTTGAGCACTTTTTTGCAAGTAGCTAAATTAATATATTCTTATTACTTAATTATTTTCCGATTCCACCCTTTTAATAAACTGTTGTAAAATATATATTGCCTATGAATTTTACGTCAAACAAGCCATTCAAAAAATAGTCAGAGGTATTGATTAGTGGTCTAAGTCAAGAAGTTAGCCTTTTAATATCTCTGCAAATTGTACAGATAAAAAGGTGAAACTTTGGTGTTTGTAGATGAGTGTAACAGCAACATTTTGCAAACTGGTGGCTTTTACCCTTTGGAGGCCATATAAAAGTTTACTTTTTCTTTTTATTATCCAGATCCACAGAAGCAAAAATGTTTTGTACAGTTGCCCAACTTATATAATAAAACTTTGTGATTGGAAGTATATGTTTAGGTATAACAGTTAAGGAAATAATGCCCTCTTTTTTAGGCACCCTGTATAATATTAATACACGTTTCCTTTTTTATTAGAATATTTTGAAGGGATGTTATTAGCCAGAAGAAATGATTTGTGAGTTGAAATATCTTCACTGCCTTTATCTGTTTTTGTTGATTTTGTAGCAGTGGAGGAATAAATAAATATTCAGTAAATTTATGTTGTAGAAAATTTTTTCTTTTGTTTATTATATTTGTATATGCTGTTTGTATTTATTGTATTATTTCTTATATGTATCTTTATTTTTTTAGTAATTAAGATTTCTTTGATATATATATTTTTCCTGTTTCAAATTATTCCTATTTAATAATCTTTTGTGTTTATGTTTTAAGAAATATAAATTTTACTTTTTTTTCAGAGTCCCAGAACTCGAGACGAATTGTGATATATTTGAATATTTCTAGAAGCACAAAGTCTTTTATTGTATATTCATATTTTATTTACTGTGTATTTTACTTCGTTGTGTACATGGGCAGACTCATGAGTGTTTTTTACTGAGATAGGCACAGGTTTCTGTCACGAATGACATGCCTATTACCTGCGAGAAAAGTGGTGTCCGTATACTTTTTCTTTTGAGAATGTGTGCCTTAAATTCTTTTCCTAGTCTGCTTATGTATGTATTGTACAGAAAAGATTTTATTTATTAATAAAAAATCGTACAAACATGCTGTAATGAGTGCTCAGCTTCTGAAAGAATTTATCAGAATTATGATAAATATATTCTTAAAATACTTAACGATTTTAACTTTATAAATGCATACATTTGGCTTTCAATTTAGTAATTTCTGTTTAAGACCATATATTTCAGAACAAATTTTTGTTGTATCTTGTATATCTCCTTGAGTTATCAGACACGTACATGAAGAAAGGAAGAGTGTATTTTGCTAGTTGCATGTGACTTTAATATAAATTGCTGTTTTGTAATAAGAACTCATGAAATTTATTTTAGAAACTAAGAAATTAAAAATTATATATATATTTGAAGCCTGTGAGAATAAAAAAAAATCACCAGTGATATTTTAAATGCCTAGTGATGGGTTTAGAGTGAAGAATGGTGGAATTTAAGTGGCCAAATATGTTGCACAGAAAACAGTTGACTTTCGAATATTTAATGAGACATTTTGTTGTTTTAATAAGTTGATTTTGTATGAAAGACTGTTCATTTGCTGGCTTGAGATGTTTCCTTTCAATAATTTCTTTAACTAGTAATAAATTTTCAGGGCCCCAAAATCACTTCATTGATTCTGTTTAAATGAAGAAATGTTATTTTTATGAATGGGGCAAACCAAGATTATGTCAGAATAAAATGGTTAGGCTCATAGCGATCATTTCGTAAAATGTGAGAAATTTGCAATTAATACGAAAACTATGTTTCGGAATCAGTTTTGGAGAATCGTGTGACATTCAATAGAGTATCATATAACAGTGAAGATTCGGTCACAAGGGCAATTAGGGGGACCACCAGAAAGGAATGAAGGCGAAAATGGAGTTTCACCCATCCTGTTTCACAGAAAGCTGATAACGAGATGTAACTTTTATCAATGGTTATGGTTTAATGTGCATAATATTTATATGCATTTTCGTAAGCATAGCACAAATATTCGGGAAGATATAAAAGTTTCTTTAAAAAATCCCAAATTTTTCTCCATGTGTTTTGCTTATAACATGGAGAGTTTTCATTCAAATTATTCGAAATTTGCAGAACACTTGACAATATGTTACAGAAGTATTGTATTAAACTTTGAAGTAAATACTGTTGCAAACATGGGAAGTCGCTTACCAGCAATGTGAGTCTTACGGTTGGGAAGAGAGTTTTACAGGGGTAAGTGTGGGATGACCGGCAGCAGCCACATCTGGACCCCTGACTTTGGCGACGAAATATGGTATCTCAAAGGTGCTGGAATCTTCTTGATATCTATTGGGAGGGGAGATACGCTTGAATGTACTAGATCAGGGGTTCTCGACCTTTTTTTCTCTCGCCCACCCCTTGATTAGTCTTCTCATTTTCGCGTACCCCCTACTGTCACCCCCCCCATCTCCGTCTATGCAAAGAAGTTTTTATCAATAATGTTTAGGTAAGCGTAAGAGTCAAATAACGCGAATTAATGATATTTGCACGACTTATTTTTATATTTTATTCCAATTTTAAAATAGTATTAGTTAAACGGCAAAACAAAAACAGTATTGTAATAATGAACACATTAACTTATAAGGTTAGGTAAAAATTGCATTTCATAATAATCAGTTATTCAAGTGCAAGAAAATTCTAATGCAATCCTTGAGCTTGTTTCATGGAGCCGAGTTTTATAAATTGGGTTGAAAAGAAGAAAGAATTATTGTCTGAATAATTTTATGTCTGGAGCTGCGTCAAGCTGATTTCGGTATTTATTCTTAATATATGTATAAAACGAGAATGCTCTTTCTTCAAGTTCTGTGTTCGTGAAAGGGAGTAAATATTTTATTGCTTTAACACCGAGTTCTTGACACTGCTACCCAGAAGTAAATCAAATTTCTTTTTTAAAAATTCAGATTCTAATGAAGAATCAGTGGAAAGTTCAATTTTTCTTTTTCAGAAATTGTTAATTTTTCAGCTTTTTGAAAAAACGCTTCGGTGAATGGATTTAATATCCATATATCTGCATCACTATTCTACGGAAAATATTGTCTGAATGACAACTCAAGACCTTTTAAATGTGCTATTATACTAGTTTTGTTAATTTAAGGTCGTTCTCAGATAAAAAGCTGTGAAGTGTCTCAAAAACTTCATACTTTTTTTTTATTATTATTATTCAGGATTCCCAAAAATTCAGCTTCTTAATCATAGATTCGATTTTGTCAGTTACCTTAAAAATGGTTATGGAATGGTTCTGCAATCCTAAATTAAGTTTATTTCTGAAAGAAAAGTCATACGTGATGCAAGCTGCTGCAACCATTCAGTTTCCTAAAATTTAGAGCTAAAAAAGGGTGGTCTTCAAAAAACATAAGAACTTCATGTCTCAGTACAAACAATCTTGTAAGTATATGTCCTCGCGAAAGCCATCTCACTTCTGTGTGCAAAAATAACGTAGTATGTAGGATGCTCATGTCTCCACACAAGGATTAGTTGAATTGGCCTTAATTACATTTACAACTTTGACAGATTGATTGAGTACTTCTTTCAATGAATCTGGCAAAGACTTCGCTGCTAAACTTTGTCTGTGGATGCAGCAATGGCTCCAAGTTACATGAGGAGAGACTATTTTGAAACGACCACGTAAACCTTTATAACAACCAGACATAGATTTTCCACCAACTATGTAAACACCACAGCACTTAGCCGAATCCATTTTGTTTTCACAGAGATAACCCTGAATGGCATTGAGTATGTCCTCGCCAGTACATCTTTTAGTGAGAGGATAACGCAATAAGAGGTTTTCTTCAAGTTCGTTAACATTCAAATATCTTACAATAACAAGCAATATAGACAAGTCGGAACCATCAGTGCTTTCATCCACCTGTATTGAAAAGAAGGGGCTAATTTTTATTCTTTCATTTATAGTAGCCTCAATGTCAATAGTCATGTCCTTAATTCTCCAAGAATTTGTGCTGTTAGACAAAGGAATATTATTGATTTTTTGGACATGGTCTTCACCGAACATGCATTCAACCGCATCCTTGATACACGGAAATACCAATTTTTCAGCGATAGTATGATTTTTTCCTCTTTTAGCAATATAATAACTTATTCTGTAGCCTCAATCGCAGCCTCATTTGCTCTGTTTGTGGATATCAAACAAGAATTTAAATTAAGGTTGCTGGATAATCGTTGAAATAAACTGATATTTCTTTGCTTATAAGTTGGATGATTTGTTTCTAAATGGCGCATTAGTAAAGATGGTTTCATGCTGCCATTTGACAATATCTCTCCACAAACAATGCAGAGTGGTTTTAGACAATCTTCATCACCCGTGACGGAAAATCCATATTTTAAGTATTCGTTAGAATATTTCTCTTCTTCAGAGGTGCACTGATGTTTTTTTTTTTAAATCAATTTTATTTCTTACCTGAACAGGCCAATCAGTCGGCCTTTGCACTTCATGATCCACAGTTGCCTAAAAATCCATAGCTGTCAAATCGGTGGTTCGAATTTCAGTTCTAGATGCCGATCTCTTGAGTGTTCCAGTTTTCAACCACTTATCCATTTTGAGAAATCAAACAATATCGAATTGAAGTCACTCTAAAGATGAGAACTTCACATTGAGAACGCATAGCCTACTAACACCAGTTTTGTGCCACAAACCAAACCAATCAAAGTGAGCACCCATAAAAACACAAATCTTAATTATATGAACAGTCGTTATTCATTATGCAACCCAACCGAGCAGTTAATGATGCCTGCGTTTAATCACGCTTTTAATAAAAACGTCAAAACAAGAATCTTTGAGAGGATTCCGGATTGTTCTCGATAAGCCTAAACTAGAAGAACAAAAATAAAAAGCATACCACACTGGCGCCTGCTACAGCTTTTACTACAATCAGTAGCTACAGCTTTTGCGAACACACTGATTCATGTATAATAGGGGCTGGTGAAGACAAAATATCAATCATTTACCAGGTTTTCTTTTGCTTTCTTATTTTGAGCGTAGGTTTTAGACTAGCACGACTTTCACGTTCACTTGAACTTAGGAAAACAGAATACTGTAAATTTTTTAATTTTCTTGTGTCCGCCATTACCGACTTTGATTTCGCGTACCCCCAACTAGTCCTTCGCGTACCCCTAGGGGTACACATACCACAGATTGAGAACCTCTATACTAGATTATTCCATGCGACGTCACGGCCTGCCGGCGGAGAATATATAAGGAGAGCGCTTGGATGACGAAGGTAATCTTGGTCGCCTTAGAGTACGAACGTCTTCGGAGTTCTATCCGCTGTGCGAGCTAGTAAGCTGTTAGACGCCGAGCGGTATTGAGTAATATTGATCCACTGGAACGACTTTAGAGTTTCGTCTGCAGCTAGGAAGCTGGTGAGCTGAGCGCTATGATAGGAGTTATGGGATTTGAAGCAACAAAGGCTGTAATCCCCAGCTGAGCGCTATTGAAAGTGTTGTTATTGTCGTTATTAGTTATTTGCTGACTATATGTGTTGCCAAATCTCAAAGTGCTGAACTGTTATTATATGCGAATTGTTGTCTATTTACGTTGCTAATTTGTGCAAGAACTATTGTTTCCCGACAAAGTACTAGGCTGTCCCGGACATCCTGAGAGCACTCTGGCGTAGGCCAGACTCATTAATCGCTTCACATCGGCGGCTAATACCTGAAGGCTTTCTCCTGGCTTCTGCCATCTCGTCTTCAATTCAGTCTTATAAAACTGGGTAAGGTGACTATCTCCGGATCGGGCTTCTAGAGCTTTCTCGCTGGTCGTAAGGTCCGTCAACTTATCAGAAGATATTCCATGAAGAACCTCCGCCGCTGATCCTCTGAGACAGGCCTAAGTTGACTGGCTTTAACGCGATTATTTCATCCGTTCGCAGAGCTCACAACGTCAAACTGAGTTTTGAAAACAGTCCAAGACGTTTTTCCGTCAAATGTCAAGGATTTGACCGTTGGTCTGGAATACATGACTTCTGGACTTACTGGAAAATTGTCTGGTCTGATTTCAAGGTCAAGATCATTGAGCCTCTTCTCTATGTCGCTGATCCTCCCTTGAACCTTGTTCTTTACTTCCTCGATCATCCTTTGCACTTCACCCTTTTCTTCCTCGATTTTCCCTTGAACTTCTCTCTTCACTTCTTCTATCTTCCTTTGGACTTCGTCCTTTACTTTTCCAATCTCTCTTTTCACACCTTGGATATCTTCTATTTTTTAATGCAACTGTAGACATGGTCTTTAATTTCTCCGACTTGACTCTCGACATGTGCCTGGATCTGACTCTTCATTTCCTCTTGTCCTTTCTTTAAGTCGGCAAGCAAATCGGCGTTTTCGGCCATCTTCGTCTGAGATCTCGTATTCACCATACACAACTATCCCGCTTTTGGCACCAGTGTTACAAAAGTCTTTCTGTGGATGTATGGTGTAAACAGTCCAACACGCAGGATAATGGAGAATGAAGGTTTATTCACAAATATGCCGGAAAACACGTAGCACAGGTACAAGAAACAATAGTTCTTGCACAGACTAGCAACGTAAACAGACAACAATTCACAGATAATAACAGTTCAGCACTTTGTTATTTGGCAACACAAACAGTCTGCAAATAACTAATAACGACAATAACAGCACTTTCAATAGCGCTCAGCTCACCAGACGAAACTCTAAAGTCGGTCCAGTGAATCAATCCCAGATAGCATGTACACTTGCAGCAAGTTTGATTTTTCTTGATATTAGTTTGTCATGACAAACTTGATGTCGCAACTTTGAAACGAACTTCCTGCAAAGTAACAAAGCATAATCGACCAACCCACTTGCAAAGCAAGTTTACTGTGAAGATGTCATGACGATCTTCGCACCACGATTGCAAAACAAGTTTGCTGCAAAGAGGATAGCACACTTAGAAATAATTTTTGTATCTGTTTCTAAAAAACATCCGATTTTTAATAGCATCTCCTAGACTGTCCTTTTTATTAATTCAATAAATCAATGTTAATTTGTGAAAAAGCTAACTTTTTTATAAAAAACAAAATTTTGAAACATTTTCCATCTTTTTACTAAATATAGAACTCGCACGTTAAAGAAAACTATATTGCCTTTTTCCTAATGTTGAAATTTTAACGTTTATAAACAAAATTAAACCTAAAAAACAGTTAATGTTTGTTGAAAAATAATAACTTGCATTTTGTCCCATTTTGAAAGTAATTACTTTTGAACTCTAATTTCATAATTTATTCTACTAGCTAGCTATTCTATTAGCGAAAATCGCTCTCTCTTTGACTTCAAATCATATTCTCAACTCAAAATTTTAAAAAATTAATGAAATCAAGAAAACAGTTTAAAATAAATCGTATAGATGAATGATCTATTAGCGCAATCGATCCTCTCCTCTCCGAGTCTAGCTGGCCGAGTGGTTAGAGCTATAGGTTTTGGAAGCGGTAGGTCCCGGGTTCTAATCCGAGGTTGTGTTCATGCTCTGTTTTTGCTATAGTTTGCAATGAGTTTGACGCCGCAAGCTTGTGACAAATTTGACGCGTGGTGACTATCTCGTTTGCGTTCACTTGTTTCAAGCTTGCACTCTTGCCGTGTCAACCTTAAAGATTTGCAGAACAAGATTGCTGCAAACAAAAATTGCTATCTGGGATACTACTCAATACCGCTCGGCGTCTAACAGCTTCCTAACTCGAATGGCGGATAGAACTCCAAAGACGTTCGTTCTCCAAGGCCATCCCAGTCAATCAACATCCCCTCCGTCATCTAAGCGTTCTTTCCCCAGGCAGGCCGTGACGTCACATGGACTCATCTAGTACATTCATGCGCATCTCCCCTCCTAATAGAGATATCGAAAAGATTCCAGCACCTTTGAGATCCCATATTTCGTCGCCAAAGTCAGGGGTCCAGACGTGGCTGCTGCCGGTCATCCCATACTTACCCCTGCAAAAATCTCTTCCCAACCTTAAGACTCGCATTGCTGGGAAGCGACTTTCCATGTTTGTAACGGTGTTTACATCAAAGTTTAATGCAATACTTCTGTAACATAATGTCAAGAGTTCTGCAAATTTCGAATAATTTGAATGAAAACTCTCCATGTTATAAGCAAAACACATGGAGAAAAATTTGGGATTTTTTAAAGAAACTTTTATATCTTCCCGAATATTTGTGCTATGCTTACGAAAATGCATATAAATATTATGCACAATAAACCATAACCATTGATAAAAGTTACATCTCGTTATCAGCTTTCTGTGAAACAGGATGGGTGAAACTCCATTTTCGCCTTCATGCCTTTCTGGTGGTGCCCCTAATTGCCCTCGTGACCGAATCTTCACTGTAATATGTATACGATACTCTATTGAATGCCACACGATTCTCCAAAACTGATTTTGAAACTTAGTTTTCGTATTAATTGCAAATTTCTCGCATTTTACGAAATGTTCCTTATGCCAGTGTATATGCCTAATGAAGCCGATTTTCATTTTTTTCTTTTCCCGTACATATTTTATGTCAAAAATATCTCAGATTATTTATTAAAATCCTTGTATCTGATTGATCTCACTCCAAATACTGGCATCCAAATTTAAATATTAAGTTAAAAAAAAAGAAAGCAATAACATCAAAACCCTTATAGTAAAGGGATTTTCGTATTTTCGAGCGCGGAGTATCCTCCTGGTGACGACATCTCAAATTTCCCCCACTGATTCTTCGCTGAAGGCTCTATGAACCAGCCCTTGTATTTCTCTGGTCCTGAACGAAACCCTTCTAAGTGAGAATCCACATTGTTCTGTCTTCCTCCTTGGGGCAGCAACAAGCAATGACAGTTGGAGGGAGTTGCTTTTTAAAATGACAATGAGCTGTTAGTTGAAGCTGTTTAGTTCTTACTTGCCTATTGTACATGGACTACTTCTTAGAAAGGGAAAACTAGTTTGCAGAGGGTATTGTTTAGTTTTAGCATTGCACACAGAGCTATTCTGTGAGTATTGCTAAGGTGGTTGTTAGTCTATTTATATATGTCTGTGGAGGTCTGTTTGTATGCTGATGTTTAAATTCATTGATTTAATCAGCTTTAGTTAAAATACTGTAAAATATTTTATTTCTATGTCAAAGAAAATGTGTTTAATCATGATTGGTGTGATAAGAAGCTTAACCCTAACTGGTCAACATGGTTGGAACCTGATGAAAAAAATCCATGTTTTGCAAAAATAACACAAGCATGAGTAAACTATATATAAAAGTAGTAACAATATGTTTTGCGTACCTACTATTAGTAAATATGTAAAGGTCAAGCAATATGAGTGTAATCATTCACATGGAATTACTGCTGTTGAGTAGCATCTGGAATTTTCCTTTTTCCCGTGGTTTACGCTGAATGGGTGAGAGAGACATAGCAAATACTTTTTGCCTATGACTGAATAAGACAACTCAAGGTGTAGAGAGACCAACGTTAATGTACTACCTACTTTATTTCATGTATATCAATATTAATTTTAAAATGTGTGTTTTTTTTAATGACCTTCATAAAATCATTTTGAAAATTTTGTAAATATTTAGTTGTTATTTCTTCAGTATAAACACCCCTGTTTATTGAGAGCTTTATAAAAAATTCACTGCGAGTAATGCACAGAAACACATCGTTGCGATGTGGCTGAATACGAAGAATAGAATGATTTCAGCAGAAAAGAAACCGGAAATACCATCAATAAATTAAACCAAAAAAGAAAATAACCAGAGGGCGCGAGCGAAAGGCAGATGCACTGCCATCAACATTCCTCCCCCTTTGAAATATCATTTCAAAATTACAGTAAAAACAATTGACAAAAATGAAATTAATAGAAATACAATAAATGAATTATATGCATGCAAATCAAAATATCAAATACAATTGAAAATATAAAATACAATACAAACTTTCTTGATGAACTTACAACAAATAATTTTATCATTGCAGCAATTAATTACACATTATGATATACAATGATTTTATTCAAATGGTAATAAATAAATTTTTGAAATTGATCTTTTTGTGACACCTTCAGGTGTTTTTACTATTACTACTCTGACTTTGCCGTCTGATCCATAAATTAAATCTTGTATTCTTCCCATTTTCCAATTGCAAGGGGGAAGATTATCCTCTTTTAAGAGAACCATTGAGATTTTTGATACATTTAGTTTCTCAAATTGCCATTTGTGCCTAGCTTGCAAATTATTTAAGCAGTCTAATTTCCATTTTTTCCAAATAATTTGAACCATTTTGCTTAAATCTCTGCCACTGCGATAATAGATTATCTTGTCTAACTGCATAATCTAGATCAGGAATACTGTTTATGGGACGACCGATTAGAAAATGGCCTGGGGTCAAAATTTCAAAATTGTCTGGATCAGATGACAAAGGAGTCAGTGAAAGACTGTTCAAAATACCTTCAATTTGAATAACAACAGTCAAATATTGTTCAATTGTTAAACGTGAATTACCAACGGTTCTTTTTAATTGGTGTTTGAAAGATTTTACACCTGCCTCCCATAAGCCACCGAAGTTAAGTGATCTTGGTGGAATAAATTTCCACGTCACTTGTTCATTTGTTAAATAATTGGCTAATGGCTCTGGAGGTCTACTAATCATACTTTGCAAACGTCTGAATTGTCTTTTAAGTCTGAATTGGCACCTTTGAAATTAGTTACAGATGGATGAACTAGTACCACTTCTATTAAAAAATCGTTTTGACGTTGCAATCATTGCATCTGCAGTTAAGTCAGTGTCTGTTTCTAGATGGATAGCCTTTGTAGCAAAGCAAATGAAAACAGCCACATAACATTTTTAATAAACACCTTTCCTTTGACCCTTGTATTTGATATAGAAAGGACCACAAAAATCAATCCCTACATGAGAAAATGGATAACTGGGATTAACTCTATTTGTTGGGAGGTTACCCATAATTTGCGTTACAATTCTTGGTTTATTTTTTGCACATATGACACAATCATGAATACTTTTTCTGACTGTATTTCTACCAGATAAAGGCCAAAATTCCTGTCTGACCAAATATAGCAATGTTTGCGCTCGACATGTAAATATTTAAGATGAAAATACTGCATTACTAACAATGTGAATTTATGATTCTTTGGGAGCAAAATGGGAAATTTTTTATCAAATGACAAATCAGCATTATTTAATCTTCCTCCCACACGTAAGATATTGTTTACATCTAGAAATAGATACATGCAATTTACCTGAACCTTGGTAACACTTTCACCTTTTTCCAGAGATTTTATTTCAACCCTAAAAGAAGTTGCCTGTACTAATTTGACTAAAGTTAACTTGGACAACTGCAGCTCTTTTAGTGTTAATGGGCCTAAAAATCTGCTGGTACTTCTCAAATTATTGAAAAATCTGAAAATAAAAGCTACAATTCTAATTAGTTTACAAAAATTATTTGAAACACTATGAAGATTATCTAAATATGATGAGTCCACTATTGAAATTAAATTGCAATTAGTAAAGTTTTTGAGTTCCGATAAATAAAGTTTATCAGAAGAAACATCTATGTTCTGCACAGGAATTTCCAATGAATCATCTTGTGACATTTGAGGGCCATGCCACCACAAAGTCAACTTTGCGAGTTCTTGAGGAGCTGTTCCCCTAGAAATAATGTTAGCTGGGTTCAGGTGAGACGATATGTGTCGCCATGTACAGTCCTTATTCAGGTCCTGTATTTTGGATACTCTATTACCGATGAAAGTCTTCAACTGGTTTGGTGGGGTGTTGATCCATGCGAAGGCTATGGTGGAGTCTTTATACAGAATGACATCATCTGTTTCCATCTTGAGAGCATGAATTATCTTTTACACTAATTGCGAAAGAAGAAGACAAGCTGATAACTCCAAACGTGGAATAGATATTGTTTCGATTGGAGCTATTCTGGATTTACTGGCGATAAGTTTCATGACAACTGAATTGGTTTCATTTATGCCTTTCATGTAGACCACAGCTCCATAAGCAGCTTGCGAAGCATCAGCAAATCCAACCAAGATTGTTTTCTTAATGACATCTGCTAAAAGGTATCTGTCAATATGCAGTTCTTCAATTAATTTTAAAGAACCCACAAAATCTGTCCATTACTTTGCAAGAGGTTCGGGAAGTTCATCGTCCCCATGCACTTTTAGTTGCCATAACTTCTGAAGAAACATTTTTGCTTTTGTTATAACAGGTCCAATGAAACCTAAGGGATCGTACAGCCTAGGTATCGCACTAAAGACATCCCTTTTGGTATAAGATGCCTTCTCAATGATTGACACTTTAAATGTGAAGGTATCCTCTGTAGGTTTCCATGCAGTTCCCAATGTTTTAACTGATGGTTCAGTTGAAGACAAAAACTTGTGTTCCTGATCATTTGATGCACAACTGTTCCATAATTCTTGCGAATTGGAACTCCATTTGTGCAGAGTCATTCCACCAGCTTTTAGCATGTTGTGCAGCTGTGATTGAAGCTCCTTTGCTGTGTCTAAGTCTGATGCTCCAGAAACTATGTCATCCATATACGTATCTTTCTAGGTGACATCTGAAGCTAATGGAAATCTTAATGATTCCTCCAAAGCTAACTGTTTCAGAGTTCTTATTGCTAAGAAAGGAGCACTGGCTGTGTCATATGTCACCGTTTTGAGCCTGAATTCCGTTGGGTCTGCATCCTCTCTATCTTTCCAAATGATTCTCAACAGGTCACGCTGTGCTGGATCTATGAGTATCTGGCGGTACATCTTTTGAATGTCCGTTGTAAAAGCAAATTTATGCTTTCTGAATCTTGTCATTATTTCAAAGATGTCTTCCTTGACAAGTCCTTTCAAAAGGTGATCATTAAGACTGCTGCCGGATGTTGTAGGAGAAGAAGCATTAAGCTTTGTTGTTGTTTTTTCAGGTCGAAAATCTCCATGATGAGGAAGGTAGTAGCAAAGAGTTGAAGCTGACTTTACATCTTTCACTTTCTCCATGTGACCGAGATCTATGTATTCTTGCATGAAATCTTGATACATATTTTTCATTGCTTCATCTCTTGAAAGCCTTTTCCAAATTTGATCTACTCTTTTTATTGCTATGGTTTTGGATTCTCCTGACTTTTCAATGTCCTTCACTGGCATCTGGACAATATACCTGCCTGTTTCCTCACATTTATGCGTTGTTTTGTAATGATTCTCTCAAAACTCTTCTTCTGCACTTAACATTTTCTCAGGTTTAGTTATTGTCTCTACTTCCCAGAATTTTCTCAAACAATCATCTATACTTTGAACTTGCGATATGAAGCCACAGTATTGTACTAATTTCGGAATTGTATAGTAAATTGAATTGACAACTCCAGAGGCTACATACCCGAAAATTGTGTTTCGAAACACTAGACCACTGTTGAATGATCGAATTTGATCATTTTTGATGATGTCAAAGAATGACTGGGCACCAATTAAGATATCGATCTTACCTGGGGTTGCAAACTGCGGATCTGCTAAATTATCAGGAATAGACGCGTTTTCCAAATTGTAGGTAACTATTGGTAGAAAATCTGTTATTTTAGGAACCACAAGGAAGTCCAGTGAAGTTTTATAGGATTCACTTCCGTTTTGAATTGTCGCTCGTAATCTTGATTTTACTTTAGTTTCTTTTCTGCCTAAACCAGAAACAGTGAAATTTGTTTTTTCTTGAGGAAGACCTAACCTATTGGATAAGTCTGCGGTCATTAGATCTTGGCCGGATCCTGAATCTAGAATTCCACGTGCTTGTAGAAAGCTGCCCATTAAAGTGATTTAGCACCTATACTTTTTATGGTGGCGAGAATTGTGCATTTATTTGTTTTATCTATGCCAGAAAAGGAATGACCTATGTTATCCTGTGGAGATACATTACTGCGAAATTCACCTGCGTTGGGATTCAATTCTTGATTGCTTTCTGCCATCTGGGCAGAGACTACATTCGGGAGATTGCGATGGACTGTATTACCGTTTCTATGCAATAGCGTGTTGTGACGACAACCACATTCTTCACAAGTGCTTTTCGAATTACAAAACTTAATAAAATTCTGATCACTCAAACAATTTAAACAAACTTTGTTCCGAGTTGCGAATTGATTTCTTTGATCGACAGTTAATTTCATGAAAGCTTCATATTTAAAAATTGTATGGTTCAATTTACACATGACACACGGACGCTCAAACTTGTTAGGTTTCACAAAGAAAGTTTTTGGCTTTCCGTACCCGTCCAGAAAAGGTTTGGGTTTGACAGCTGCGTTTTTATTGATGTTTTTTAATATCTGAGCTCGCTTTTCTAAAATCGAAATTAAGTCATCTAATTTGGGAACTTCATTAGAACTTAAGCTAGATTCATAATATTGCCGTGACTGTTTGTCTAGCTTACTGATAACAATGTTTACAATTAATACATCTGAAAGATTATTCCTATTATATTCAAGAACTTTTAATCCACGGATGCTTTTCTTTATATTGTCAGTTAAATTTCTCAGATCCTTGGCTGACTCAGTGGTTAATTTTCCTGCTTCTAAAATTTCATTTATGTGAAGTTCTACTAACAACCTTTTACTTTCGAACCTGTCAGTCAATGCTTTGAATAATGAATCGAAAGTATCATCAATTGATTGCAAGTCCTTTGCAGGTCCAGTTAATGAAGAATTTAGATAATGCAATTTTTGTTCTTGTGACAGTTGACTGTTTGATGTGATTAAGCTGTTAAATTGGAGTTTGAAATTGTTCCATTCCTCATATTTCCCCGAGAATTTTGGGAGAGGAATTTCCGGCAATTTAATAGTTGGAGTATTTGAAAACGAAACAGTTCTTTGCATGGAAGTTACTGTTTTTCCCTCCAACAACTTGATTTGTTTTTTAATCTTTATGCGAGCTCTAACAATGCTTTCACTAAATTCCTCACTTTCATTTATTTCTTTATCATACTCATTTGGATCCGAAATAGATGCTTCTATTTTAGAAACTGCTCTAAAAGTTCAACAAAAGAGTCAATTTATTTTGCTTCCGATTCAATGAAATTATCTAATTCTGAACTTATTCTCGTTATAGCATCTCTAATTGATGAGCGCTTTCTAATAAGTTTTTCTAACTTTTCCATCGTTGCGATTAAACAGGAGAATAAAGTTAAGAGATTGTCCTACTTTGCTGATAATGCGACGATGATAATCCAATCACTGTTGTGAATAATCCATTTGTGAGCACTGTTGTATTGGAATAAACTGTTATTTTTAATCCAATCGTGAGCACAAACACTATGAATCAAATATTCCGTTTGACTTTTTTAAAATGCGATTAAGTGTACATTTTTTTTAAATGCGATGTCTCAAGCGACTAAATGTACATTTTCTTTTTTAAATGCGATCGCTCCGCTCGACGTTGACCAGAAATGTTTATTGAGAGCTTTATAAAAAATGCACTGCGAGTAATGTACAGAAACACATCGTTCCGATGTGGCTGAATGCGAAGAACAGAATGATTTCAACAGAAAAGAAACCGAAAATACCATCAATGAATTAAACCAAACCAGCGGGAGTGGCCTCTCCTAAACTTTCTCGTATACTTTTCAAACATTTGTCATTTCCCTTCCCCCTGCGTTGATAAAAAGTTCGAATCAACTGTAACCCAGAATGCAATGACTATCAGAAGGTTTTTCATTATTGATTATAGTGATAGTAAAATATTGAGGTGAAGAATCATATTCAAAAAGATACGTATGTATTAAAACTTCGCAATATTTATTTTTTTTATCAAACTCTAGCAATGCAAGTTCCGCGTGCGGAGAAGAAAACAGAATAGCTTGCGCATGCGCAGAGATTGCTTCCAATACGCAAGTAGAACGAGATGCCCTAAATGTTTGCTTCCTCACAAAATCTCGCCGCCAGAATTGGTTTTTGGCAAACTGCCAAGTTTTCGGAGTATCCCTTCTTTGCACAGGCATTTACGCATGCGCATGGAGTTGAACAAGTATGCTATTATACAGACCGACAGACAGTCAGCCCGTTGACGGATTTGGCCCAAAATTTTATACGGACCTACATTCATGACGATAAAACAATGTACCAAATTTTATCCATCTAGCTATTCAAGTTTTTGAGTTATAGCGTTCGCATGACCGCGGGCATACATACAGACAGACTTCCCGCGAACGGATTTTGTCCAAAATTTGATAGAAACTTACAAATTATGTTTAAAGACTACATACCAAATTTCATCCCTTTATCTCTAATAGTTTCCGAGTTATCGTGTTCACAGACACACAGACAGACATAATTCCAAAATTGTGTTTTTCGGACTCAGGGAGGTCTAAAACGTGGAGATTCGTCAAAATCTCGAGTTCGAATTTTTTGACGATTACAATACTTTCTCTTAGTATACTTCGTATACGAGAAAGTAAAAAGAACATAGCAACCAGAAGGCTCAAGCGAAAGGCAGACGCACTGGCGCCAACAACCCCTTCTCTCTGTTGCGGTCAGGACCTTGGTTGGCCTTATGGGAAACTAGACCTTGCTATAGTTGCTTATGAGGCTTAATTCAGAGGTAGATTAAAGGCGAAGATGGATCTAGGAATTCGTTAAGGGCAGGGGCGTATTAAAGGCTAGGCGCACCAAGCGCACGCCTGGAGCTACGAGAGGAAAAATTTTTTAAAAAATATAGCGATAAATGATTTATTGAAGAAACTCTCAAAATTCATTTCTATCTAACCAGAGATAAAATCTTGGTTCAGGTAGGTTGGTGTTTTTAATCGATTCTAGACCTAAAAACACTACCCCATCAGAACTTTAAGGAATAAACCCATTTTTTATTAAAAATCTCATGAAGCTGTTATTTCGGTGATTAGATTGAGTGGTGAATTTTCAATATCAAATAATTCAGTTGTCATTTGCACTGATATATCAGTTCAGTAAAGATCAGTTAGTAATTTTTTTTTCATTTCCAAAGAGCCAGTTGCATTCAATGAGCTACTTCGAATAATTGCCACTGTGGAAATGTGAAACTAGCGACTCCCTATTTCTATTCCATCTCCTCACACTTTCGTTAAACGGCTATTATTAAAGACCATATGTGAACTTTCATCACCGTGGTCCCCTACCGCCTTTTATCTTAATCTGACCACTAAGATATACCTCTGAACATGGGAAACATAGCTAAAGGATGAAATTTCTTAATGATAATCTTAATAACAGTTCAGCACTTTGATATTTAGCAATACAAACAGTCAGCAAATAACTAAGAACGACAATAACAGCACTTTCAATAGCGCTCAGCTCACCAGCTTCCTAGCTCGCACTGCAGACGAAACTCTAAAGTCGTTCCCAATGGATCAACACACCTCCTCTGATCCAAACGCGGTCCTTATATACTCTCTCCGACAGGCCATGACGTCACATGGAGTTTTCTCGTATATTCAAGCGTATTCCCCTTCCTAATAGAGATATCGAGAAAAGGGTCGCATTTTCTGGAATCATCTATGTGTCGCCAAGGTCGCCAAATTTGTCGCCAAGACGCCAAAATGATCGCCAAGGTCAGGGGTCCCGGAAAGGTCGATGCCCGTCACTCCATACTTACCCCTGTAAAACACCCTCCCCAACTATAAGACTAGCGAGGCAGGAAAGCGACATTGCATCTTTGCAAAAATATTTAAGGAAATAAACGCATTTTCCACTTTTTGGGACACCCTGTATATGTTATGAGAGCGAAATACTGAGTGATGTGAATTATCTTTTGAATGCACTGAAAAATGAAAAACTGAAGCACTATTATCGAGAGCCCGTTCAATTATGTATAGATTTCATTGGAAGGACTCGAGTATTAAAATCAGCCCATCAGAGGTTTTGCATCATGCTCGATAGATGTGAGAGGCAATTAACTCCTTTAAAACATTTTTGTTTAGACAGCTGTTGGCTTTAAAAGTGTCTAAAGTGAATGGTCTGAAGAACATTTGTTTGTTTCTTGTGACAGTGTATGTTAAAGAATGGTCGGAGAAGTGGCGTAGCTAAAGGAGGGCGGCACTTCGAAAGGGGTGACAAAACTAGACATGCAGGAAAAGAATTTTATGACTAAGAAGAGCAGTGGCACTATCTCAATCATTGTGTACATAAAAAATAACGTATGCAATTAATTCGAATTTTTCGCCTTTTGCCAGTAAATTTTCAAATTTACAAACAAAAGAAAAATTGCCCATTTGCAAAAAAAAAGAACTGTTGGTGGGGATGGACGTGCCATTTCGCAACTATTTGAAGAGAAAGACAGATTCGTCAAGCAACGAATTACTTTACTAATAAACTGTTTTTTCCCTGGAATTTACTTTTTTACTTTGACGTTCATGTGCCGTTTGTAACATATAAGGAAAGGGCGGCTTGCTGCTAGTTCGCTCCGTTTGCAAAAGTTGCATCTACGCCACTAATTTGGAGAGTTCTTTAGCAGTCGGTGCTCCATTAGATGATATAATGTTTTTAAAAGATTTAAATAAATACGAGACATAAATCATGGCATTTCGTCAGTTGCTTTGAAGAAATTCGGCAATTAAATGTGATATTTAAATGAAGAGTCAAGCATTTTAACAATTTTTGATTAATATGTTAATATTATTTGATCAGATGTTAATATCACATACAATAATAATGTAGCGTAGAGAATTTGAAACGGGAAAATCTTAATACTGAAAGAAAATGTAATATCCATCCTAATGGAAGTTCCTCTTCTCTTGCGTAAGATTTTAATTTCAACACTATCTATTTTATCTATTAAGAATACTTTTTATTAGATATTCTTTAATTTTATAATGATAGTCAATTTTTATCATTTATCAAGGTTTTCTAATGATTGTTTAAAAATTGTCATTCAGAATTTAGATATGATATCAAATAATTAGTTCATCGTTGTTTAAAAAAACAATAGAAGACTTCATTTCTCAGAAAAGGTTAAATTTATTAAAGAAATTGGATGACGACATTAGCTTTCTGAATCTCAGTCCAGATCTCCGAGATAAGGAAGAAGTTAAAGTCACAAGAAACATTCTAGAATCTCAGTGATGATTCAGCCGAAAGAGAGTTGAAATTGATGCAAGATTTTAATGGATGAAGAGCAAAAGCAATTTCTTCTTCAATGTTGTCGAAGACCACAGAAAGCAGTACCCAGTCTGCAAAAAGGCTACTCTTAAACGAAAATGTATTGAAATGCCATTTAAAAATTTTATAGCAAAATCATAAAATTTCTTAATATGAGTAATAATTATAGATTTTAAAATGCTTAATTTTTTTAAAAAAATTTTCCACCTACATTTTTATTCAATCAAGCTCCTTGAGGCACGGGTTAACCTTTGTAGCATCTCACGCATGTTCACTACAAGAGGCTGAAGTGAGTACGTATCTTATCACTCCAGCCATAACCACGCATACAAGTGCGAACTTCATGACATTGACATTTCCTGTCTCCGGAAGCAGCGTGTAGAACACCAACGAGTCCCACCCAGCGACAAGGGCGTCTTGACGTTGAAGAATAAAGAGTACTCTTTTTATATAATTAACAGTGATCTTTAAACCTTCTGATGGATTCTATTCACATTTATTTATGGATAAGACAACGATCCTCTGACATTGGTGACCTCACTTATCACGCATTTTTCTTCGACTTTCGATTTCTAAGTCACAAAACGACCAGCATCCTGTTCTTCAACACTGACGGACTGAGACAGCAGCTGTAGGTAGTTTCCGCCATTTACCAACCGATGCAAAATCATGGTTTGCACTGCGTTAATCGCACACGTTAACTACTTCTCCAAAACCCTATCACCTGAAAGTCAAGAGCGAAATATAATACGCCGTAGCTCACCTTCTCACCAGAAATTAAAGGCTACGTGGTACGCGACGTAATTCATTCGCGGATTCCTCTCGGAGTCCGTACGCCGATCTGGAAGATCAAACAATCGTCGATGCTCAGAATCAAACGCAGGAAATAAGCGTCGTTGGCCGCAGTGAAGCCTAGGGACGGAAGCCGAGCGAATAGCGCTAGTTATGAAACAAGAGAAGGCCGAAAATCATAATATGATTTCTTTACCTGCTGGAATTGTTCACAGCGATGCCTGTTTCCATCAAACAATTTTGGCTCGATTCTCAATCACTTCGGACAAGGCAGCTGGGTATGCGAACCCGATCTGCAAAGCCCAAGTTCAATCCACACTGCTTTCGCCGGGGTAGCAGGCCCTTCATCATCAAGGAATGAAGTCGTCGTTCTACAACGGATTTGCTTTCGAGATGAAATTCAGCTGCGAAAAGGTTGCAGACACTCCGCGATCTCGCAGTCGAGTGGACACAAGCAACAGTCGTAATTGCCCGTCAATCACGTGAAAAATAAGCTCGTCTGTAATACTCGTTTTCAAGACAAAGCACAGGAGTGCGCTCCGCCCTCTCTTATAAGTGAAACCCAGAGTGCGGAAGAGCGAGAGGCGGCGGACTCTTCCTCTGGATATACCTCACGTCGTCTATTCATCAGGGACCGTAATTGTCAGGTATTTTGTTTTAGATTCTGGTAGCGACGCCAGCTTAATAGTCGCTAATAACAGAGAACAAATGCCAGTTATTCAAACTTTCGTGCCGCGAATGGTACTACTATAAATGTATACGGACGAAAGTCCATCACAGTCAATTTTTGTTGGTAGAAATTTCTACTTATTCATTTATATTTGTAACGTTTCTGTGCTATTATTGGTGCTTTGTTTTTGTATCAATTTAATTTATCACTGATTTACGAAATAAGCGTCTTATTGATTCATTACCAATTTAAAAGGTGCCTGCTAAATTCGTGACACATGTCAATTTTTTCAGAAATCTGTATATATGAATAATGTTTATGGTAAATTGTTATTAAACTATCCCGAAAATTACTAATTGCAGACCCCAATCAACCTGTGAAGCACAATACTGTGCATTATATAAACACAAAGGTTCTCCTGTCGCAGCTAAACCTAGAAGTTTGAAGCTAGACAGACAAAATTGCCAAAGCTGAATTTCAGCGCATGATTCACAATCATGATGAGACCTTCCAAAAGTGCATACTCTTCTCCTTTGCAGAATTGCCTAAAAGGTTCTGTCAGTGAGACAGTTGGTGATTATCGTGCACTTAATGCAAGACAATTAAAGAAAATATCCTATACCTGTGCATCGTGATTCTTTACGTCGAATTACAGTAAACAAATGTTCAGTCACATAGACCTCATCAAGAGCGTACCATCAAATTCCTATCAATCCAGCTGATGTGCATAAAACTGCAATATGCACTCCATTTGGCAGAGCTTGCGGATGCAATTTACTCTGCAATGCCCTCATCAACATTTCAACGCTTTATTAATGAGGTGACTAGAGACTGCACATTTGTTTACGCATTTGTTTGTGATGATTTTACTTGTTTGCTAGAAAGTGCAAACGAGCACTTGAACATTTAAAGCTGTTATTTTCAAACTTAGAGATATGGTTTTATGTATAAATGTTGAGAAATGTCAATTTGGACAGTCTACCATTGAATTTCTAGGATTCAAGTATCAGAGAATGGAATCAAGACCTTTACCTGATCCTGTTGTATCCTAGAATTTCCAATACCTACAACCTTGACCTTAATTGACGTTATTTAGGAATTTTAACTTCATCGACGTTGTATCTCCTAAAGCTGCAGACATTCTGGAACCCTTGTTACAAATTTCTTGAAGGTCATAAAAAAAAAAAAAGCATCCTCATTCCAATGCTCATCAGTTCTACCTGAGCAGTTACAATGGAGATGAGCACTCTTTTCTTCCAAGGCTTCTAAGGAAGCAATTGCTAAAGCAACACTATTGGGCATCCCATACCAGGTGCCTAAGTTTTGTGGGTAACGTTCTTGAAGTGAGCAGTTGGCGGCTCTTTAATGCAACTATCAGATGATCAGTGGGAACCAATAGCATTTTATTCTTCCAAATTAAATAAGTCTCAAAAGAATTGGTCCACACTATGACCGGAACTATTTGCTATTTATTCCTCTGTTAAGAAATTTAGACATATGCTTGAAGGCAGGACTTTGTCATTTACATGACCAAAAACCCTTAATATATGCATTCCACTCAAATTTGAAAAATGTCATCCTCAATCATACCATTTGGACTTCATCTCCAATTTTCCACTGACATCTCGATACACAAGGCTCTGATAATACTGTTGCTGATGCATTATCTCGAATTGAGATAGATGAAATATCACCCTACTGTCATTGATTTTAAGAATTTGCTTCTATAATCGGCTGACGAGGAACTACAACAACTTTTAAATTCCACAATTCCTCTTATAAAAAATTGAAAACAACATTTCCCTCTTGAGGACATCCATTGTATTGTGACATGTTCAAAAACAGCCCGACCTTTTGTTCTAAAACATGCGAGAACTAATTTTCAAAACTCCTCCCATTTTTTCTCTCACCGGATATTTCAGCCTCCATCGATTTAATGCTAAACGATTAGCATGGCGGCATGCAAGATATAAAATTCATGGTTCGCAGCTGTGTTAAATGCCAACGAGCTAAAGTGACGAGTATACAAAATTCCCCTGGCATCATTTGCCCTACCACGATGCCCTGTTTGCCCATATACACATTGACTTTAGGTCCTCTCCCTCCTTCTGACGGCAACTCAATTCTGTATGACTATCATTGATAGATTTACTAGATGGCCAGAGGTGATTCAACGCCTGATATGACTGGGAAATAACTGCTCGTGCCTTGATACATGGTTGAGTTTTCAGGTTCGGATGTCCAGCTTCTAACAACTGACCAACTTCCAATCTAATCTTTTCAGAGAACTAACACGCATGTTAGGCTGCAACAAGATTTCAGTACTTCATATCATCCGCAAGCAAATGGGATTATTGAACGTCTTCTATAGGCATCTTAAAAGTGCTCCTCAAGGCACATAACCACATAAATGGACTGAAACGCTTCCAATAGTATTATATTAGGTTTGCTCAGCTTATAGGAGGATATTAACGCCACCGTACAACTTGTTTACGGCACTACCTTACGGTTACCTTCCGATCTTGTGACGATGGTTCTTATCAACCAAACCATTAACCCTACTTATGTAACACAGTTTAATACAAACAATGAGGTCTTTAAATCCTGCTTCTCCTGCCCTCTACGGCATCCCAAAAATTTATAATAACCCCTCATTAAAACTCTGTTCACATATATTCTTAAGATCCGACAAGGTTAATCTCCATTGACACCACCTTATACAGGACCCCACTTGGTTATTACCAGAAACGATAAAAACTTCATTATCGACTTAAATGGAAAAGTACAGTATCCATTTGATCGTTAAAACCTGCTTATCAGATAGGATTACTGATCATTCCGATCAAACCCAATCTCAACGAATATTGAGGAGCCTACACCTGCTCCACCAAATCTATTAAACCTCCCACCACTAGATGCGGCCGCAAGGTCAGATTTCCCAAGCATCTAGTTACAGAATATATTGTATAATCTTGTAGTATTTTAAATGTTTTGTTTTTGATATATAATTATTCTCTATACTTTTGCATATATCATATTTTGAAATTTTGCATATCCTGCCATTATCTATATAGTTGTATATAGTCAATTCCTCATTGTATATAAATATTTTTTCATTTATCACCTTGGCTATGTTATAGTTTTGTATAATTGTATATATGTAATCGTGACTTTATGTCACTGGGGAGCACTCTTGTAGCACTCCGCTCATGTTCACTCACAGAGAGGCGCAAGTGAGTGCGTATCTTATCCTCCGCCATTCAACCAATCGTCATAAGGCAACTCCGCCGACGTATTCCTGTCTCGAGAGCAGTAGAAACTAACAAGAGTCCTACCAGCAAGGCGCGATGTTGATCGTTGAAGAATAAAAGATATATTTTTTATATAATTTAATCGAGTGGATCCTTTAAAACCTTCTGGTGGATTCTTAGTAATACATTTATTTATGGATAAGACAATCGATCCTCGACACCCTTCATGTATTGGATAAACGTTTGGTATATTTCCACATTATGATAAACACACACACACACACACACACACACACACACACACACACACACACACACACACACACACACACACACACACACACACACACACACACACACACACACACACACACAAAAAAAAAAAAATGTGTCACTTAAAAATTTTTAGTAACTTTTTTCACCATTATAGTAAGGGTCACCCTAATATGTATATGCAGGACCGGATTAAGCCCTGTAGGGGCCTATAGGCAATACAAGTTTCGGGGCCCTCAACCCTCAACCCCAACTTTCAAAATCAGATATTTTATTTTTATTTTAATTTAATCTTTATATAAACTCAGTATTATGATGTACAAAAATAATAATAATAAAAAAAACCATTTCTTAAAGGTCATCTTCAAAAAAATTGGTTTTAGACTCGCCAGCATAAAAAATTAAAATTTAAACGTAATTTTAAATAAAATGGTAAAAAAAAAAATACTAAACTTTTTTGACGAAATTTAAATATTTTAGTAAGAAGTTTGTCAGGACTGTTGACTTGCGACACATTGATCTATTAACACATTTGAAAACATCAAAATTATCCCAAGATTAATGTTCTGGAATTTAAATGATACTTGATTTTAATTTCAGTAAGTTTTAGTACACAGCTTTGGTAAATCTAATGAAAGCTCTGATAACATTTTAAAATAAATAATAATATCAGGGGCCCATTGCCTCCATTGCCTATTTGGTAATACGGCCCCCTGTAAATATACTTTTAACGGTGATCCCAGATTGAAAGTTAGGATGGATATGTAAGAAAACAATAAAAATCAATATCATTCAAAGAAAGCTAAAAAGCAAAGATAAACTCAGAGGGAATCGAATAAAACAAACAAGGAACCCATTCTAGTCAATTGTTCTTTGTTTTTTGTATGCAGCTGCAATTGAGCGCGACTTAAACATCGTTTAAATTTTATTATTTAATTTTTATTGTTTAAATTTTTTGTTGTTTTTGTTTAAAGTTTAGGTTAAATGTATTATTTTTAAAATTTATTCTACTTTTTCTAGTTGAATGATTTTAAACTCAGAGAAAACAATAAATGCTTCTCACGATAGATGGCGCCGCGGGACATTTCTGAAAGTATGTCCGATCAAAGTATGTTTGCCTTGCAACTTCGCAATTTGAGATACCAACTGTTGCGTTCGGATAAGTCAGTCGTGTTTTTACGTCTTGCAGTTTAAGTAGTCTGGTACTTTAAAAGTAGTGTTTTTGTAATTTTTATTAAGTCTTTCGTTGATCATTATGGCTTTCCTTACCTAGGAGCAAAGGTAGGATTTGAAATATTTCGATTTGTTTTATTCGGATGCATTATTATATTGCCCGTGGGTTTTAAATTGCTTTTTAAATGTGGTGCGCTGATAGGATTTGCTACTGGTGTGTTTAGAAACAAGTTATCTAGAGCATGCATTGCTAATACTGTTTACATCGCATACGAGCTTTTTCTTAAAGAAATTAAGGAAAGTGACTGTTGTTTACATCAATATTTTAATTTATAGGTTTGTTTGATTTATGTTTCATTTTCTATACCATGAAACCACTAATTAATTTTTTATTGATGTTAAATAATATTTGATATTTTTAGTTATTATTTATTTTTTTAGCTGTTTTTTAATTTTTTCATTTGCACATTCAAAGTATAAGTATTATTTGCTAAACACTTAAGGTTGCTACAAACAATGCCATATGTTCTTTTACTTGTATTTTGTAATTATGTTCATTTTAAAGTTCACCAGTGATTAGAAAATTGGTTTTGAAAAATCACTAAGGTTACTGGAGTAGGACATTGCATTTATTTTATAAATGATCAGGATAAATAAAATGTCTTTCTTTCAAAGTATGTCACTTTATTTGTACATTGACATACTTCTATGAAATATAGCAGGATAAATTAGTTTAACATCTTTCATTTAATTACTAGTGTAAAATTATTTACTTAGGTTTTATGAAACAGGAAATACATATATTAGCTCTCCAATTCCTCGTTTTGGAATTGTTTATGGAATAGTTATGTTTACTTGAAACCTACAATGGAACGAAATGTGCGTGATTATTTTAGGAATCAGCAGTGATTTCTGAAATCGATCTAATTCTGTGTTAATTTAAACTATGTTGATGTCTAGGTGTAACAAATGATAATGTGTAATATAAATGTGCTTAAATTTCTGTCTGAAGAAAATTAGTTCTTCCTTATCAGTTTTTGTAGAAATATAACATTCATGCATTTGGGATTTTCTTTATCCGACTAATTTTCATATTGTCGTGTTGTATAGTAGTCGTTTGCGTACTTAGTTAATTTTGATGGATATATTGAACTTAGAATTATGCAAGACATACCAACAATATAATAAGTTGAGTAATATATTAATTTTTTATTTGATGTGTTGACCGATTAGTAATTTAATTTTTTGAAAAATGTAAATATTATGAATTATTATTTTTTTTATGCTGCAGAAAATACATCTTTCAATTATGTAGTTTAGAATAGTTAGCGTCTTTCTTTTGTTTTTTAAATCTAACATTCTGATAAAAAAAAAGTAAGCATACCGTAAAATATAATTTAAGAATGTTGCTAAATGAAAATTAGCATTGAGTGAAATTCAAATTATAGTTATTATTTCCTTAGAAAAGATAGCATTTTATTTTCAAAGTTCGATTCATATCACGACAATTTTTAATTGCTTTGCTTGAAATGTGATTCCTTTCAAAAACGGTTGCTTTTTATGTTCTGTTTTTTTTTTTTCTAAAATTTTTTCATCGGACAGTTTTGTGTATTTGAAATTGTTTAAATTTAAACTCTGAAATTGTTTAAGTTTAAACTAATGGTGTGTTTCAGTGGCGAACCTGGGGCCTTTACCCCGAGCTAAACTAAAATTCTGTATTTTATTTAAAATAACTACAACTGTTTGTTATTAATCTCCTTTTTTATTAAAAAAAACATGTCGACATTGGTTTTTAGCTTGACAGGCTCGAAAAGTTCCCACTTTTGTAGTCATACCACTCGTTCTTGTAGCGTTGCCGCGGTCAAAAACATTTTTTGGCTGGTTATTTCATTGCGTTTTTTATTAAATTATCGAAAGTATTGTAGTGTTTTTTATGATTCTTATTGTCTGGTGAGAAAAGTCTGTAAAGTTAAAGTTTTTTGGTTTACATGAGCAATGGGACTTGACATTCGTCATGACGGCTACGATACAAAATTTTTACTTGTCGTATACTTCTCAAAATTTACGTATACTTCTCTCGTAAATTTGTCGTATACTTCTCAAAAATTTGTCGTTTCCCCGTGTATAAAAAATTCGAACGTACTGTAACCCAGAATGCAATGACTATCGGAAGGCTTCATTGTAGATTATAGTGATTGTAAAATATTTAGGTGAAGAGTGTCAAATTCAAAGAGATGTGTATATATTAAAACTCGGCAATATTTATTTTCTATAACACTCTAGCAAGCTCCGCTTATGCGAGGGCGTGCGCGAGCGAAAAGAAAACAGGAAAAAATGACCTCGTTCGCTATCGCTGAATAGCTTGCTCATGCGCAAAAATTTTGCTCCCAGTACGCAAGTAAAAAAAAAAAAAATTGAATATGCAATTTGATCGCCTTTTTTTTAACCGATTGAAACGAAATTTGGGCACAGATCTATAATTAATGTTAGCAACTGTCATACCAATTTTTATTGATCTAAGCCAAAGGGTTTAGGAGATATAATTTTTACCAGTAAGCAATTATACAGTTCGACTGACAGTCAACCCTTTGACGGATTTGGCCCAAAATTTTATGCGGACCTACATTTCTGATGAAAGAATTGTGTACAAAATGTTGTCCATCTAGCTATTTACGCTTTTGAGTTATAGAGTTCACATGACCGCGGAGAGACAGACTTCCCGCAGACGGATTTTGTCCAAAATTTGGTAGAAACCTACAAATTATGTGTAAAGATCACATACAAAATTTCTTTCCCGTAGCTCTAATAGTTTTCGAGTTATCGTGTTCACTGACAGACACAATTCTAAAATTGTGTTTTTCGGACTCGGGGAGGTCTTAAAGCGTGGAGATTTGCCAAAATCTCGAGTTCGAATTTTTTGATGTTCACAATACTTTCTCTTTGTATACTTCGTATACGAGACAGTAAAAACAAGTCTGGTACCGTCGACGAAAATTATTTGGATTTTGTTTCTTACATTTTTGAGCAAATACGAGCTACAGAAATCTGCGCAGAGATCATGCGTATTGTTGTGAACATTTCCTCAAATGGAAAGTGAGCTGGCTTAATAGAAGAGAAAGATTTATGTCACGATTACTTCTCTATTTAATAATCAGTTTTCATTCGATGTTTAAGGATGCAGTGTGAACTAATGAAACGGTCTGTACGAGACACACATGAAGTTGTTGTTCAAAATGTTTATTTAAATATTTGATTCACATTCTGACTCCCGGCGTCATGTGGACAGGCCAGCGTTCTTACTTTATTGCAAAAACAACCGGTTTTCGCTTATTCCGGTTTATTTCACCTCCTGTTTAACCTGGCGGTTATAACAGCCCAAAATAACCGGTTTTTGAAATAAACGGTTTTCTTTTTTTTAATAGAAAAACAACTTTATTTCGTACATTTATAAAGGAAATCAACCCATTGGGAAATATATATCGTCCAATCTATTCATAAAAATTCTTTCATTAATGTGGCGAGGATCTGAGATCGAATCATGGGACAGCAGAGGGTTCTGTAATATTTTTGCACTCTTGTCTTTAAGGATCTCAAAAGCTTTTCATATAGACTTTAGTAGTATTATGGTTAAGGTTGCGATTTTTTAACGCACTTTCGATGATGTTCACTAAAGGGGATAACGAAATTTTTTGTTATACGCTCGCCTCCCAAAATTTCCTTAGTGGCCTCTTCGAAAGCATTAAAATGTCTGATATTTCTGACACCAATTAAATGACTGCACCAGAAATTATCCTCGGTGCATTTTTACTTTCTCGTATACAAAGAGAAAGTATTGTAATCGTCAAAAAATTCGAACTCGAGATTTTGACGAATCTCCACGTTTTAGACCTCCCTGAGTCCGAAAAACACAATTTTGGAATTATGTGTGTGTGTCTGTGAACACGATAACTCGAAAACTATGAAAGCTACGGGGATGAAATTTGGTATGGGGTCTTTAAACATAATTTGTAGGTTTCTATCAAATTTTGGACAAAATCCGTCAGCGGGAAGTCTGTCTGTATGTCCGAAGTCATGTGAACACTATAACTCAAAAACTTGAATAGCTAGATGGATAAAATATGGTACATAGTTTTATCGTCATGAATGTAGGTCCGTATAAAATTTTGGGCCAAATCCGTCAAAGGGTTGACTGTCTGTCGCTATGTATAATTTACCATTGAAACCAATCCGCTATCTCCAAACAGACGATTCTCTCCTTATGGAAGCAATCGTCTGTGCTCCCGAAAGGAGCGAATTACGTCAGTTTGTCCTTGAGACGGCAAGAGTGAAACCTAGCAGTGTGCGATAGATGCGTTTTAATCGGTACACATCTCTTTGAATTCTTTACCTAGATATTTTTCAATCACTATAATAAAAAACCTTCTGATAGTCATTGGATTCTGGATAACAGTAGGTTCGAATTTTTTTAGCCACGCGGGGGAAGGAGAAACGGCACCTTTTGGGGGAAGTATACGAGAAAGTTTAGGGGAGAACACTCCCGCTGGTTAATGGTGGGATAGGCTAAGACTTGTGCAATTAATGGAAATGACAGTTGTATTCAAATAACCTTTGGTAGGTTACAGGATTCGGAATGTTATAGGGCAATTAACTCAAATAATTTGTAACATGTATATTGTTGGTACTGATTGAACCAGAAGTATTACATTTCAACGATTACCACGAAAAGGAAACCGTGGGCATGAGCGATGCACCGCCTTTGCTACTTAATACAGTGTTGCTAATATATTATCTAACCATATTAAATATATTTATTTTAATTGTAGAAATATTCCGATTTTTACTAAAAAAACACCGCCCACTGAATAGTAGTAACCTGGTTTCTTTAATTTATCTCAAATTTTAGCGGGTTTTTTTAATCCGGTTATTGGATTTTTTTTAATAAAAAAACTGGTTATAACCGGGAAAAAATAACTGAAAAAACCGGTTAACCAAAAAAAAACGGTTTTCGGTTTTAACCGGTAGGTTTTTCCCATCCCTAGTTCTTCCTAAGCCATCTATTCCATTAATTAAACCCATTTGACACCGAATTCCGCCCGTATTCATATTTTCTGACCTCTTAGCTTACTTTATTTTTGATTTAGCTATAATAGTTTCCGATATATTGGTTTTCAAAATTTGCTACCATCTTGAATTTTCTCCCCCCCCCTTTTAGTTTTTCTTAAATATCTCAAAAACTATTAAAGCTAGAAAAAAAATAAAAGCATGCATTTGTTGGGAACTTTCCAGTTATTAATTTGTTGTATTACATGTAATTTGAAAATCAAATAGTTTTCGATATATTCAAGAAAAACGAAAAGAAGGGGGATAAAATTCAAGATGACAAATTTTGAGACCCATTATATTAAAAACTATTAAAGCTAAACCAAAAATAAAAACATGCGTTTGTAGGGAATTTTACACTCTTTAATTTTCTGATTACATGTAATTTGAAAATTGAATAGATTTCGAGATATTCAAGAGAAACTAAAAAAGGGGATGGAATCCAAGATGGCGACAAACTTGGAGACCCGTTATCTGCGAAACTATTAAAGCGGGAAGAAAAATAAAAGTATTTATTTGTAGGGAATTTTACGCTCTTTAATTTGATAAATAAATTGTAATTTGAAAACTGAATAGTTTTCGAGATATTCAGGAAAAACTAAAGGGGGGGGGATGAAATCCAAGATGGCGTCGTGAGCTCACCCTCCCAGGACCGGGAACTTTTAGTATGTTCATCTTAAGCCCCCCAGGAACATGTGTACTAATTTTGAAAACTATATGATTTAATGTTTTTTTCAAACCCTTCGTTGACTGGACGAGTACGACTGGGATTGAGACAAAATAGGGTTGGAAGATTTTAGCAGTACAAACGCTAACCAAGTTCTTAATCAGCATTGCCATTTTAGGTTTTATCGAATACACTTATTTACTGTTTCTTTTTCATTCATCAGATTTCTTTCTTTCTTCAGATCTTTTGTGTGAAGCAGTCATGTTTAATGCTAAATGCCTTTTTTGCGACTTATTTTTGTGAAAAATTCTAGTTCAAATGGTCAGTTCTGTTTCACAACTCGTATATCGTTCTTTAAAAAAGAAGTCTTTTAAATTGAATCGTTGTTAACTAGTCATATTAGAATTCTAGATCGAGAAGAGCATTGTTCTACTCCTTTTCAAAGGATCTATTTTTAGAGATATTTTATTTTCATAGAATATCTCCAAATCCAACAACAGAGGTTTTCATTTTTCTCTCTCTTCCACTTATGTGGTAATATCATCATTAATAAGTTTCTTGAGACATTCTTCATGCAGATATAAAATCACCGTGTTACAGTGAATGATTCCCTGCTTCTTTGAATTCACGAAACAAATTGTGTCAAGTCAGGATTTTAAGGCATAATTGTAAGGATATATCGCACCCTGAGATGAACCCGGGAGTTAAAAGTCGCAGTAAGTGCGAATGTGAAGCCATGGGAGCAAATGCAAAAGAGAGAAAGGCGATCTCTATCAGCAAGTATCACAAACAGATTTATGACATTTTCAACCTAGACAGTTATCATTTAAGAGTAAGATTTGACTACATGTGTTAAGAGAATAATCTTCTTGTAGAGGAATACAGGAGGTGGCAACGAATCTTCCTGAATGAAACTGACATGCAAGTCTCGCAACATAAAAACATTTCCTGTTATTATTATTATTTATTATCATTTTTAAAACTTTTGATTTCGCTTTCTGTGCTGTTTATGTGCTTATACTGGTTTTAAGTTTGCAGATTTCATAATTGTATTTCGTTTCTGTTATATTTGCTTTTCCTTTAAGAAAACCAAATTTACCTTCATCCATCTAAACCGGAGACTCTAAAAACGGGGATGGAGGTGTTGTAATGTAATCTAATGTGTGCTTAATTCAAAAACATAATTTTTAGAGTCGGGACAGTGTTAGCTGGGGGTGCGATATACAGTCATGCCCGGATACTTGTAAATGATTCGTAACTTGCACATTATTGCCTGTTTTGAAACTTAAAATTTTACTATGAAAATCTACTATAACCCAAAAGAAAAGAACATAAATTTTTCCTAGTTAAAATCAATGTAGTACGGGATATTTAAATTAAAAACGAAATAAATTTTTGTTTGTTGTAGAATGGCAGTTTACAAATATACTGAATATTAAAAAATAAATAATTTGAAACCCGATTACACTGAAGATCCGTCGTGTACGTTGGTGCACGTTTAGTCGGACTTCGTAGGTCAAACGTCTTCCCGCTAGTGTGGTGTGGAAGTTTAGAGAGGGGGTGCCATCTCGGGTGTCGTCCTCGTCATCTTTCCGCGGTTCGGTATTAAGAAATTCGTCGCAAAATAACCCTCGCGTTGCTTCAAAACGGTGTTTTGATATAACTAAACTAAAAAAAAACATCTGTGAAGATAAAAATCTATTGTTGGAAAATTCAAACCAATGAAATTTCTTTGTAGGAGTTGGAAAACAAAGAATATACATACTGTGCTAAGTCTTGTCAAAAATATCTCAATGAAATAGGGCATTAATTTATTCCAAAACAAGAAACTAAGAATGAGGAGATAAAATGTTCTGATAAAATTTAAAAATAATTTCGAAACAACGAACGCTTGGAAAGCCTGTCAGCTAACAGGCTTAAACCCTATGTACCTGTATTGTGGAATCGGTATACGAGGGTAACTCATTAAGTAAGTCACAAAAGATAAGAAAAAAATAATTTACCATGATAATCACTTGGAAACAATTTTATTTTTCAACATAATCTCCACAAATGTTGATGCACTTATCCCATCGTTTTATCAGCGCCCTAATTCCAGCTGCATAAAATTCTTTGGGATGCTGTCTCATCCACAGTAGGACTTCGTGTTGAACGTCGTCATCATCTCATCGTCATCGTCGTCGTCAGATGAAAATCGCTTGGGGCTAAGTCTGGTTGGTCGGTTCTACAGCATCCATCTTACAGCCCAGACTTAGCCCAAGCGATTTTCATCTGACGATGAGATTATGACGACGTTCAACACCAAGTCTTATTGTGGATGAGACAGTATCCCAAAGAATTTTATGCAGCTGGAATTGGGGAGCTGATAAAACAATGGGATAAGTGCATCAACATTCGTGGAGAGTATATTGAAAAATAAAATTGTTTCCAAGTGTTCAACATGGTTAATTATTTTTTTCTTATCTTTTGTGACTTACTTAATGACTTACCCTCGTAGAAATATTCGTCTCTGAAGTGAAGTCCGTTTAATTTCAAGGTGAAAACACTTATAGAAAAGAATTTGAATTCAATACATTTTTCAAAGATCGAGCTGAATTCTAGATGATCTAGTCCACATTACAGCGCCCAAGATAAACACGGGAATAAGACAAAGCATTGTGAAAAAGGCAATGATGGATTCCACAGATACGTCCTTTCAGTTCTGTCAGCTTGGTTTTCTTTGAAGGCTTGTGAAGAATTGTTTGTGTATTGTGGAGAAAAAATATTATCTAACCAAAAAATCAGAAGACTAGTTCTGAACTACAGTATGTGTTATTGAGAAATTGGCGATAATTCGGAAATATTAAATAACAACGAAAAACTCTTAAAAGAAGTAGAAAGTTCAATGTTCAAAACTATGAACAATTTAATTAATAGAAACAGTTGAAAAAACAAGACATAAAAAGTGTTGAAATTTATAACACTATTCAAAGTTACCTTTTGTCTACTTCCAAAGTTTGAGTCCCCAGCTGGAGTTTATTTCATTTAATACACTAATATAAAAGCTTCGATTAGTTATATATACAGCTTTGCAAAGTATCCAAATATGTAATACAGTTTCTTCTGTACGAACCATAATTATTTAACTCGATAACTTTTGTTTTACTGGTAGTTTTCAAAACACGAATTATCATGAAAAAATGACGATGTGAAAATCATTGATAAAAAGATTTGTTTGAATGGGAGGGAGGAAACTGTCTATTGTTTTAGAGACTTCTGCCGAAGAATGGATCATTAGCATTTTCTGCGAAAAATAATTTCAAGGAAAAGGAAGTTCTTCGTTGATGATCACTATATTCCAATTTATATTATTGTTCTCAAAGCCTGCTTAAACGAGTTTCATTTTTCTATGTGATGAAACTTCTAAGTGATGTAAGAGAAAATAACTGCTCCGAAATACATACTATTTCACTATATTTTAATAACAATCAATTGAGTTTCGTAGCCAATTTTTTCAAAACCAGCTTAATTGTTCTTCCAGCGTTTGGAAATCAGTCTGCTGAAAAATCAGTTGTTAGATGAAATATTTTTATATAGAAATCAAGGGAAGCACTGAAATTCTCGGAAGAGAGTTGGAATCTTTTGAGAGAGAGAAAATTGGAAGTGGGACAAGGCAAAACATATAAGAAATAAAAGAACACTTAAAGTCATCAGTTGTTGGATGAAAAAGAATAAAAATTAAGAATACCTAGCATTTGCGAGAAAACGAAGGAAGAAGTGGTGCGGTGCATAAAATGTCATACTAGGGTTCAGGGGCGGATTCAAGGCTAAGCGCATCAGGCGCCACAGATTGTGAAAGTGGTTTTTTAATATCGCGATAAATTGACTTATTCAAGCAACTCCCAAAATTCATTTCTATCTAACCAGATGTAAAATCCTTGTTGTGACAGTCTGGTGTTTAATCAATTCCAGACGGAAAAACATTACCCCATCAGAGCTTTTAGGCCTAAGGAAGAAATCCATTCGTTATTAAGAAATCTCACAAGCTGTCATTTCAGTGATTTGAATGATGAGTTTTCATTTGCAATGATTATCAAATAATTCTGTTGCCATTGGTACATTTTTCTGCTCTATTATGTTGGCTTTCATGCTTTTGAAAAAAATGAATGAAAAGACGCTACATACCTATCCAACTGCTTAAAGAATCGGCCATTCTGATTCCAGGTGTAGGGGTATGGAATGGTGTTCCGTTATTAGTACTATTAGATCAGTTCAATTAGTACAATTTTTCATTTCCAGCGATCCAGTTGCGTTCACTGAGCTATTTCGAATAATTGCCACGGTGGAAATGTGAAAACATCACCCAATTCCCGATTCTATTCATTTCTTCTTCACACTTTTGTTAAATGCCTATTAAGGATCATTTGACAACACTCATCACCTCGGTCTCCTATTGTCTTTTATCTTAATATGGCCACCAAGGTACGCCCATGAAATGGGAAATCTCGTTAAAGGATGAAATTATGGCCACCAAGGTACACCCATGAAATGGGAAATCTCGTTAAAGGATGAAATT